>JAEMWC010000318.1:162500-175000 GCA_016490735.1 Pachyseris speciosa
AAAGAGACGAATGTCTTCTTGAAGTTTCGGACCGAACAAATGCGAATTTGTCAATTGTGTTGTCGTCAGGAACCAACAAAAAGTGGCATTTTGGAGCGTGATGGTCGACTTTATAGACATTTGTATGGAAGACGAAGGTAAAATATATTGTTTGTACTTTTTTGCTGGGAAGTGCGAAACTTAAATCTGCGAATTCAATTTTCCCGAAACTAATATCTAAACACCTTACACTTTCAATATGAGATCGAACAAATTGTTTATCTTTGTTGCAGCTCGTGCTATTTATTATAGAAGTTGTGCCTTCTCACATATCTCTGTAAAATTCTGTTTGTGTTCGTAGTTTTTTCTAAGTGTCAATAGCTACTGCGCGTGCGTGAAATTTAATTCTGGCCATGAGTTAGCCATACTAGTAAATGCAAGCGAAACGATTGACTTCCCTCGCTTCCTCAGTCACTGAAAGTTTTACATGATGAACCACACTTATTTGCAGCGTTTTTGGAGGAACTGATTTCTTTCTCAGACACAAAAAGATTCAAATCACAGGAATATAGAATAATAAATCAATTATCATTTCATTGTTATGTGTCATGCCACTGGAACTCAGTGGGAGAATCTGGTAAACCAATCAGATCGCAAAAATGAACAACAGAGACGGTTAAAAACAATAACAAACGTGCGCAAGGCCTCTCGGATGAACATGGGTCTTTAAATGATCCATCACAGTTCAGATCAAGAGAATTGTTGTCTTAAACTCAGAATCTACAAATTCTATTTCTACACTCTCACATAATTATCACAACAACCTTAAGCAGTTAAGAGATAACAGCTACAGTTATTTAAATGTGAAGTCCTAAAGACTATTAAGCTTGACGGGAAGCATTTGGTGCCTAGGCTTGAGAGGACGAGTCCTGAGCCCTCATAACAACTGTGAGCGTTAAGCATCTGCATAAAAAAAACTGTGGGGTTAAAATGAGTCTTCCAAGAGATCACTGTATTCAGTGATCTGTATTACTCCCTAATTTATAGGAACAGTTTACAATGTGAAATACTCCATGAATGATCTTCAACTTTATTTTGAATACACTGACAGAAATCAACAACACAAACAACCAAGACACGCAATCTACAGTCATTATAAAACAAATCGAGTCAAAATTGTCCAGTTGAACTAAAAGACATTTTTTTCCTTAAAAAAGGTACTATTATGCCATGGGAAGGTTACAGAGTTCTTAGTACATTTAAATGGCCTGAAATTAGCTTGCAGTCTCGAGGAAAAAAGCACATGGTCGATCTTCAGTCAAACATTTGAAGTCAATCGTTCATCAAAATAATATCAAAATATAATTTGCTTTTAACTAAAGCTTACCTGTTTCAAAAGATCATTCATGTGCTTTGTAGTGTTTTGAGACATCATTTTAAGCTTAAAACAAAGGAAAATTGGGAGAGATGTGCTTATCAACAATGTGAAAATCCGCCAGAATAAAGCAACGGTTTTTTTCTGCGTAGGTACTTCATGTATGAGCCCTGAGTTCAGTGACTGCTGACCAAAACGGCTCATTCATTCCCAGTCTCTCTTGCCATTCAAAATGGCTGCTGGTTTGAGTTTTCTTTCTCAATTTTAAGAGAACATGTGTCGTGCAAGAGAGAGCAGAAATTATTTTCTTGATCAATTAACTCAGAGAAAATTGCCCTCTTGTAAAAAGTAGTGCTTGCATTATAAAAACAAACTTCTGAGTACATGAATTCATTGATCTTCTGGCGTGGAATAAACAAGCATATTGATGTAAGGAAAAGGTAAAATGTGAGTAGAGGAGCATGACTTACTTCCTTCCATATCCAGTCAGTGATTTACATTACTTTGTTTTGTTTTTAATAAAATGAAATAAAAAGACTTGAGGCCTCTGATCACTGACTTCCCAGAAATTCCTAGAAATTCCATGCTTTTCCAAGCCATTACTGTGTTACAAAGTGAACATTCTTAAAAATTCTCAGACATTCTAAGCTTCGGTTACTTAGAATCTTGGGGATTTCTAGGAATTCTAAACATGTACAAACCATTCCTAAAAATTCTCAGCAATTCCTAACCAAATTCATGTGTGTGTGATTTGCATTGTTTGGAATTTCTGGGAATTTCTGAGAATTCCTAGAAACCATGACAACTTCACGCCGCTTTAAGTGTGTACCCCAAATTCTGGGGTCATTGAGCATTCATATATTCACGCTATTGTTCTTACTCATCACTTATTCACAACGATGTTCTGCCGACAACACGGCATGTTTCCGAAGAGCGCAAGCTCTCTGATGTAGGTGAGATATTTTTCTTTTATGAACAGAGAAGAAATAAAACCCAAGGGACTAAGATGATATCTGCTTGATTGATTTTAAATTAATAGCATGTGTGCCACAGCTGGTGCCACCATTCTTGTCAATTTCAAACTTGAACCAGATATCGAAGGGAGGTTTTTGTCAATTACCACAGAACAACCGGACAAATCGGTCAATATTTACGCTCCCAGCGAAAATCGCGTTCGAGTGAACAATTTCTTGAAGGCCGTAAACAGCCTTGGAAATTTGAGAGTAAAGATCGAAGATTCTACATAATCGCCTTTTTAACTTTTCTGAGTCAAAATTTTGCTCCAGAGAGGGAGGGTTTCCTTTTTCAAAGTAAACACGGGAGCGCACGCGAATTGAATTCATGACCGCGGAGTATTATTTACCTTGGTACAAAGCAGCAGTTACAAAACTTGTTGCGTGTGGCAATGCGACTTTGGCGTCAAACATTTTTATTAGTTGATGTTTTTTTTACCTTATTTCGTTTCCGTTGCCTTTGCTTTAACATTCTCTGCGTAAAATCTTTTCGACTGATGGAACAAGGCAAGCAAATAATCGGGAAGATTACGTGCATCGAGCATGACGAGCGTCAGGGGACGTGACAAGACACGGCAATTGGTCAATTCTAGACAGTTGACATGACAACCGGACAAAAATTGCGGTTTTCTTGCTCGCGAAGCTTGCTTGATCAAAACAACATCCGTGTTTACTAAAAAGAGTCCGGAGAATTACGTAAATCATAGTAATGCCTCGACAGCCGTTTGACGATGGATGACTCTTTTGACCGATGTACTTGGCCTGAAATCTTCTTAAACAAAACAAATGCGTTTTATTTCAGTTGTTAGACGATATACACGATAAAAAGCCTCAATTGATTGTTTATCTTAAAATAGAAACTTAACAAGTTACACGCCGCGATTGTCGGAATTAACGTGGCTGCATGGAGCAAAATTAACTCACTGAGTTATAAATAAAAAAATACAAATCAAGAATTTTTAATTTAATTTCTTTATTGAGCAAAGAAAGAAAAAGTCATCAAATACATATATATTCTGGGAGGAACAGATAACATGAAACACGACACTGCTCCGAGTAAAACTTGACGGCGGCTTTGAATCGAACACTCAGTCGGCCTCAAAAAGAAAAGAATCCTAAATTAAATCTCTCCTCGAATGTTGTGGTCAAAGGAAAAGTTCAAACCCCGTTAAGTGGCCTGGGCATTCACCACGCATCGGAACGTGTTTACGCATAAATTAATCATGGCCGCCGCTCTAGGAAAAAAAATTCTAACGCGTTCTGTGACCAAAACAACTCGTTCAAGATCTCTTTTTAAAGCTCTCAATATGATCTGTATTCAAAATTACACAAGCTTAAGCTTACAAAACTTGAAAATACGTTGCGAAGAAGCCAAATCTATAAAATGTCTGCGGTGATTACGTCATAATCTTTCACACGTCGCGAACAAAAGGATACGTTCACAAGTCAGTTCACACATCGTCCCTTAATTGCAGTATTGTTCCAGTCTTTTGAAGTCTCTTTGAGGTCTCCATCCAAAATATCCCACCTTTTTCAAACCGAATAAAACCAAAATTATTCGAGACGCTTTCGGTACTACCGAAGGCAATGCCCAAAGGAATAAACTGAGCCTTCAAGCTACAACATCCAGCGGTATAAGCCATTTCAGAAAGACACACTTAAAGCGGCGTGAAGTTGTAATGACATTTTGGAAATTAATTAACATAAAGACCTTTCAAAGCTCTTTATTAAAATCCTTGAAGATCTTTAAAGATCCTATGAAGATGATGCTAAAGATCGGTTAAAGATCTTTGAAGGATCCTCGTAGGATCTTCAAGGATCTTGATAAAGATCTTTCCAGAATCACTCTAAAGATCCTTTTAAGATCTTTGAAGGATCCTGGTAAGATCTTTAAGGATCCTGATAAAGATCTTTTAAAGATCACTCTAAAGATCCTTTTAAGATCTTTGAAGGATCCTCAAAGAATGTTTGAGGATCTTCAAGGATCCTGATAAAGATCTTTTCAAGATCATTATAAGGATCTTTTTAAGATCCTTAAAAAGATCCTCATAAGATCTTTAAGGATCTTTGCCAAGATCCTTATACTGACTTTCACTAGGATCTTTGCAAGATCCTCACAAGATCCTTGAAATGTCCTCAAAGATCTTTGCAAGTAGTTGTAGCATCTGAAGATCTTTGAAGATCTTTCAAAGATCCTACAAAGATCTTTACAGGATCCTCATCTTTAAGGATCTTTGACAGGTCTTTGAAGATCTTTAAAGATCCTCAAAGATCCTGTGAGGTTTTTCACCAGGGTACAAGGCAATTTGAAAAGGTAAGATATTCTTATAGTCATTTTTTTTCAGCTGTTCGACTCGAACGCTGTTGCAAAGTTCAAATGAAAATATTATCGGTTACCAAAAGCATTGGTTTTGTCAATCCTTTCGTCAACGTCACGCAATTACATGTAACAAATTTCCCTTTACAAGCAAAGTACAGCAATGTTTCTGTAACCGAAGATGGTGGCCAAGTAGGAATTCAAGATATCATAACATCATAACTTTAAAAAGGTGATAGTTGGAGGAAAGAAGCAGTTTAGAACGACCGTACGTAATTAAAGTCACTTGAAAATTGCCGTGTTAATCAGCGTCGAGTTACATAATTTCATCACCTACTCTGACCTCGTTAAAATTTATGTTGAAGGTTTTCACTCTCAGAGAGATTGAAAACAGTAAGTTTAGAATTGTACTGTAATCCTTAGGCGTTCAGAATAGCGAGTTAAGGTTTCTATCGGCAGACTTTTAGTTCTTGACGAAGCTGTGGTTCGAAGAAGGCAAAGTTCATGTTGATTTCAAGAATGGCGGCGATGCAAAACTTGACTTCACGTTTCTGTCTCTCGACGGAGCACTTTTGTCGGGCCGCGGAAGACATTTTAACACAACAGAGCACAAAATATGCACTTTAAGAAAATACTAATTTCAACGTTAACTTGTATGTACCAGTGGGCTTTTTGTGGTGTGGAAGTTAGCTCATTCGCTGAAGCGTTTGAACTGTGGTATATTTAACGGTCAAAAACGGTTATATACCAGTAGCTTTTCCAAAACAAATTTTGTGCTTTGGAAAGACCAAGAGATGCCTTATGATCTGGCCAAGTCGCATTGATAGCTGACACCGTGTTTATCTACACGAGCGATAACAAAAAAATGCATCATTTTACACTATTTTCGGCAGCGTCATGGCGGTAAAAAGGCGTTTTTCAAACTTTCCTCGATTTCAGAAAAAAGCAAGCGCTTCACGATCTTTGAATTCTATTTTCGAAAATAACTCACCATAGGTGTTATTCAGGCAAGATATGAAGAATTTCGAAATTTGACGAGTGACGCCGGATTCTCGATATTTACAGAAATTGGCTCTTAAATAACCATTGAAACCATGCTTTTGGATATTCATGCTCAAAATTAAAACTTACTGAAGTAATGGCAAGAGTCAGAGTGGTGCGTTTAGTTAAAAGGAAGAATATTTCTCAATGTAAACTTGTGTTTAAATTGTGGCTAGACGCGATGGCGCCACTCAAAAATATTTTTAGATTGCTTTATTTTCGTTATAAATAATTATTTCGAACACTGAAAGTACTACAAACGGCTTCGCGAATGCAGCTTTATTTGTGTCAAAGGTTTTCGTCGTTCATTCCCGTACACACTTTTTGTTGGAAAATCTTTTGGATTCGAAGGGACTGTGACATGCAGCTAAGGACAATGCAAAGCATTTCAAAAATTTTAAAACATTCAAAAACAAAAAAGCGTGTCGATTTGTAGAGAAAACGAACCGAATTTATAACGTGGTCTGCCACAGGCACACCACGTTAAAAGGATCAGGAACTAATTCATAAAAGAATAAAAGCAACGCAAGCGCAAACCAACCTCTTCTCTCAAAAGAGTGTTAACCACACCCAGGCTCGAATTTAAGACATACACCATCACGTAAATGATGAAAATTATAACCATTTGTAAAAGGAAAGTGAAAACGTTTGATTCTTGACGCTATAATTGCTAACGTTGCAGCAATAAAAATCTCCGGCCTGCACGCTATTCTTGGTTGTTTTGTGTTCTATGTGGTTTTTATGAATGAATGAATGAATGAATGAATGAATGAATGAATGAATGAATGATAGCTTTATTTATACATTTGATTAAAATATTAGTTTTACATAGAAATATAAAAATCCTCTATACTGGTCAAAAAACCATCTATGAATACTTCTCTTGAAGAGACCCAAGGAATTTACAGTACGAAGTTCCTCAGGAAGATTGTTCGATGGGAGAGTGAACCACTGTAAAAGCAAAGCTACTCTTCAGGTAGTCAGTTCTAGGTTTCGGAAGGGATAGTTTTCCCTTGGCGTCGCGAAGATCATAATTCGAAATTGTTGGCGCAAACATATTGCAGAGATAGGCTGGGGCGAGTTTATTACTACACTTGTACATTAAGTTTGCCTTTTGTTTCGCCCTTCTAATTGATAAGGTGTCCCAACCAAGCGAATTAAGAAGATGTCTAGAGTTGATGTCTTGAATTGATTTAGTAATAACTCTAGCTCTGTTGTAGTTTTGGAATTTTATCACTCATGATCAGATGTTGCCTAGCCGTCTCAAACAGCACTGTAGTAGTTTAAGTGTGATTCGATAAGACCTTTGTACGCTTTATTTGCAAAGTGCATGGAAATGAATGGCCTAACTCGCTTAAGTGCACCGATACTGCCGGAAGAAACTTGTTTTTCGAAATGTCGTGTATGTGGTTCTTCCACGAGAGATTTTCATCAATGTTTAGCCCGAGAGATTTGCAATGATTGACTTGGTTTATTTGGACGCCATCATCATTAATGTCTATTGCATAGTCAGAAGATAACTCCACACAGACATGCTGCATGGAGTTGATGTAATGTCCATTAACCATACTTATACTTTACAATACAATACTGACAATCCCTTATTCAAGAGATAGAAAATTAAGCTTACAAAATATCTCTTGAAAGGGGAAATCTAGAGGTCAAACCTATTTATGTAATAACAAAATCAATGCGCGCGCTCTGATTGGTCAATCAGCTATGCTTTATTGTTCCAGTAAACTAATGGAAATTTCGCGCGTCTTCTGGATTATTATATAAAAGCAATATACCACAAGTTTCTATGGTTGTTGAAATCTGACAAATCTACATACCATATTAATTCATTTGAAGAGGAAAAATTTGCGCAAAAACAAAAGCCCTGTTTTCGGCCTTGAAACATTTTCAGAGTTTTCACACATCATGTAAGAGCTTGTGAACGCGCTAATGATGTCGACTAATCACATAAAGCGAAGCATCTCCTGTAGCGTTCGACAGACAAACATAGTAATTAAATTCGCGGGAAAGGATTCAGCTTAACTGTCATTGTAGAGCGATACGTTCGCGCTGGGAAAAGTCAAGTCTCGTGCTGAAAAGCCTTTGGCTAAACTAAAATGAGGAAAAAACAGGGCGAAAGAGGCAGATCAGGATAGCGGTAACTCTAGCAGAGCTGATCTTCATTTTGCCGCGGAAAACGTCAAACACTGTTACTACACAAATTGGATTATGACACTTACACTCATTTACCAATTTATTTCCACGCAGAAAACGGTTTTTTTTTAAGATAGCTCGCAATCTTTTTAACATTTTGAACTGCTGTTTTCACAAAACTCTCCAAGAATTCTTTTTTCAACAATTAGCTGAAAAATGTTTTTCAAAAATATGACCATTTTTCCCTTTCTGTAACCTTAAAGCTACTCAGCGCGTCGTTGTACTTGCGTCTCCATGGTAACGAATTTTACAAATGGCATATCTTATTTTGTAGGTGCTTATGATAGCTCTACTATGGATCCTGTGTCTTTCTTACAAGTGTTGTTTCTGGTGTCCCTCCTAAGTCTCGACAGTTCAGTCTACGGCAAAGAAAAAGTTAATTGCCAAAAGTTCAAGTTTCACATCGATGAAGATGTCATCCACGACCACATCCTTGAAGGTCACGTGTTCAAGTGCTTGACCGTCGCTAGAGCAACCAAATGTCACGTAATGTGCAAAGATGACTGTCTTTGCTTATCCGTGAACTATTTCTCGTCTGCTAAGGAGAATAACTGCGAGCTCAACAGCGCTAACAAACAAATGGAATCAGCTGCAATGAAATGCAAGCCAGGGGGTAATTATTATGATCTAGTGAGGAGCTACACAGTTCAGGTACGTCGTGTAATATGGAATATTGTGTAGCCGTGTGTTTGTGAACTGCCAATTAGACATGTCTAAAATAGCCTTTTTGGTCTTACATTGTAAATGCTTTCTACCTTTGATTTCTATAAAATTTATTAAAAAGGAGATTTTTTTCAATTTTAATTAAAATGCACATAGTATGAAACAAAACTTGTTTGAACTCAACTGAAGAATGATCCTCGCAGTTGTGAACGCAATTTATGCAATTGCGAAAAGAAGCCTGAAAAAAATTCAGGACTTCAACGGGGTTCGAACCCGTGACCTCGCGATTACCGGTGCGACGCTCTAACCAACTGAGCTATGAAGCCACTGACGTTGGGAGCAGGTCAATTGTGGGTTCATATGTTCCCGTGAAAGAAATGAGTGTGAATGATATATGAAATGAATCATATATGAACTGCGGAAATGAAATCAACTGAAGAATGATCCTCGCAGTTGTGAACGCAATTTATGCAATTGCGAAAAAGTGTACGCTAATCCTGGATTAAGTTAATCGGGTTTCGAACAACCGGGCACAGTTGGTTAGAGAATCGCACCGGTAATCGCGAGGTCAAGGGTTCAAACCCCGTTGAAGTCCTGAATTTTTTTCAGGATTCTTTTCGCAATTGCATAAATTGCGTTCACAACTGCGAGGATCATTCTTCAGTTGATTTCATTTCCGCAGTTCATATATGATTCATTTCATATATCATTCACACTCATTTCTTTCACGGGAACATATGAACCCACAATTGACCTGCTCCCAACGTCAGTGGCTTCATAGCTCAGTTGGTTAGAGCGTCGCACCGGTAATCGCGAGGTCACGGGTTCGAACCCCGTTGAAGTCCTGAATTTTTTTCAGGCTTCTTTTCGCAATTGCATAAATTGCGTTCACAACTGCGAGGATCATTCTTCAGTTGATTTCATTTCCGCAGTTCATATATGATTCATTTCATATATCATTCACACAAAACTTGTTTGGTTGCTAATTTTCGGCGTTTTTGATTAAAGTGTGATGCTAAGCAGTACCTGGTGCGGATTTGAAAATTTACTTGGAAAACACATCAAATTAAAATTATTTCCAGCTTCTGCTTACAAGTGAAAATCACCTTCAACCAGAAATTTAAATAACCAATAGCAAAGTTTGTAAATCATAGCCTATAGTGTGCAGATATTTTATTTTTCTTGAGATCCTACGAAAGCGCGAGGGGGCCCGTAGAGTGCCGCTTTAAGGCAGAAAAAACTTGTGTGAATGGACTAAAAATAAACGATGTTTCAATATCATTGACTATGTTAGAGACAGAAGGAAGTTAGATAAAAAATTGCGAATATAATAAGAAGATAAGACAGCGCTGTAAATAACGAAGGTCTAATAACCTATAATGCTTCACGTATTAGGGTGGAAAGAAATACATACCAGGCAAGCATGAATGTGTGAACCGATGTTGTCGCCCCAATCCCTGTGTGAACGGAGGAGTTTGCAATGAGATGTGTGAACCCGAAAAGCCAAGTTTCAACTGTTCATGTCCCGCCACTCAAACGGGACAAAGATGTGAGATAAGCCCGAGAAGCTGTAAAGATGTCGCTGAAAACACTGGCAACTTAACCTCTGGAAACAATTTCATCTACAACTCAGCAATGGCGGCGTTTCCTGTTTATTGCGATATGGACAGTGAAACTGGATATGTGTGGACTCTGATTCAATCGTTTTCATTCGGTAAAAAAGAGACCTTCGAGTACAAAGGATTTCACAAGAATTTCCCAATGAATGATGAAAACGTTAACGGAGCGGTGAATTGGACCGAGTACCGCTTGTCCCTTCCACACATGCAGTCCCTTGCTAATCACTCGACACACCTTCGAGTCACCGGCAACTATCCAAACGAAGGTAAAATATTGTATATTTGAAAAAAATATGTATCAAGGCATGTTAAATCTATGTCAATAACAAAAACAGTTCATTTATATCAGTAAAAAAAAAAAAAAAAAACAGCAACAACAACAATGAAAGTCCCATTAAGTAAAAACAGGCACAGTGAGTGCGATTATGGCTTCCGGTAGAAAATGCTGGGTACTTTTCATGAAGCCGTTATGACACAGGGAGTCACTGGAAATTTAAGCCCGTGGGACAAAAACACAAAGACCAACAACAACAACACCAACTTAATAGATAAATGACTGCTTTTAATTGTTAAACAATTATTTATTTGATAGCTGAGTTAATCTTTTGTCTCACGATTGAGTCACAAAGATGTGGATCGCGACGTTTAGACTGCTATACTGCTGGTCTTCATTAGGCGATGATGTCCACTGGCTGCGTGTGAGTATAAATAGCACCGTGACTGGTGGAGATTGGTGCGTTTCGATCCTCGCTTAGGCAGTTGTTGATTGGAGGATTTCGATCGTTGTCGTTCAGACTAGAAATTGTTCCCTCAGCGGTCCGCTTTGGTACCGATCGGCTGTTGTGTTGTTTGATCGTGGGCATCCACGCTTCAGGAATTTCAATCCCACTGTCCCTGTTGATGTTGTTAGGGTGATGTCTTATGTGAATAGCCTCTTGAACCCTACGGGTGTACCAATGTGGGTCTCGGTCAATAAATTTAACTTCGTCCCAGAGCGGATAATGTCCGGTCGCGTTGCTATTTTCTGAAACGGCGGAGGATCCACATCTTTGTGACTCAAACGGCGGACGATTCACATCTTTGTGACTCAATCGTGAGACAAAAGATTAACTCAGCTATCATTTGAAACCACGATGACGAGCACCTTTCATAATATTAATTGTTTATTTCTTCTTCTTCTTCTTCTTCTTCTTCTTCTTCTTCCTTTTAAGGTCTTCAGTATAAGGACTACGCCCGCGCAAAGTTACAAGGCCATAAAATCTTTGGTACCTGGAACAATACGTAACGAGAATATGAGTACATTAACATCCGAGGCATTGAATGCTATAACTGCACTGCCTTAACTAAACAAGCGAATGCTTGGTTCATCAAGAGCTACAAGAGTAAACAGGCATTCGGTTGTGATTTTGATGGACGTCGTGGTGGAGTTCGAGACGAGAACAACTTCGGGCAGTATCTTAAAGAAAAAACCAATTCCAAGCATCGCTGCAGCTCGTCGTCTTCCTCAACAACTCAATACTGGTTTGGGACTATGTTCAACCTCTAAATGTTCAAGTCTTAATTCTTGGTTAAAAGAGGTCAAACGCTTGACCGCAGGCAAAAGACGCAAATTTTCAAAGAAAATGGACATCTGTATCATTAGCATCAGATTTGTCGTCGTATTCATAGCTAGCCATAGTCATTGTCAGTTTCAATATCATTGCCATAGTAATAATCCTAATCTTGATCCTAATCCTAATCCTAATCCTAACCAGGTACTGGTTTTCGATTGGATCGCAGGCTTAAACCAGGTTAACGGGCACCTACACCAAAACGAAGCTTAATTTTCGTGGGCTTTCTGCGGCTCACATTCAATGGCAAAAATGCCAATCAAATGCATGTACATATCTCTGAAATCTGACAGAAAGTTGTCAAAAATCTGTCAAGGAAAAGTCAAAAATCAGCTCGCTTCACGCTTTATTTGAAAAACTTTGCAACATTCTATTAGAAAAGGGCGGAGGGGATGGGGGTAACAATCTCCTCCTAAAAAAAAATTCCCGCAAGCAGTGATACCTAAAAATAGATATTCATGCAGAGGGGAAAAAAAATCCTGCAGACAAGTGGGTTAAAAAAAATTCATGCGCAAAATATTTTACCCTCTCCCCCTTTCCAGTTTTTCTAATGGTCCGTGCCTTAAGCGGCCTTCACACGACAAACAAATGTTGGACAACTCGCATTGGCAAACTCAAGATGGTGCGTGTGAACGACGCAACAACATGTTGGCAAACTGTTGGCGACGGATAGAA
>JAEMWC010000318.1:187500-225000 GCA_016490735.1 Pachyseris speciosa
CTTGGGATGTTTAAAGAAAACTCGAAGAATCCGTAAATCATTCGCCTGCGGCTCGTGATTTACGAATTCTTCGAGTGTTCTTCCAACACCCCACGTGGTTTACAGTAAGCCTATAAACCATAGAAACTTGTGCTTTATTGCTTAAATAAACACCATCTGTTCTCTGCCATACTAGGTTACTCAGACAACCACTGATTACCATACTAAACACTATTTTTTATATTTGGGAGCAAGCTAAAAAGTGCTGGCATGGAAAAACGAGGCACAAGACCGGCTTGTGGTATATATTTGATTCTCAAGGTTAGAGTGAAAATAGCTGTTTCCCTATGAGCATATCAGTTTTCATTTACATTTTGCAGCAGGCTAAGACGCCCCGGTATGAAAGAAACGACACCCAATGGAACAGACTAAAATGATGATCTAGTGGTAATTTTTTTTTACAAGTCCCCATCCTTCTACGAAAACTTAAATTCCTGTGTATATTTTACTTATTTTACCTTAAAACTAGCTTAAGTAGAAAGCAGACAGAACAACCGCACATTCATGATATGAAGGGAAGAAGATCAGGAAAAGACATATTTCTTCTACTGACGACTGTAATCGAGCTGCAGTCAGTGAGCTACTTTCAATTTAACTTATTTTTCTCTCATTAGAAATGAGGCCCCTTGCGAGTGTCTTAAGTATTAACAATTATGTTTTTTTTAATAACTTTTTTATTTGAATATCATGCCTTATTACAATACGTACATACATAACTTATTAATTGACAGATATTAACAGCTATTTACAATACGCAAATAAAAATAACGATACAGCAATTCTACTTACGATACCTGAGACCAAAACAGAGGGAAGAAAAACGGAAACAGAAACACACACACGTGTACGTGTCGTTTGGTACTGTGAAAAAGTTGTATTTATAAATTAATTTGCGATTTGCATTTACTCTTCTCTATAAATAATTTGCTTTTAAGGTAAGCAAGGAAGGCTTCGAAGAAGTAATTTTCTTCATTCCTTGAAGCACAATAAATGTAATACTTGGCAATTATTAAGCATAGGTTTAAGCCGAGTTGTTGTCTAAAATCGTTTGTAAAGCCGTAGATTATGGTTTCATCGTTTAAGGTGATAGAATCGTCATTCTTAACATTCCACCAGCGAGAAAAGCTTTGCCAGAAGGTCTGCACATCCGAGCAAGCAACAAAAAGATGGTTCAGGGTTTGCTTTTGGTCACAGAGATGACATTTATCATGTTGTATAATTTTATCTCTGAAAAGAGTGGCATTAGTTGGCAAGATGTGGTGCACAATTTTAAATTGAAAAATGGCGAGTCTTGTATCCTTGGTCACTTTGAAGGGAATATTATAAATAGTGCTGATTGCTTGCTTGTCTAGGTTCGCTTGCAACATCCTTCTCTCAGCTGTAGGAGGCTCAAATTTCTGACTGATAAGAATTCGAGAAGCTGATTTGCAGGAAAGCTTGCTTAAAGGTATTTTCCCCACGTTTTCTAAATTCGTAGGTGTGCTTGCGTTAGATTTTTTTAACAAGCGAATCCATTTTTGGGGAATTGAATTGCATAATCCGTAATATGTGAGGAAATTGGTTTTGATGGTGAACTTGCGGCAAAAGTCATTGAAAGTTAAGAAGTTGTTTTCACAAAAAATATCTTTGACCCTGATCACTCCTGCTTTATGCCAACATTGGTAATAGACAGAGAACTTTTCAACTTTAATAAAGCGATTATTCCACAGGATTTCGTTTAGTATTTGTTCTTTGTTTTCTGGAATATGTTGGTTTATCGTTTGCCAGGTATACAAGATGTCTTTGTAAAATTTAATGGGGATAGACACTTTAAGACATTCTAGATCATAGTTGCATTCGAATAAAAACGAACCTCCTACCTCTTTTAAAAGCGAAAGAGGTATGTGGCTCCAACTTGCATTACCGCTACTTTCGTGTAGTCTTTTTATCCAAGTGACCTTAAGGGCGTTGTTCATTATTTCGAAATCTGGCAGGTCTAGGCCACCTTTAATTTTCGGACCAATCATTGTGGTGTGTTTGATTTTAGGTTTGGTATTCCAAACAAACTCAGAGATAGCCGTTTTAACCAAAGCTGCAAATTCTAAAGGGAAGGTGAGTACAGATGTATTGTAGACTAGCTTGGAGAGAGCGAGGCTTTTAAGAATGGTTATTCGACCAAACAGTGTAAGATTTCTTGTCCGCCAAAGATTTAAAAGTTTCTTCATTGAGATTAATTTTTCCTCAAAGTTTTTTTGGAAGGAAATGTGTTCATTATAAGTGAAATAGATTCCTAGTGCATATATAGGTTCCGAAGGCCAGGCTATATCCGCAAAAGGTGTCGAAGTGTTGTATCTACACGACCCTAGCCACATTCCTTCAGTTTTGGACTTATTGAATTCTAAACCTGAAACGTCTCGGAAAATGCGCAATATTTCAAAAAGGTTTTCCGCTGAAGATACATCGGACACGAAGGCAGTAGTATCATCCGCGTATTGTGATATTTTATATTCCTTGTTATAGATTTGTATTTCCTTAATATTATTACTATTTCTGATTGCCTGAGCTAAAATTTCCGCACAAAGAACAAAGAGAATACCAGATAGAGGGCAGCCTTGTCTAACTCCTCTTTGCAGGTTAAAAAACTCCGAAGCGTGCCCATTGTTAATAACACAGCTGCTAGTGTCGGTATAGAACACTTTAATCCACTTTTGGATTTGAGGACCAAAGTTGAAGGCTTCCAGAACTTTAGCAAGGAAGTTCCAATCTACAGAATCAAACGCTTTTTTGAAATCGATGAAAATGGCCATACCGGGAATGTTGTGTAAAGATGTTAATTTCATTATGTCTTTAACTAGCCTTATGTTTTGGCCAATGTAACGGTCTTTAACATATCCGGTTTGGTCTTCGTGTATTAGTTTGGGAAGAACTTTAGAAATTCTACCTGCTATAGTCTTCGTTGCTATTTTGTAGTCGATATTAAGAAGGGATATTGGTCTCCAGTTTTCTAAGTAAAGCCTATTTTTTCGTTTCTTGGGCACAACTTTGATTATTCCTTGTCTCTGGGTTATATTGAGATGACCATATATCAAGGCTTGATTGAAGCTTTGAACCATTTCCTCCCCTAGTATGGGCCAGAAATGTAGATAAAATTCTACTGTAAATCCATCACTTCCTGGACATTTACCTTTGGAGCTCGATTTTAGGGTTTCAAAACATTCTTCCTTCGTCAGTGGCCTTTCTAATTCTTCCAGTTCGACTTCGTTCAATTTAGGAAGGTTTGGGTTTTCAAAGAACATTTTATCATTAAGGTTTTCACGAGGTGCAGCCGTATAAAGGTTTTTATAAAACAACTTTTGGCATTTTAAAATTTCATCTGCATTCGTTATTTCAAGACCATCTTGGGTTTTAAGTTTCGAAATATATGTTTTGGCGTTTTGTCGTTTTTCTAAATTCAAAAAATATTTAGTATTTTTTTCACCTTGCTCGTGCCACCTTGTTCTGCTTCTAATAATAGCACCGTTAGTTCTGTGCTCGATGATCTTATTAAGCTCCGATCTGAGCCTATATAATTTTGTGATGTTCTCTTTTGACCTATTTGTAGCAAGAGCTTTCATTAAAGCATCAATTTGATCGGAAAGATCTTTCTCTATGTTCCTGCGTTCTCTATTTTTCCTTTTTGAGTACTGCACGCAGAAACCTCTCATTTCCATTTTTATCATGTCCAAGTAAAGACCTTTGTCAGTGAGATAGTTGTATTTATTTTTGTACGCAGGTATCATATTGTAAAGTTGTTCAACGAAGACATAATCATCCAGGAGAGAATTATTAAATTTCCAAAATCCGGGTCCTCTTTGAGCGTAACCCTTAGACTGAAGTGTCAATGTTATTGCAGAATGATCTGTTAATGTGGAGCTTTTCATTTCGGTATTAATCACGATGCGTGACAATTCTTTATAAACCAACCAGTAATCCAATCTACATTGTACTTTAAAGGCCTTGTCGCGCCATGTAAATTGTGATTCATTAGGGTGCTGACATCTCCAAACATCTTGAAGTTTTAACAAGTCGCACAATTTGGTAATCTCGCTAATTACATTGTTTTTCCTTTCCACTGCAGCCCCTCCCAGTTTGTCCCGTGGTGTTAGAGCGCAATTGAAATCTCCGCCGATTATAATGTTAATCTCCGAGCGTTTTCTTAGGACGTCTAGAATGCTCGAGAAAAAAGTTTTCTGGTCGGAGTTATTGTTGGGACTGTAGATGTTACACAATTGGAAGGTGGTATCAGAAATAGTTGTTTGAAGAAGTAAATATCTTCCGTTTTTATCTGCTTCAATGCTGTTGACCAGAGCAGCTAATCTGGGATTGAAAAGAATCATTACACCTCTCGAATGGCTTGTACCATGACAGAAATAAATTTTCCCACCCCATTCAGATATCCATATGTTTTCTACGCTTTCAGTTGAATAAGTTTCCTGCAAGAATACAATATCGAATTTGTTATTGTGCAGCCATCTGAAAAGCTGTCTTCGC
Organism: Pachyseris speciosa; assembly: GCA_016490735.1. Taxonomy (NCBI): domain Eukaryota; kingdom Metazoa; phylum Cnidaria; class Anthozoa; order Scleractinia; family Pachyseridae; genus Pachyseris; species Pachyseris speciosa. The sequence continues at coordinate 192,049 of JAEMWC010000318.1, forward strand.
TTACGTGTTTGATTTAGCCCTCTGACATTCAAAGAACAAAAAGAGGCTGTAAAAGGAGTAGTCATGTCTTTAGTTTGTGACTGAATTAGATGTAAAATGGGTGTTTTCTTTTCTTTGAAATAAATAAATAAATAAATAAATAGACCGTGTAATATTTTAGAGCTGCTGGCTGCAACGTCTTCCCTGCAAGTCGAGGTTGTTTTTTTTTTTCCGGCTAGATGGGTGTGCTTATTAATATGAAAAAAACAGTACTGTAAATCTTAATACCCGGTAGTACTATTAAACAACTCGCAATTGCGTGTGTGCTAAAGTTTGCACCTCTTTGAGCTTTGTCTCCGCTCACAAAAAACAGCGAGATTGAATTTGCGTGTAGCAAAAAAAGATCTCGTATCAAGGTAAGACAAGGAAAAAACACACAAAGGCCAAACATTTTGCAGTACAACGGAATCAGCATAAAGTAACTACACATAAAACTACTCATGTATGCACCACCTGTCCCCGCTACTCCTTGCGAAAGCTTTGCAATTATGCTATCAACTTACGTTTCTCCAAGGATTATAAAGAAGTCAGACAATAACACGATGATCGGAAAACAAAACAAAAATAAACATCAGAGTTCCTTGATTTCCTCAATCGAAAACATCTGCCTTGGTCGTCCGCTGGGGGAAGTTTTAATAAAGATCCTTCCATCCAGTGACCAAGTGCTTAGGATTTTCCCGTCCTTGCGTTTCTCAATGGCGAGTTTCATCATGTCACTGCGGTATCTCGTTAAATTCTCGTTGATAAAAATTCGCTGCCCAGCTAGACCGGTTGCCGAGTAGCTCGGGAAGAGGGTAGACAGAGTCACATTCCTAAGTTGAACTCTTGCTTTATATAACTTTGCCTTGTCTTTGTGATTTAGAAACTTTGCAATGATCGGTTTTGCGCCTTTCTTCCTATAAAGTCGATGAGAGATCTCGATATTATCCGGTGCAATCTGAAAACCGACTGCAGCCGCAACCTTACAGACGACTTCGTCTGTTGAAATTCCTATATCCTCTGGAATGCCGTGAATTTCAACAGAGTTTTTACGGGAATATTGCTCAAGCTCGTCAAGGCTCTCTTGAAGTTCTTGAATGTCGCTTCTTTGTTGTTTAGCAGCTTTTTTCGCCCTCTCAAGTTCCAGTTCCAAGGAGGCAACATACTGGTTTTGTTTTGTGAAATCACTCCTGAGCTTTTCGACTTCGCCGTTGTTCTTTGCGATAATATGTCGAAGGTCTGCTACATCACCAGTGAGCTTGTAATTTTCTTTCACCAGCGTCGCGATAGTGTCTTGCATGACACTAATCGCGCCTTGAATACTTTTAAGGATATTGTGTATATCCTTAAGGTTGGGCTCAGTTGCTAGCGTTTCTGATTCCTCTTGGATGTCTTCAAAAGTATCTTGGTCGAGCGAGGAATCCGCCATGTTTGAGTCACCACGTGCTAGTTTACCGTCGGGCGAGACACCACTGCCGCTAGCCGCGCTCCGTTTCATTCTTTCTTACCATTAGAGGATACCTTTTTGACTAAAACCGAAGATGATTCGAAAAGAACAGAGACCGCGGAATTGCTTCACTAGATTTACTTTCTGGGCAGGTGATGCAGCGGAGCTCGGTTACTCACGTCCGATCATCACCGCGTCACGAGCCAAAATCCGTTTTTCAAGAAATAGCGCTGGTCTGCGGATCAGTTCACAGTTCTAGCGCCTAGCAGCGTGCTCAAAAGATTCGCGATTCAGTTTGAAATACTGAAGTGCCCATCCAAAACTGTAGAGAGCATTTAAAAACAAGTAAGTTGGACAAATTTTAATGATGCCTTCTACAGTTTGTGGAATTATTCAGAAACATTTCTTTGACTGATTAAGTTTGACTAAATTTGAAAGTAGTCAACGAGGTCAAACCTATTTATACAATAACAAAATCGATACGCGCGCTGTAGTGATTGGTCAATCAGCTATGCTTTATTGTACCACTAAACTAATGGAAATTTCGCGCGTCTTCTGGATTATTATATAAAAGCAATATACCACAAGTTTCTATGGTTGTTGAAATCTGACAAATCTACATACCTTATTAATTCATTTGAAGAGGAAGAATTTGCGCAAAAACAAAAGCCGTGTTTTCGGCCTTGAACTGAACATTTTCAGAGTTTTCACACATCATGTAGGAGCTTGTCAACGCGCTAATGCCGCCGACCAATCACATGAAGCGAAGAATCTCCTGTAGCGTTCGGCAGACAAACATAGTAATTAAATTCGCGGGAAAGGATTCAGCTTAACAGTCATTGTAGAGCGATACGTTCGCGTTGGGAAAAGTCAAGTCTCGTGCTGAAAAGCCTTCGGATACTAAAACGAGGAAAAAACCGAGCAAAAGAGGCAGATCAGGATAGCGGTAACTTTAGCAGAGCTGATCCTAATTTTGCCGCGCAAAACGTCGAACACGTTTATTACATAAATTGGATTATGACACTTACACTCATTTACCAATTTATTTCCACGCAGAAAACGGTTTTTTTTAAAGATAGCTCGCAATCTTTTTAACATTTTGAACTGCTGCTTTCACAAAACTCTGCAGGAATTCTTTTTTCAACAATTAGCTAAAAAATTGTTTTTCAAAAATATGACCATTTTTCCCTTTCTGTAACCTTAAAGCTACTCAGCGCGTCTTTGTACTTGCGTCTCCATGGTAACAAATTTTACAAATGGCATATCTTATTTTGTAGGTGCTTATGAGAGCCTTACTATGGATCCTGTGTCTTTCTCACAAGTGTTGTTTCTGGTGTTCCTCCTAAGTCTCGACAGTTCAGTCTACGGCAAAGAAAAAGTTAATTACCCAAAGTTCAAGTTTCCCATCGCTGAGGATGTCATCCACGACCACATCCTTGAAGGTCACGTGTTCAAGCGCTTGACCGTCGCTAGCGCAGCCAAATGTCACGTAATGTGCAAAGATGACTGTCTTTGCTTATCCATGAACTATTTCTCGTCTGCTGAGGAGAATAACTACTGCGAGCTCAACAGCGCTAACAAACAAATGGAACCAGCTGCAATGAAATGCAAGCCAGGGGGTAATTATTATGATCTAGTGAGGAGCTACACAGTTCAGGTACGTCGTGTAATATGGAGTATTGTGTAGCCGTGTGTTTGTGAACTGCCAATTAGACATGTCTAAAAGAGCCTTGTTGGTCTTACATTGTAAATGCTTTCTGTATGAGTTAATGAGGATTATTATATCTCTCACTTAGTACGCGCGCTGTGATTGGTCAATTTTGCGGGCCGTATTCTACAGTACGGCCCGCTTAACTTCAACTAGTTTCCTTTTCCGCGCGCCGGATTAACCTTAGAGATATAATAAATATCTTACTAACCTCGTTTTCTCGGTCCGTACTGTAAGTTACGGATCCTCTTTTTTTCCCATTAATTTATGGCCCGCGCGCTTCGCGCTTTGGGCCATAAATCAGCAGGAAAAAACTCGGTCCGTAACTTACAGTATGGACCTCGAACTCGCTTAGTAAGAATTATTTATTCACGATCATTCAGAATTAAAGAGTAACACAAACAAACTTGTTTCTCTACTAGTTGTAAGTCTAACGCTTGAGGATTAGATGGAAGATATCCCGGCTAGAATAAATTTGCGATAAGCTTTTATGGCGATTTAAAGTGTGAGGCTTATTGGTCGGAGTACAGCAACTAGTGATTTGGCTTACAGTTTTGGTAATTGCTGACCCTGCGCTGGAACCTCCGAGAAAAGGGAAGCAAGAAATTTAGTGTAAAGCACAACAGATCAAAACTATTTTCAGCTTTTGCTTACAAGTGAGAATCACTATTCACCAGTAATTCAGTAGCCAATAACAAATTTGCTCAAAGCCTTTATTGTGCAGGCGTTTTCTAGGAAAGCGAGAGCAGGCGCGTACAGGCACCACTTTTCAACAGTAGAAAGCAAGTAATACTAAAAATATCGAAATTACTTATCTTTTTGACGTTTTGGCGAAAACTGATTATTCTTGTTTTAAAACACCTCTTTTTTGTTGCTGAAAGTATATAAGTTTCACCACACCATGTTAGTTTTAAATGAATTTCCAGGCATCCCTCACCCCTCCCCCACCTTCCCCCAGTTGCAAATTGTCTGCGAGAGCCCTGGCGTAGCATGCCCTTTGAGCGCAGGGCGAAACCTATAAAGGAAAATATGGTTTTATCTGATATTATTGACTATGTTAGGGACAGAAAGGCAATACCGGTAAGTAAAAAAATGCAAATATAGTAAGAAGATTAGACAGTGCGGTGAATAAGGAAAATAAAAATAAAATACACCAATAATTTATAATGCTTTACGTATTAGGGTGGAAAGAAATACATACCAGGCAAGCATGAATGTGTGAACCGATGTTGTCGCCCCAATCCCTTTGTGAACGGAGGGGTTTGCAAGGAGATGTGTGAGCCCGAAAAGCCAAGGTTCAACTGCGCATGTCCCGCCACTCATAGGGGACAAAGATGCGAGATAAAATATCCGAGAAGCTGTAAAGATGTCGCTGCAAACTCTGGCAACTTAAACTCTGGAAACCATATCATCTACAACTCAACAATGGCGGCGTTTCCTGTTTATTGCGATATGGAAAGTGAAACAGGATATGTTTGGACTCTGATACAGTCGTCTTTATTTGAAAACAGAGAGAAGTTTCATTTCACAGGATTTGGCGTTAATTTCCCAATGAATGATGGTAATGTTGACGGTGCGGTGAATTGGACCGAGTACCGCTTGTCCCTGCTACACATGCAGTCCCTTGCTAATCACTCGACGCACCTTCGAGTCACCTGCAATTTTCCCAAAGATGGTAAAATATTGCATATTTGAATATATATATATATATATATATATATATATATATATATACATATATACATTGAATAAATGTTTGAAAGAAAATTTTACCCTGGGGTGTACAGGGTTAGGGTTTCCCTCATATACAGTATGTTGGATCGACCACCACGGAATTTAAAGTTAGATTTAGAAATCACAAATCGTCCATGAGAACCAATAAGAAGACTTGCGAGGTCGCTACACACTTCAACAGAACTCCGCACGTGCTATCGGACTTTACATTTCAATGTATCGATCAAACCCAAACTAACACGTCCGAAAACACTGAACAGCTATTAATTACGAAAGAAGCATACTGGAGTGCGCAGTTGTTTTCCCTTTCACCTTATGGACTTAATAAAAGACAAGAATTTCATTCAAAAAACCGCACCATTATACTTAATTTCAGCAGAGTTTGGACAATAGGTTGCGATTTTCTTAAGGTGCGTATTGGCAGCGAATTTATTTTTATATATTTTAACAAGTCAGTGTGTACCGACTCATTAATTGTAATCTTTAGCACTTTTAGTTGTTTCAGCGCTCAGGGGCCCTCTTTTGGGGATTCTGTTAATTTTGTGCTAGCTAGGTCATTCAAAGGCTCTTTGTTGGGAAATTATTACTTATTGTTTAAGGGCCCTCTTTAGGGATTTTGTTATGATACTGACAGGTATGATGATTCAGAGGCCCTTGATGGGGAACCTGTTTGCGCTGCGACAATTACATAACATTTATCACTAGCTAGTTCTATTATTGTTGTTATTCCGCATCCTGTTAATTTACCGTAGTCGTTTCATACTTTTTGTACACCTATTGTTTTTCGTTTCATTGTCTGAGTTATGTAACCCGTATGTAATTTGTAACCATTGTTGTAAAATCATATTTAAGTTGTAGGTTTTTAACATTCTGTTTGTAACTGACGAAGGTCGAGAGACCGAAACGTTTTTTATTCATAACTTTTTAAATTTTTATCTTTTTTGAACCAAAAGTTGTCCATTTTCGGTCTTTTTAACTGTTTTATATATATATATATATATATATATATATATATATATATATATATATATATATATCAAGGCTTTTTAAATCCGTGTCAATAACAGATACAGTTTATTTAAATCAGTATAAAAACAAACAAACAAACAAACAAAATCCCATTTAGTAAAAACAGGTACAATGACTGCGATTATGGCCTCTGATAGAAAATGCTGGGTCTCTTCGTGAAGCCGTTATGACACAGGGAGTCACTGGTTTCTTATCCCGTGGAAAAAATTCAAAGACCAACAACAACAACAACTTTGAAGCAGTAGTGCAAAGTTGAGTTTCACGGAAGGGGACGGTACATTCGACTAGCTGGGTCATACATACATACATACATACATACATACATACATACATACTTTATTTGTCATGTAGGTCATTAAAAAGGCAACTAAAAAGCTGATGTGGACCTACAAACTAAAGCGTATCTAAAAATTTAAATAAAATAATGTTAACAGACTTATGAATTATTTACAATGATACAACTGAATGAGAAAAAATATAATACCTAGCAGTAAGATAATTGACAATTTGATCGGATTAATTGGCTATGGTGTTAAGAAAATAAATAAAATAATAAAAATAGCATTAATATATGTAATTTACAATGTCTTTGTTGGTTCCCTGTAATCCAGTAAATGTTATTTTATCTAAAATGTTAGATTTTGCTTTAAGAGCAGATTTAAAAGAAACAACATTCGGTTTGCTCTTTAAGTACATGGGTAAGTTATTTCATAGAATAGACGCACGATGAGAGAAGGAAGATCGAAGAAAGTCACTTTTAGGACGTTGAACGTACAGTTTCAGACTGTCTCTCAGATTTCTCAACGAGGGGTGTTTGGTAAATAGAGAGTTTATACCAGCCACAGCTCTATTGTAAAATGCTTGATAAGTTATGCTTGCAATCCTCTTTTTGTAAATGTGTGATAATGACTTCCATTTTGCCACTGCCAGGACTTCAGTGCTTAGAGTGGATTTCTTTATGTTAAAAATAAATCTCGCTGCTCCGATGTGAATGTCTTCTAGGGTCTGAAGTGACTTTGATGATCCCCATAGTGCAATTGAATACGTAGTACTTGGAATGATACCTTTGAAATAAATTGACTCTAAGATGCGATTGTCGAGACCTTTTAAGTGCTTAAGTTTCTTTACTCTTGCTGAAAAACGTTTTGTTTTTTGCCACTAAATGAATACTTTTATTTGTTAAAATATTATTTCTTCTTCTTCTTCTTCTTCTTCTTTTTCTTCTTCTTCTTCTTCTTCTTCTTCTTCTTCTTCTTCTTCTTCTTCTTCTTTATAAGGCCTTCAGTATACAGACTACGCCCGCGCAAAGTTAGCAGGCCATGACATCTTTGGTACCTGGGGCGATACATGTCGAGAATATAAGTACATTAACATCCGAGGCATTGAATGCTATAACTGCACTGCCTTGACTAAAAATAATAATGCTTGGTTCATCAAAAGCTACAGAAGTAAAGTGCCATTTGGATGTGACCTCGATGGACGTCCTGGTGGAAATGAAAACGAGGATAACTTCGGACGATATTGGGAAGAACGCACCAATCCCAAGCATCGCTGCAGCTCTTTGTCGGCCTCCACAACTCAATACTGGTTTGGAACCATGTTTAACTTCTAAATGTTCAAGTCTTAATTCTTGACCGCAGGCAAAAGACGCACATTGTCAAAGAAAATGGACATCTGTATCATTAGGATCAGATTCGTCGTCATATTCATAGCTAGCCATAGCCAGTGTCATTTTCAATGTGATTTCCACAGTGATAGTCATACTCATAATTCTAATCCTAACCAGGTACTGGTTTTCGATTGGATCGCAGGCTTAAACCAGGTTAACGGGCACCTACACCAAAACGAAGCTTAATTTTTCGCGGGCGTTCTGCGGCTCACACTTGATGGCAAAAAAGCCGATCAAATTCATGTGCATGTCCCTGAAATCTGACAGAAAGTTGTCAAAAATCTGTCAAGAAAAAGTAAAAAACCAGCTCGCTTCACGCTTTATTTGAAAACCCCTGGGACATTCCATTAGAAAAAGGCGGAAGGGGGGGGGTAAAAATGCCCCCTAACAAAAAACAATTCCTGCAAGCGGTGGTACAAATATTCATTCAGAGGGGAAAAAAGCCTGCAAACAAGTGGGCTTAAAAAATTCAAGCACAAAATGTTTTAACCCACTCCTCTTTTCCGGTTTTTTCTAATGATCCGTCCCTTCGTCCAAGGACTGTAAACAACGAAGTTTTGCCTTCTAATTTGAGTAATTCTCGAGATGTTTTGTTTGAAGTGATAAGAATGATCGTTTTGATGTTTAAAAAAACAGCGAAATGTTTTGGTTGGCTTTGATAATTTTATCGTGGACGGTTCTGTGAGGGATAAGCCATGTGTGCTTTTGCAAGCGCTGTCTAAGTTGAACTGGATGATGTGGAGAATCGTTATTTGAAGAAGCTTCCTTGTTGGACATGGCAGGGAGCAGTCCGCGTCCTTTATTTGTGTTTTATGTAAGCTTATCAGTACCCAGTAGTCATAGGATAATGAAGCTGTTTTAATCATAAATAATGTTTCTGAAACTGAAAACCCTTTATAAAGGGGGTCTACCACTGGATAAAACATTTTAATGTTTTCTAATTTTGACTTTTATTTTGGTTTGTTTTATTTTTCCATTTTCATTTATTAAATGAACTTTCTTTTCCAAAAATAAAAATCAGGCTTTTAGATCAGTGACTGTAAACATTAAGAAACCCAGCTGTATACATAGAAAATATTGTTTGTTTAAAGAACTTGTAATCCAAAATAGAATAAAAAGTTCTGTGAAAGACTATAGATCTGTTGTTTTTCTTCTGTATCATCTGCCTTGTCCTTTGTGGTTTCACCTGGGACAATGCATTGTCTTACAGGGCGATATTTCTCAATGAATTCTTTCATGAGGGGGGGGGGGGGGGGTGGCAAGAGGGGGTTCTTGTCGCGAAGACACGATAGTAAATTTTCGATTTCACGAATCACGGCTCAAGTGTTAAATTCACTAAGGTCACGGAAAAAATCTAATCACAATACAGTGAAATTCAGCTACGAACTCAACTTAACACATTCACGATTTATTTCTTATCTATTCACGATTCACAGTCAAGGACTTTTGCATTTCACGCCTCACGGAATACACTTCAATCACGATACACGGAACAGTTTTTTTTTATCAAATCACGATTCACAGAGCACACACATACACACACAAAAACGGATCACGGCATCACGAAAAAATACCCTTGCCCCCCTCTTTCATAGCCGTTCAGTCTCAGCACTGATCTCTGCAGACGGAAGAGGTTGTATGAACTCTATGCTAGCAAAATCCATGCTGGTTGGATAATCGGTCATTGATTTTTCGGGGGTTGAAACGCTTTGCCCCCCAGTTTGTTACTCTCTTCAAAGACTCCCAGGAGATGGTCCCAAAATCTTTAGACTCAGCAAGGTAGTAATAAAAGTCTCATGCTTAACACTGCGTGAAGATTCTCGCTGTGGTTTCTTTTGTGCTATGCCTTTGTTTCACTTCAGAAACGGTCCTCTTGATGTGTTCATGTACACACGAAACGATGTTTCCAGCATATTAAAGAGACACCTGTGTTTTCTCTGTTCTTTGAGCGTGGATGCCAATGCAAAACTGTGATAGAGGAGTCCCAGTACTTTCTAGAATGACACAGTACCCCTCTGAGTCCAGAAACTATAGTTTGATAGTGCCTACAGCAACATCCGATACAACAAGTGTTTTATCCAATGAACAAACCCCACGAAACTGACTGAAATGAACATGTTTGATCGGTTCTGTCACTTGTTCCCTCCTCTCCTGAACCGACAAAAGTCTTAACTATTTTCTCTATAGGGTATAAAAAACTTGACCTTTCGAGCTCCTAAGTCAATAATAACAATTCCGTTTTCAAAGCCACAGAGCATCTTGATTTCATTACACGTTTCCGAGTTGTTTTTCAGTAAAAACAAATCAACTTTCAAGGATCAGAGGCTGCATACGTACAGACTACTAGCAACACCAACTGAACAGCTAAGAAATAAGCCTGCTGCCTTAGAACACCGTACCAACAGAACGGGCACTTGAAACGCCATTTGGGTAGTTCACAAGTGGCAATCAAGCACCAGCAATACCAGCCCCATTGTAGTCTAATGTCACTTGGATGCTACATCGTCATAGCCAGAAATCCAAGACAGTCAGCGGATTGCACGGCGGGCGAGTATATTTTGATAATCAACATAGCGGGAGGACAAATGAAGGCTATTATTGTTGTTTACATGCTCTTTGCCTCGCTACTTTTAAGGATTATTGATCGAAATGTATCCACAAAATCAATTTACCAAGTTTGAAATGATTTAATTGGTGTTACATCAGACTTGGGATATGTGAATATTTTCCTGCACTTCCTTCGAAAATTACTTCGAGGTTCCTGCTATTTTTCGAAATTCGGCCTGTTCATCATAAATCAAGTAACTAACTTGTTATGGGGAATACAACTGACCACTGAAAACATGTTAAAACAATATGGCGACCGTAGTGGAATGAAAGCAAACCTCTCGAAGATGCATTTTTCCTCCGTAATGGCTTCATCTCGGCTCGGCTTGCATTTCTGGAAAATGCCACTATTTACATAAAAAACGTACCATGTTAAGGAAATTTGTTAGAATCAAGAATATTAATTTTGCGACCGACATATCTTATCTTTTGAATCAAATTGTGGGAAATTAATTCAGCGCAGTTGTTTTCTCGAAGCCGACTAAGGAAACCATGAAGGTAAGACCTATTTAAAGGAAGTTGACAACATTGAGAGAAAAGTGTGGCTAGTTTATGAGATGATTTCGATCAAAAAGGCACCATTTAGAACTATTTTTTCGCATATTTTACTCAATTACAACATGGTTCGAACTTGACTCTCTCTACTAAAATCATGTGAAATACTTAGTTTTGTGTGGCTACGCCACAAAATGCAAAACAATATTATTTTGCCCTCATTTCCTTTATGTTTCGCCGCCATGTTAAATCCGTATGTGCGTGTTCCGCGCATGCTTGCGGCCATTTTGGAAGCCATGTTGTATGGGATTTCTGGCTATGAGTTTGAGCATCATCCGCACAGCAATCTATTGCACTGCTGTACTGAACAATCAAGTGGTAAACAAAACGAGTTAGCTGTGATAATTGCCAAGGCCATATTTTGTTGCCAATTCTTTCAAGCCTAGAAATGCCACCAGATACTTCTTCAAAGACTCTACAGTCCACATATCCTTATTTATGTTGCATCGGAATAAAGACGATAGAGGCCAACGATAGCTTTAATAACGCCACCAGCAGCCATTCGTTTCCCCTCCAGGAATGTTATAGACTTATGACCTTTTGGCCTGAAACGCCTGACCTTCAATTGAAGAACACGTTTACAAATATCTTAGGGTCAATCGTCTCAAATTTTACATGGTTAATTTTTAACAGACTTATTAGAGACTCAGCGCGATTGTTCCGACGTAAACACGATCCTAAACGAATGAATACTAGCTAAAAGAAAAAAGGTTAACGCAATATTTTTTAACCAAAAAAGGGCTATCAACAATGAATTTCAAACCAATATCAATGCCAAAAGCCTTTACTCAGTTGTGAGTAAAACCGACTTCAAATGTGAGTTGTCAGTTAAATTTTCAGCTATTTGTCTGTTGTCAGTTGTTTTTTTGGCCGTTTGTCAGTTGTCAGTTAACCCCATCCAGACCCTCTGCTCTTGCTGCTCAAACTTTGTATCTTTGAGGCCTGTATAGTGTGTATTTTTCTTTCCTTAATGAATGTCTTTTTTGTTTTCAACAAAACTGCTCCAACAGTAGTATTAAAAAAGACGAAGTCGGGTATAGATGTTCTTTGGGAGATCTGGGTGTTAGGGTGTTGTTAGCAAGACACATGCACTGAAGATAACTTCGCACAGACATGCTGGAGTTGATACAATGTCCATTGATCATACTTATGCATTTAGCTGTGACAACATCACTGGCATAAAAGAATTAGGCACTCTATTTAGGAGCAGCTTGTAGCAAAAAAAAAAAAGAGAGAGAAATTGATGGGTATTTAGAGGGAATTTACTCTTAATAGGTTTAAGGATGACAGCTGTGCTATACTATAACTATAACTATAAACACCTTCAGTGATAATCATTTCAACTGAGTTTTAACTTGAATCTCCTCAAATATGCAAGTTATTTTTGTTTCAAGATTGAATGAACGAATAAGACTTTATTTAAATTAGACTCAAAAGACGTGAGGGTTGTCCAATACTCCGACATAATGAGATTCATGATACCTTGTAATAGACATCACAAAGTGTCCCCAAACCATATTTCTTAACAAAATAGTACCAGTTTTGGGACACATGCAGAACGGGACACTTTGTGACACTTTGTGATGTCTATTGTGACGTACTATGAATCTCATTATGTCAGAGTATTGGACATGTATGAAAGACGTGAGGCTTTACCCCAAATCCAAAACATAACATCCCGTTGTGTGTTATTGTGAACTCTTGCTGAATCAATGTTTATCTGCGACTACTTTAACAAGCAAAAAGTTTTCTCTGTTGCCATTATGCATTAAATAAAACCTCCCACAATATCTTTGATTATTTCGAGTTTCCGAAAATGTTTTTCACATTTTATAGTGTTCTCGCTTACAGGGAAACCGTCTATTCCATCTTGACGCTTGGTCAAATTGCACCAACGTGTTCCTCGCTGGATCGGAGAGTTTAAAGAAGTTTAAATATACCACTTCCATCGCTATTATATTCAAAACTATATCACTTAGCTGCTGCATACACCTTTCCACGGCTTCAGTGTCTCCTTGCGTTACATTTTTCCCCATGGCAAGAAATGAGGGACATGAGGGGACGGAGTCACTTCAGAGCAGTCTTGAGAGCTGTCAATTACTTTCTTTCTTTGGCGAGATGCTATTGGATGATCGTTGCTATAGAAATTTGCAGGCGCTTCAAAATTAAAAAAAAAATGGCGGCCCTGTCGACTAATCTACGGTTGTCTGCAACAGCAAAGAAATAAAGATAATAAAGACGGTTTGTTATCTGGAAAATTTCCACTAATAAATAAATCGATTTTTGGCTGTTTACGTGAAATATCAGACATTCTCGGCGTATGAAGGTGTACTGTACTTCGAACGATCACGGCGAATTGATAATTTGATTTCCTCCTGTTTAATTTTCCCGCTATCTCGCCGCAAGGATTTGTTGTCATTCTCAGTCTTTTACCGAGGATTTCTATCGTAAAAAGCCTGGGAAAGACAAGAATGATATAACAAAATGGCCGGCGGTACTTCGAACTTGTGAAAACTTGGAACTTGCGAAACGTTCACAGCACTCATGGCGCTTCTATGAGGACTTACTTTCATCCAGGTAGACTTGAAAACAAGGATACTTCACAAATTAATGTGATCAAGTAAGCTGAAGCCACTCAAAAGGCACTAAGACCACAAGGTAGCAGGCATTACCCCTTAAATCTACCAAAGCAAAGATTGAGCCCAAGCATTAGCAGCCACGGACATTTGTTTCGGCCTTGTTAGGCCTCATCAGCATGGCATAGCTAATGCTCAGGCTCAAGTACCCACATATCAATAGAACAAGCAATGACAACGTAAAGCTTGTGGGATGTGGCTGGAGTGACAAGGATACTTCACAAATTAATGTGATCAAGTAAGCTGAAGCCACTCAAAAGGCACTAAGGCCACAAGGTAGCGGGCATTACCCCTTAAATCTACCAAAGCAAAGATTGAGCCCAAGCATTAGCAGCCACGGACAGCTGTTTCGGCCTTGTTAGGTCTCATCAGCATGGCATAGCTAATGCTCAGGCTCAAGTACCCACATATCAATAGAACAAGCAATGACAACGTAAAGCTTGTGGGATGTGGCTGGAGTGACAAGGATACTTCACAAATTAATGTGATCAAGTAAGCTGAAGCCACTCAAAAGGCACTAAGGCCACAAGGTAGCGGGCATTACCCGCTTTACGTTGCTTTCTTTGGCGAGATGCTATTGGATGATCGTTGCTATAGAAATTTTTTTTTTAAGCTTTACGTTGTCATTGCTTGTTTTATTGATATGTGGGTACTTGAGCCTGAGCATTAGCTATGCCATGCTGATGAGGCCTAACAAGGCCGAAACAGCTGTCCGTGGCTGCTAATGCTTGGGCTCAATCTTTGCTTTGGTAGATTTAAGGGGTAATGCCTGCTAACTTGTGGCCTTAGTGCCTTTTGAGTGGCTTCAGCTTACTTGATCACATTAATTTGTGAAGTAGACTTGAAAACAGTCCATCTTCAATGCTGATTACCGTGGTGGACCGAAACTGTGATAGAAAAACAGTTCCATCGACGTGAACGACATTGTTTTGGAACAATATTTCTGATTGATACTGGGGAATTCGTTCTCGCACGGGCTTGCAAAGTTACATTTTTCGAAGGCGATTCAGCTGGAAAAGGCATTCCGCCATACTTTTCTTTAATACCAAAGAAGAAAGCTCAACTTCAAAGTTCAAAACCGTGGCGGGTAAAGCTGGAAAGTGACTAATTTTTGTGTCAAAGAACGACTATCGATGTCAAGAAACAGGATCAGGTTGATACCATGGAATTCGTTCCCGTACGGGCTTGCAAAGTTAGATTTTTCGAAGGCGATGCAGCTGGAAAAGGCATTCCGCCATACTTTTCTTACCAAAGAAGAAAGCTTAACTTCAAAGTTCAAAACCGTGGCGGATAAAGCTGGAAAGTGACTAATTATTGTGTCAAAGAACGACTATCGATGTCAATAAACAGGATCAGATTGAAACCAGTGGAAAAGTCAAGAGCTTAGAGAGGTATGTCAAAAAATTAATTTTCTTCACTCAAGTCTCTCTATTTATGCCCGCCATGTTTTTTGCGTGATTTTTCTAAGTGCCGCTACGAACTGCGCACGCGTGTCCCTCATTTCTTGCCATGTTTGTTTAGGTCCATTTTCAGGGCAAAAAATTCCACTTGCCCATTGGACAAGTAACATTCAGATTTTGGTCGTCCGAAAGTTGAATTCACTCGTCAAAAAAATAAATAAATAAATAAAAAATTCAGCATTAAAGTGAAGTAACAAAATATCATTAAAAAAACGTAGAAATTGTATAATTTGTTTTCTACCAAATCTCAAGCGTTTATTTTTATTGTCAAGATCTTGTAAATCCTTGAGCTTTTTCTACACATCTTTGTAAACAGGGAACGGCAGGCAGTGCTGTGGAACTTTCGCGTGTCAAAATGTATATGTGGCTCGTCAACGCAGCTTCATGTCAAAGGAACGCTCAGTGCAACTGTGTAGAGTCTTGATTCTTAAATCTAGAAGGGTATGATTTTATCCCATGTTGGCATAATGTTCCCTGTGTGATCCTTAGATAGGATGCCTAAACTGTATTAACTAGAATAGTAGTCAGCTAAACGAAAAACAAATGATCTATTAAAATTGAACTATCGGTTAACCCATTGACTCCTAGCCATTTTTACCTTTTCGGAGTGATTTTCCAGCTATAAACGATCCATAGCATTTCGTGACTCTTTGTTTGAAACTACCATGGAAAAGTGGTGCTGTCCTAAGGCACTGGAGGCTCAAGGTTTCTGAAAACGTCATTCTGACGTAGCTATTTTTAATCCGTAGAGCTACAACAACGGCCCAAGTTCGGTTTGCTTGCGATTTTTGCTAAGTTTACAGCCATTTTTCATCTTTAGTGGCTGCCTGATGAGCATCATTAAGCTTGACGGTAGCTAAGAGTCCACTTTCTCATAGAAGCGAGCGAAGTGATGTACTTTGTTGTCGAATTTGGCTTGTTACTCGACGAACTGGGAATTTGGCCGGTCGGACACTTAGTACCTTTGGGACTCGACTATTGATGAATTTCTCGACCTACCGCCGCATATTTTGGAATTTGTGAGCACTGAAGATGACTACAAGCACGAATTTTTGGCGGAAGGTCGGAGTGGCTGTAGACTTTATATGTTTATATGTGAAAGAATTGAGGAAAAGAACGGGCGCTGTCAAAATTTCTCGTTATTTCCAAGCATGCGATGCGGTCGAGATGTCGAAAATGGCGGGAAGGCCCGAATGCACTGGAACAAAAGGCTATGTCTACGCTTGGGAGACAAAACTGAACAAAAATAAGTCATTTCTAAGCTAGAAGAAGGACTGAATTTTGTTATGATGGTTGAAGTTTGGTTTTTCGACGATGATTTTTGTAAAAAACATGAAGGCAAAAAGGGGCATTTTCTTGGTTTATCTTTGACGTTAAAAACAGTCAGTTTCGTTCTTGTCCAAAATCAAAAGGCTATATTTGGTAAAAATCGCTACGTTTCTTGTGTTTATTTGATATCCAGATTTAAAGGACATTCCATTTCGCGCACACAACTGACAGTATTCGTGCGATTAAGAAAGTTGCAATGTTCTGAAGGATGGCAGTCTTGTGCGGCCGGTTTCGGCCGGTGTAGGAGTCAGATGGGTTAAAGTACTAGCAAAATGATTTTAAAAAGATTGTCTTTTTCTGTGGCGGTTAGTCGTTTCGGGTTTGGGCCTTAAATAGGGTTTACCTTTTCGTTTGTTTCGTCTTTAAACAGGGTCAAGGTTTAAGACCCTTCGCGGCACACACCTACCCCAAATTTTACTGGAGTAACCCCCTCCCCCGGAACAAACACACTGCCGGACGTGTTTAATGGTGTCGGCAAAACTGTAAGATTATCAGTAAAAATACATATTGACCGGAAAATTACTTCAGTTGCGCAACCACAGCACATCCTTCCATGTTGGGGAAGGATTTCGATTAACAAAATCCGTGGTTTTCAGATCTTGTGTTCCATTGGAGATCCGGAAGTCTGGATTTTAAGATCTAAAATCCAGATTTCCTAATCGAAAGCACTCTTAAGTTTACAGACATTTGTTTCCTGGGGGACACATTTTGTCCTTATTTGGCAAGATTTTTGCCAATTTATATACTTAAAAAAAAAAAACAAAAAAAAAAACAAAACGTGGAAAGGTCTAATCGTTTCCAATTAGTTACTTTGAACCAGCTGCGCTTGCTTTGTCTGTAGGGGGGGTCAAACGATCAAACTTTTGATACTGTTTTCGAAAGTTTGTAAATATTGCATGAATTAAATTGTTCAGACACGCAAAAACCATGGCAATGCAAATTTGTTTTACTCGACTCAATGACAAAACATGTTCTTCGAATACGATGTTGGACAAAAACGTTTGATTGTGTTTTGTTGTGTATGAAGTTGAGAAAGGTCGCCTGACTAAGAAGGTTTTATTGAGCTGATGGATGAATTATAAAACTGTTCGATCTTCTTCAAACATGCAAAACCATTTAAATGCAATTTTTTTCAGAATGGACTTAACGAAAAAAAAAACATTTTTTTCAAGGCTGGTTTTCAGTAGCGACGGAGTCGGAGTCGGAGTCGGAGTCGGAGTCGTAAGAGCGCTTATGACCCAGTGGAGTCGTAAGCGGAGTCATAAGCTCGACGGAATCGGAGTCGGAAGAATCAGAACGTTTCCATTTTCTTCCGATTCCGCTTATGACTCCGTCGCTTATGATCCAATGAAAACTAGATTGTCAGAGTCGGAAGTAGAAGCGGAAGAACCAACCAATCACAATGCTTGTACTCACGCCCTCGGATTACAGTTTGATACCAAAATAGTGCTTCCGATTCCGACAATCTAGTTTTCACTAGATCATAAGCGACGGAGTCATAACGGAATCAGCATTTTTGCTTCCGACTCCGTCGCTTTGATTTTCTCTACATCATAACGCTCCACGCTTCTGATTAGGACTCCGATTCCGACTCCGTCGCTAGTGAAAACCAGCCATTTTTAGGTCCCATCCTTTAACGAAAACTTAAATTTATGTTTATATTTTACTTATATTACTTAAACCTAGGGAAAATAGTAAGCAGAGAGAACACTCCATAGACAGCGATTTGACCGCATGTACTGAAACGTTCATATACATTTGAAGCAAAGAATACCAGAAAAAAAGCATTTTCTCTACTGTGACTCCAGCTGCAGTCAGCGAGCTACTTTCATTTCAAATAATTTTTCTCATTAGAAAATGAGGCCCCTTGAGGTGTTTTAATAATTAACCATTAAATTTGTTTCAAGTGTTTTTCAAGAAATAGCGCCAAAGTGACAATGTGTTTTGACATCCGGTCAGTACACAGTTCTAGCGCCTAGCAGCGTGCTTAAAGGATTCGCAATTGAGTTGAACTAATGGAGAGCCCACCCAAACCTGCAGAGAGCATTTGAAAACAAGTAAGTTGGACAAATTTTGCTTATGTTTCTTCATAATTTTATGGAATTATTCAAGAAGCAATCAAAACCATTCCCCAGACTGATTAAAAGTTTGATCATCAGCTTTGAAATTGGCCAACGAAGTCAACGCTTATTGGGGCTGGCATGCATAGCGAGTAGACGTGTTTTCGAGAGCTCCGCTCTGGTTATTGAGTTATTATTTTTTTTTTGGCAGCCTGCATTTCTTGTATATGGAAACCATCCTTTCTTCTTTGAAACGTACAATATCAGAGAGAAGCAATTCAGATTCGTCTGGGTCGAGTTCTCCGCGGGAAAAGCGTTCAAAGAGTTTAGCCGAGGAAGACGAGGTCCTCCAAGCCTTAAACATGGCCGGTAATGTTAGCGAAAAACTCGATAAAATTCTTGGGGAACTTAAGAAACTGGAGAAACTCGATGCAATTGAGGCAACGTTGAAGGATTTAACAAGCAGATTGGGGAACGTTGAATCAACTATCGACAAGATGAAAGAAGACGCACGTGCTGTGGAAAGTTCGATCAAAGGTGTGGATGGGAGTCTTGCATATCTCAACAAAGAAGTTGAAGAGCTTCGCGCAACGGTAGAAGACAAGGATAAGCAAATAGAATATTTGCACACGCAACACCTTTATCTCGAATCGTACAGCAGGAGAGAAAATCTGAAATTTTTTGGCATACCGGAAAACGAAGCCAGCGCTTCGGAGGGGAAAGATGCGGTTGGCACAATTGATGTTTTGTGTGAGTTTCTTCATGATGTCCTTGGCTTTGGGGATCCAAAGAGAAATATGGAGTTCCAGCGAGTGCATCGGATCGGTAAATCCGTTCGTGGAAAGCCCAGGCCGATATTAGCCCGTTTTTTACGCTACCAAGATCGCGAGACAGTGCTTCGTGCTGGTTTTAAATTGAAAGACACTGAGTATATGATTTTGCAAGACTTCCCTCAGGAAATCATAGAGAGAAGGCGCAAGCAGATGCCCAAATTAAAGGAAGCTAAAAAAAGGGGCCAAAAAGTATCCTTTAGTAAATCGGAACCGGATAAACTCTTTATTGATGGCAAGTTCATTTCTGCATGAGGGTTGTATTATCTGTGACCTTTATTTGTTATAGCAAGGCTGTAAGGTGTTATCGTTTGGTTATTGTATAACCATGCAGCGGAGGCTCTCTAGGAGAGATGTCGAATTACTTAATTAGTTCCATTCTCAAGGGCAGCGTTAAGGATATTTATCTTGCTGCTCTTTTAAGTTTTGTGTTTTTCAGTATTTCGTTGAAATGTAATTTTTTCGTTTTTGCTTTTGTAGATGTTCTGCTTTGCTTTTACTATGTTTTTCAAAGCTATTCTGGTGCGTTAATGAGGATATATTCTTTAAAGTTTGAAGGTGCCAAACTGACGCTTAACTTTTCCCACCTAATGAAGTTGTTTTTCCCTTTGGCGAAGTAGGGCGTAGTAACGTTGATTTTAGCCTTTTGTCACTAAATGCTCGAGGGATTCGTACTTTTGAAAAGCGGAAAGCAATTTTTAGCTGGCTTTTAAATTCTGGAGCCGATATTTGTTTTCTGCAAGAAACCTACAGTACTCAAGAAGTCGAAAATATCTGGAGAAAACAGTGGAAAGGAAACATGTTCTTTTCACACGGTAGTAGCCATGGTCGAGGTGTACTTGTACTGGTAAGGGATAACTTAGACTTTCAACTACGATCTATCAAGGTTGATTCTCAAGGTCGCTATGTTTTCCTAGAGGTTTCCATTCAGGATTCACCATACTTTCTTTTAAATATTTACGCTCCAAACAAATGTAGTGAACAATGTACCTTTTTTAAAGAAATATCAGAAATTTTGAAAGCTGCTAGAACAGAAGAGGATTACCCAATTATCGTCGGAGGCGATTTTAACGTCATACTTGACCCTGATTTAGATGGACGGGGCGGAAACAACAGAAAGAAAGACTCCGCAATATTAGTTGAAGATATGCACCTCGATTTCGATCTGGTTGATATTTGGCGTATTAGGAACCCCACTACATCACGATTTACTTGGCGCCAAAAAACTCCGGTTGTTCAGAGGCGTTTAGATTTTTGGCTTATAAGCGACAGTTTGCAAGATGAGATAATTTCAGCGGAGATTAAAACATCAATAAAAACTGACCATTCCGCAATAACCCTTTCAATTTGCGGCTTAGATGAAACTGAGAGAGGACCGAATTTCTGGAAATTCAATTCGAATTTAGTAAATGACTCGGACTACTGTGAACTTTTAACCACTGAATATGTGAATTGGTTAGAGGAATTTAAAGAGGTTCAGGATAAGCGTGTTTTATGGGATTTAATTAAATACAAAATAAGACAGCGAACAATTACATACAGTAAAGGTAAAGCCCGTGAAAGAAGAGCAAAACTACAAAAGGTGGAGGATAAGCTGAAGGAATGTACAGAAAAATGTGATATTGATCCAAATAGTGGAAATCTCGAGGAACTGGAGTGCCTTCAAACAGAATATGATCAATTGTACGATTACATTACACAAGGGGCAATCATTCGCTCTAGGGCAACTTGGTATGAAATGGGTGAAAAAAACAACAAATATTTTTTGAATTTAGAAAATTCAAACAAAACTAAAAGCAGTGTCCGTAAAATCTTAACAACTGATGGAGCATTAACTAGCGACCCAAAAAAGATTATGAATGAATTGGAATTATATTACTCTAATCTCTATGATGGTAGAAATTCCGCAGACACGCAGACTATTTCTTCGTTTATAAATGATCTCACCGATGTTCCATTTTTAGCCGAGGAGAAGAGGAACGTTTGCGAGGGTATCCTTAGATATGATGAATGCTATAATGTATTACAGACCTTCCAAAAGAATAAGTCGCCGGGGAACGATGGTTTAACAGCCGAGTTTTACTTAGCCTTTTGGCCCTTGCTTGGAAAGTTGGTAGTTGATAGTTTGAACTATGCTTTCGAATACGGTGAACTATCGAACTCACAGAAACAGGCCGTTATCACCTTAATTGAAAAGAAAGGAAAAGACAAAAGGTTGGTGAAGAATTGGCGTCCAATATCTCTTGTAAATGTTGATGCTAAATTGGTGTCTAAAACTTTGGCAAAGCGTTTGGAAAAGGTATTTCCTGAAGTAATTCATTTTAATCAAAACGCGTTCGTAAAGGGGAGAACAATTTTTGATGCCGTCAGAACGATCGATGATGTGATTGAATATGCTAGGTACAAAGATATACCTGGGATTCTAGTAGCTATAGACTTTGAAAAAGCTTTCGACTCGCTCAATTTAAATTTTCTTTTAAGAGTATTACACGCATTTAACTTTGGTCCTTCTTTTATCCAGTGGATACGAGTCTTATATAACAACGCCTCTAGCTGTGTAATGAACAATGGTTTTACAACAGGACCTTTTGCACTAAGTAGGGGAGTAAGACAGGGAGATCCCCTCTCTCCCTACCTGTTTATAATAGCTTTGGAGACCTTAGCTATAAAGATAAGAGAAGATGATGGCATTAAGGGCATTACGATACGAGATGAACCTGTTAAACTTTCCCTTTTCGCTGATGACATGACCTGCTTTATCAAAGATAGTAGTTCATATACAAACCTATTCGTTACGATGAAGACTTTTGGTGAATGTTCTGGTTTAAAAATAAATAATGAAAAAACCGAAGCCTTAGCTTTAGGAAATAGTAGTTCTCTTTGGGAAGGGTTTTCTGATATGCCAAATCTTTGTAACACTATTAAAATTCTAGGCGTCTACTTTGGCTATGACGCTAAACAAAGAGATGAATTGAATTTTAGGAATACTTTAAAATCACTTAAGAAGACGATCAATTTGTGGAAATGGCGTGGTCTTTCTCTCTTAGGTAGAATACAAATTATAAAAACCTTTGCCATCCCTAAGTTTATGTTTAGAGCGTCGGTGTTGCCAATTTCTAAAGACCTTATCAAAGAGGCCGACTCGCTTTTTTACTATTTTATTTGGAATGGGAAAGATAAAGTAAAACGAAATGTGATGATTTCGGAAGTTGAGAAGGGTGGCTTAAATATGCTCGATATTGATTCTATGGTTCGTACCAGACGAGTGATATGTATAAAAAAATATTTGGAAGACTATAAAAGTCCGTGGAAAGCTTTTTTAAATGAGATTCTTATCCCCGTTGGTGGGAAGCTCATATTGCATTGTAATTTTGATACTTCTAAATTAAAAATTTATCTACCAAGTTTCTACAAGCAATGTCTCGATGCGTGGTCAGAAGTAAACGCAAAAACACCCAGCTCGCTACATGAAATTGCAAATGAAGTTATTTGGAATAACAAGCTTCTCTGCATTAATAAGAAATCTGTGTATCGTAGAGATATTGCAGATTTAGGGTTTTTAAAAATTTGCGATTTATTTTCAACTAAAGAAAATCTCAATCCTGAGCAAATTTTCTTCATTATGGGTATTATTAACTCTATGCCTGCCAGTTGGCGTTTGACAATTAAAAGGGCAACTACTGCACCAGTGATTGATCCACTTCCGGATTCACCGGCTATCCTAATAAGTAACAATTTAGTTCCAATTCTTGATGCGTCCTCAAAGCAAATCTACCGGCTTTTCCTGGAGAAAAAAGAAACAACGCCTACTGCTAAAGTAAAGTTAGCTGCAAAGTATTCAAACATTGATATTGATTGGAAAAGTGTTTATTCGCTATCTTTTCGCACAACATTAGAATCTAAACTTAGAGAATTTCAATTTAAAATTTTGAACCGTATTGTCTTTACAAATGAAAAACTGTTTCGTTTCGGCATGGCTGAGTCGGCGTCCTGTGCTTTCTGCCAAACAGAGGTTGAATCCGTAGAGCATTTACTCTTTTCCTGTAGAGTATCATCTAGTTTTTGGAAACATGTCTTGTCCTGGTTACGCGATAATAACATCTCTGTTGATAACCTTAAAGAGGAGGACGTCATTTTTGGTAAGTTCGATATTGCAGAAGATTTTCTCCTGTTTAACAATATTTTGCTTCTGGGTAAGTTTTATATTTACTCTCGGAAATACCAGAATGGTATACCTTCTCTTCAAGGTTTTATAGCCAGGACAAGGCGTATTTACAACATCGAACTCCATATTGCCAGGAAAAGAGACAAATTAAACAATCATTTTAGAAAGTGGGAAAAGTTAATAAGCGTTTTTACGAATAAGTGATGTTATGATTAATTAAAGTGATGTCATTGTAATTTACATACTAAGTAACTGTATTGCTGTAATAGCTTTGTTTAGCTTTGTATTTTTTTGTTTGTACTATATATGTGTGTGTGTGTGTGTGCGCGTGTTTTTTTTTCTTTCTTAATTTTTATTTTGTATGTTAACGAAAGAAATGCTTTAATTAAAAAATACTAAAAAAAAAAAAAAAGGAGTGTTTTATCAAGTTTAAAACACGAGGCGCAGCCGAGTGTTCTAGGACTTGATTTAACACGAATTGCGAATTTATTGAACGGCTTAAAAAACTTGACTGTACATCCATCCATTCTTACACAAAAATTTCGATTTGGGGTTATTTTGGCCTAGAAAATCGGATGTAAAATTTAGCCATGTCTATCAGATGTAAAGACACTCATTAAAAATTAATTTCTTTTGTAAAAAAAAAAAAAAAAAAAAAAAAAAAACGCTTATTTTTCTTCTACAGATACAAGTAAAAGAAACAAATACCTTTTTTATAAATTAAAGGGCACACTGTCTTGCAAAAACGTTTTTAATCAGTTCGGGAACGAAATAAGCTAGCTATCAAGGTCTTTTTAAGTTCATTTCTTTACTTTCGTTTGCGACATACGCTCGACTATTCAATCAAGATGAAGTAAAATATTTTATAGAAGAATCATTCCTATAATACAACAAAACGGCTGTTGGCGTTTACGTGCTATGCACTATTTGATGGGAAGATTAGTTTCTGCCGGCTATCCGTTGAAATCTGACTCTAACCGTGAGCGGTCATGTCACCACAGGGCACCCAGAAAATCTGTTTATGTGACCCTTTGTTATTTTAAAGTAAATGTATGGGATTTGCTGTATGTTTCATGCTCTAGCGACGAATCGCTAAATATATGTATTGAACAACGCTAAATAAAAGTTAAATAGTCTTAACTGTGGTGTACTGTCGTCCTTTTGCCTCAATACTGTTATTTTAAGCGATTTTGTCGGGTTTTGTCTTCGCCGCCGACTGTGCACAGTCGGCGGCGAAGACGAACGGAGATGATCACATGAAACTGCTCTAGCTGTTTTTTCTTTCGTAGCCTTCGATTGTAGTATCGATACACGTAGTTTTCAATCAACACGATGAATTTTTGGGTTTTAGGTATTCCCCGGGAATACACAATCGCGTCTTTGACGTACATTTGAGTACACTGTAAATTTCTCACAGGAACTAGATTCGCACAGTCATGGCAAGGATTCAGAGGATTTCCATGCCTTTTAACGAGGTAAAAAGAAAGAAACGCACGCAAGTGAAATTTGATACGCACTTGTATGCAAATTTGACCTGAATAGCTTGAAATTCCCATATTTTGCAATAATACGGCATTCTTAACTAACCATTGAAGCCATGCTTTAGGATATTCATGCTCAAAATTAAAACTTACCGAAGTAATGGCAAGAGTCAGAGTGGTGCGTTTAGTTAAAAGTAAGAATATTGCTCAATGCAAACTTGTGTTTAAATTGTAGCTAGACGCCACTCAAAAATATTTTTAGATTGCTTTCTTTTCGTTATAAATAATTATTTCGAACACTGAAAGTACTGCAAACGGCTTCGCGAATGCAGCTTTATTTGTGTCAAAGGTTTTCGTCGTCCATTCCCGTACACACTTTTGGTTTCGAAGGGACTGTGACTAGCAGCTAAGGACAATGCAAAACATTTTAAACACACTGAAGTGTTTAATGGTTTCGGCAAAACTGAAAGATTATCAACAAAAATACATATTAACCGTAAAATTACTCCAGTTGCGCAACCACAGCACATCCTTCCATGTTGGGGAAGGATTTCGATTAACAAAATCCGTGCTTTTTAGATCTCGTGTTCCATTGGAGATCCGAAGGTCTGGATTTTATAATCTAAAATCCAGATTTCCTAATCGAAAGCACTCTTAATTTTACAGACATTTGTTTCCTGGGGGACACATTTTGTCCTTATTTGGCAAGATTTTTGCCAATTTATATACTTAAAAAAAAACAAAACAAAACAAAACAAAACATGGAAAGGTCTAATCGTTTCCAATTAGTTACTTTGAACCAGCTGCGCTTGCTTTGTCTGTAGGGGGGGTCAAACGATCAAACTTTTGATACTGTTTTCGAAAGTTTGTAAATATTGCATGAATTAAATTGTTCAGACACGCAAAACCATTGCAATGCAAATTTGTTTTACTCGACTCAATGACAAAACATGTTCTTCGAATACGATGTTGGACAAAAACGTTTGATTGTGTTTTGCTGTGTATGAAGTTGAGAAAGATCGCCTGACTAAGAAGGTTTTATTGAGCTGATGGATGAATTATAAAACTGTTCGATCTTCTTCAAACATGCAAAACCATTTAAATGCAATTTTTTTCAGAATGGACTCAACGAAAAAAAACATTTTTTTCAAGGCTGGTTTTCAGTAGCGACGGAGTCGGAGTTGGAGTCGGAGTCGTAGTCGGAGTCGTAAGAGCGCTTATGACCCAGTGGAGTCGTAAGCGGAGTCCTAAGCTCGACGGAATCGGAGTCGGAAGAATCAGAACGTTTCCATTTTCTTCCGATTCCGCTTATGACCCCGTCGCTTATGATCCAATGAAAACTAGATTGTCAGAGTCGGAAGTAGAAGCGGAAGAACCAACCAATCACAATGCTTGTACTCACGCCCTCGGATTACAGTTTGATACCAAAATAGTGCTTCCGATTCCGACAATCTAGTTTTCACTAGATCATAAGCGACGGAGTCATATCGGAATCAGCATTTTTGCTTCCGACTCCGTCGCTTTGATTTTCTCTTCATCATAACGCTCCACGCTTCTGATTAGGACTCCGATTCCGA
This sequence comes from Pachyseris speciosa, assembly GCA_016490735.1. Taxonomy (NCBI): domain Eukaryota; kingdom Metazoa; phylum Cnidaria; class Anthozoa; order Scleractinia; family Pachyseridae; genus Pachyseris; species Pachyseris speciosa. The sequence goes on from JAEMWC010000318.1 coordinate 218,354, forward strand.
CTCCGTCGCTAGTGAAAACCAGCCATTTTTAGGTCCCATCCTTTAACGAAAACTTAAATTTATGTTTATATTTTACTTATATTACTTAAACCTAGGGAAAATAGTAAGCAGAGAGAACACTCCATAGACAGCGATTTGACCGCATGTACTGAAACGTTCATATACATTTGAAGCAAAGAATACCAGAAAAAAAGCATTTTCTCTACTGTGACTCCAGCTGCAGTCAGCGAGCTACTTTCATTTCAAATAATTTTTCTCATTAGAAAATGAGGCCCCTTGAGGTGTTTTAATAATTAACCATTAAATTTGTTTCAAGTGTTTTTCAAGAAATAGCGCCAAAGTGACAATGTGTTTTGACATCCGGTCAGTACACAGTTCTAGCGCCTAGCAGCGTGCTTAAAGGATTCGCAATTGAGTTGAACTAATGGAGAGCCCACCCAAACCTGCAGAGAGCATTTGAAAACAAGTAAGTTGGACAAATTTTGCTTATGTTTCTTCATAATTTTATGGAATTATTCAAGAAGCAATCAAAACCATTCCCCAGACTGATTAAAAGTTTGATCATCAGCTTTGAAATTGGCCAACGAAGTCAACGCTTATTTTTCTTCTACAGATACAAGTAAAAGAAACAAATACCTTTTTTATAAATTAAAGGGCACACTGTCTTGCAAAAACGTTTTTAATCAGTTCGGGAACGAAATAAGCTAGCTATCAAGGTCTTTTTAAGTTCATTTCTTTACTTTCGTTTGCGACATACGCTCGACTATTCAATCAAGATGAAGTAAAATATTTTATAGAAGAATCATTCCTATAATACAACAAAACGGCTGTTGGCGTTTACGTGCTATGCACTATTTGATGGGAAGATTAGTTTCTGCCGGCTATCCGTTGAAATCTGACTCTAACCGTGAGCGGTCATGTCACCACAGGGCACCCAGAAAATCTGTTTATGTGACCCTTTGTTATTTTAAAGTAAATGTATGGGATTTGCTGTATGTTTCATGCTCTAGCGACGAATCGCTAAATATATGTATTGAACAACGCTAAATAAAAGTTAAATAGTCTTAACTGTGGTGTACTGTCGTCCTTTTGCCTCAATACTGTTATTTTAAGCGATTTTGTCGGGTTTTGTCTTCGCCGCCGACTGTGCACAGTCGGCGGCGAAGACGAACGGAGATGATCACATGAAACTGCTCTAGCTGTTTTTTCTTTCGTAGCCTTCGATTGTAGTATCGATACACGTAGTTTTCAATCAACACGATGAATTTTTGGGTTTTAGGTATTCCCCGGGAATACACAATCGCGTCTTTGACGTACATTTGAGTACACTGTAAATTTCTCACAGGAACTAGATTCGCACAGTCATGGCAAGGATTCAGAGGATTTCCATGCCTTTTAACGAGGTAAAAAGAAAGAAACGCACGCAAGTGAAATTTGATACGCACTTGTATGCAAATTTGACCTGAATAGCTTGAAATTCCCATATTTTGCAATAATACGGCATTCTTAACTAACCATTAAAGCCATGCTTTTGGATATTCATGCTCAAAATTAAAACTTACTGAAGTAATGGCAAGAGTCAGAGTGGTGCGTTTAGTTAAAAGTAAGAATTTTAAAACATTCAAAAACAAAAAAGCGTGTCGATTTGTAGAGAAAACGAACCGAATTTATAACGTGGTCTGCCACAGGCATACCACGTAAAAAAAGATCGGGAACTAATTCATAAAAAGAATAAAAGCAACGCAAACCAACCTCTTCTCTCAAAATAGTGTTATCCACACTCAGGCTCGAATTAAAGACATATACCATCACGTAAATGATGAAAATTATAACCATTTGTAAAAGGAAAGTGAAAACGTTTGATTCTTGACGCTATAATTGCTAACGTTGCAGCAATAAAAATCACCGGCCTGCACGCTATTCTTGGTTGTTTTGTGTTCTATGTGGTTTTTATGAATGAATGAATGAATGAATGAATGAATGAATGATAGCTTTTAATTATTTATACATTTGGTTAAAATATTAGTTTTACATAGAAATATAAAAATCCTCTATACTGGTCAAAAAACAATCTATGAATACTTCTCTTGAAGAGACCCAAGAAATTTACTGTACGCAGTTCCTCAGGAAAATTGTTCGATGGGAGAGTGAACCACTGTAAAAGCAAAGCTACGCTTCAGGTAGTCAGTTCTAGCTTTCGGAAGGGATAGTTTTCCCTTGGCGTCGCGAAGATCTTAATTCGAAATTCTCGGCGCAAACATATTGCAGAGATAGGCTGGGGCGAGTTATCACTACACTTGTACATTAAGTTTGCCCTTTGTTTCGCCCTTCTAATTGATAAGGTGTCCCAACCAAGCGAATTAAGAAGATGTCTAGAGCTGATGTCTTGGATTGATTTAGTAATAACTCTAGCATCGCGATTTTGTAGTTTTGGAATTTTATCACTCACGATCAGATGTTGCCTAGCCATCTCAAACAGCACTGTAGTAGATAAAGTGTGATTCGATTAGATCTTTGTATGTTTTATTTGCAGAGTGCATGGAAATGAATGGCCTAACTTGCTTAAGTGCACCGATACTGCCGGAAGAAACTTTTTTTTCAAAATGTCGTGTATGTGGTTCTTCCACGAGAGATTTTCATCAATGTTTAGCCCGAGAGATTTACAAGGATTGGCTTGGTTTATTTGGACGCCATCATCATTAATGTCTATTGCATAGTCAGAAGATAACTCCACACAGACATGCTGCATGGAGTTGATACAATGTCCATTAACCATACTTATACTTTACAATGCAATACTGACAATCCTTTATTCAAGAGATAGAAAATTAAGCTTACAAAATATCTCTTGAAAGGGGAAATCTAGAGGTCAAACCTATTTATGCAATAGCAAAATCAATGCGCGCGCTCTGATTGGTCAATCAGCTATGCGTTATTGTTCCAGTAAACTAATAAAAAATTCGCTCGTCTTCTGGATTATTATATAAAAGCAATATACCACAAGTTTCTATGGTTGTTGAAATCTGACAAATCTACATACCTTATTAATTCATTTGAAGAGGAAGAATTTGCGCAAAAACAAAAGCCGTGTTTTCGACTTTGAAACATTTTCAGAGTTTTCACACATCATGTAAGAGCTTGTCAACGCGCTAATGCCGCCGACCAATCACATAACGCGAAGCATCTCCTGTATCGTTAGGCAGACAAACATAGTAATTAAATTCGTGGGAAACGATTCAGCTTAACTGTCATTGTAGAGCGACACGTTCGCGTTGGGCCGAAAGTCAAGTCTCGTGCTGAAAAGCCTTTGGCTAAACTAAAACGAGGAAAAAACCGAGCGAAAGAGGCAGATCAGGATAGCGGTAACTCTAGCAGTGCTGATCTTCGTTTTACCGCGCAAAACGTCGAACACTGTTAGTACATAAATTGGATTATGACACTTACACTCATTTACCAATTTATTTAAGGGGAGCAGGGATGGCGCAGTGGTGAGAGCACTCGCCTTCCACCAATGTGGCCTGGGTTCGATTCCCGGACTCGGCGTCATATGTGGGTTGAGTTTATTGTTGGTTCTCTTCTCTGCTCCGAGAGGTTTTCCTCCGGGTTCTCCGGTTTTCCCCTCTCCACAAAAACCAACATTTCCAAATTCCAATTTCATCTGCTTGTAAAGCGCATTTGATCATATACACATGGAAAATGCGCTATATAAGTTCTAAATTATAATAATAATAATTATTATTATTATTATTATTATTACTATTATTATTATTTCCACGCAGAAAACGGTTTTTTTAAGATAGCGCGCAATCTTTTTAACATTTTGAACTGCTGCAACCAAATGTCACGTAATGTGCAAAGATGACTGTCTTTGTTTATCCATGAACTATTTCTCGTCTGCTAACGAGAATAACTGCGAGCTCAACAGCGCTAACAAACAAATGGAACCAGCTGCAGTGAAATGCAAGCCAGGGGGTAATTATTATGATCTAGTGAGGAGCTACACAGTTCAGGTACGTCGTGTAATATGGAATATTGTGTAGCCGTGTGTTTGTGAACTGCCAATTAGACATGTCTAAAAGAGCCTTTTTGGTCTTGCATTGTAAATGCTTTCTACCTTTGATTTCTATAAAATTTATTAAAAAGGATATTTTTTTCAATTTTAGTTAAAATGCACATAGTATGAAACAAAACTTGTTTGGTTGCTAATTTTCGGCGTTTTTGATTAAAGTGTGATGCTAAGCAGTAACTGGTGCGGATTTGAAAATTTACTTGGAAAACACATCAAATTAAAATTATTTCCAGCTTCTGCTTACAAGTGAAAATAACCGTCAACCAGAAATTTAAATAACCAATAGCAAAGTTTGGAAATCATAGCCTATAGTGTGCAGATGTTTTATTTTTCTTGAGATCCTACGAAAGCGAGAGGGGGCGCGTAGAGTGCCGCTTTAGGGCAGAAAAAACTTGTGTGAATGGACAAAAAATAAACGATGTTTCAATATCATTGACTATGTTAGAGACAGAAGGAAGTTAGATAAAAAAAATTGCGTATATAATAAGAAGATAAGACAGCGCTGTAAATAACGAAGGTCTAATAACCTATAATGCTTCACGTATTAGGGTGGAAAGAAATACATACCAGGCAAGCATGAATGTGTGAACCGATGTTGTCGCCCCAATCACTGTGTGAACGGAGGAGTTTGCAATGAGATGTGTGAACCCGAAAAGCCAAGGTTCAACTGTTCATGTCCCGCCACTCACACGGGACAAAGATATGAGATAAACCCGAGAAGCTGTAAAGATGTCGCTGAAAACACTGGCAACTTAACCTCTGGAAACAATTTCATCTACAACTCAGCAATGGCGGCGTTTCCTGTTTATTGCGATATGGACAGTGAACCTGGATATGTGTGGACTCTGATTCAATCGTTTTCACTCGGTAAAAAAGAGACCTTCGAGTACAAAGGATTTCACAAGAATTTCCCAATGAATGATGAAAACGTTAACGGAGCGGTGAATTGGACCGAGTACCGCTTGTCCCTGCCACACATGCAGTCACTTGCTAATCACTCGACACACCTTCGAGTCACCTGCAACTATCCAAACGAAGGTAAAATATTGTATATTTGAAAAAAATGTGTATCAAGGCATGTTAAATCTATGTCAATAACAAAAACAGTTCATTTATATCAGTAAAAAAAGAAAAAAACAGCAACAACAATCAAAGTCCCATTAAGTAAAAATAGGCACAATGAGTGCGATTATGGCTTCCGGTAAAAAATGCTGGGTACTTTTCATGAAGCCGTTATGACACAGGGAGTCACTGGAAATTTAAGCCCGTGGGACAAAAACACAAAGACCAACAACAACAACAACACCAACTTCGAAATAAATGACTGCTTTTAATTGTTAAACAATTATTTATTTGATAGCTGAGTTAATCTTTTGTCTCACGATTGAGTCACAAAGATGTGGATCGCGACGTTTAGACCGCTATACTGCTGGTCTTCATTAGGCGATGGTGTCCACTGGCTGCGTGTGAGTATAAGTAGCACCGTGACAGGTGGAGATTGGTGCGTTTCGATCCTCGCTTAGGCTGTTGTTGATTGGAGGATTTCGATCCTTGTCGTTCAGACTAGAAATTGTTCCCTCAGCGGTCCGCTTTGGTACCGATCGGCTGTTGTGTTGTTTGATCGTGGGCATCCACGCTTCAGGAATTTCAATCCCACTGTCCCTGTTGATGTTGTTAGGGTGATGTCTTATGTGAATAGCCTCTTGAACCCTACGGGTGTACCAATGTGGGTCTCGGTCAATAAATTTAACTTCGTCCCAGAGCGGATAATGTCCGGTCGCGTTGCTATGTTCTGAAACGGCGGAGGATCCACATCTTTGTGACTCAAACGGCGGACGATTCACATGTTTGTGACTCAATCGCGAGACAAAAGATTAACTCAGCTATCATTTGAAACCACGATGACGAGCACCTTTCATAATATTAATTATTTATTTCTCCTTCTTCTTCTTCTTCTTCTTCTTCTTCCTTTTAAGGTCTTCAGTATAAAGACTACGCCCGCGCAAAGTTACAAGGCCATAAAATCTTTGGTACCTGGAACAATACGTAACGAGAATATGAGTACATTAACATCCGAGGCATTGAATGCTATAACTGCACTGCCTTAACTAAACAGGCGAATGCTTGGTTCATCAAGAGCTACAAGAGTAAACAGGCATTCGGTTGTGATTTTGATGGACGTCCTGGTGGAGTTCGACACGAGAACAACTTCGGGAAGTATCTTAAAGAAAAAACCAATTCCAAGCATCGCTGCAGCTCGTCGTCTTCCTCAACAACTCAATACTGGTTTGGGACTATGTTCAACCTCTAAATGTTCAAGTCTTAATTCTTGGTTAAAAGAGGTCAAACGCTTGACCGCAGGCAAAAAACGCACATTTTCAAAGAAAATGGACATCTGTATCATTAGCATCAAATTTGTCGTCGTATTCATAGCTAGCCATAGTCATTGTCAGTCTCAATATCATTGCCATAGTAATAATCCTAATCTTAATCCTAATCCTAATCCTAACCAGGTACTGGTTTTCGATTGGATCGCAGGCTTAAACCAGATTAACGGGCACCTACACCAAAACGAAGC
>JAEMWC010000318.1:230000-232500 GCA_016490735.1 Pachyseris speciosa
TATACCAACTGACTTAGAAATCTGTTTAGAGACATAGCTAATGTGGTGTTTCCAAGTGAGGTGCTCGTCCACGTATATTCCTAGAAACTTAGTTACGTTAGTCTGTTCCAGAGAATGATTTCCAAAAAAAAGAGAGAGATTACAATTAAGTTTCTTTTGTCTCGACTTAAAGATGACATAACAAGTTTTTTTTACATTGACAGAGAGCTTATTACTTTTCAACCACATGTCATAGTTACACAATTCATCATTTAAAACAGATTGCAACTCAATGGGGTCAGAGTGAGAATAAAAAATACTTGTGTCGTCAGCAAAAAGTAAAGGCTGAGTTAATTTAGAGGCGTTAGGAAGATCATTTATATATAGTAGAAAAAATAAAGGACCCAAAATGGAACCTTGAGGGACGCCACACTTGATGGTCTCCATTGAGGAACAGGCTAGATTAAATTGAACAAATTGTTGGCGGCAAGAAAAATAGCTTTTAATCCACTGCAGAGCCACACCACGGATACCATAATGTTCCAACTTGGTGAACAGAATTTGATGATTAAGAGTGTCAAATGCTTTGGAAAGATCTAAAAACACCCCTGCAGTAGTTTCATGTCGATCAGTTGCGGAGGAAATTTTATTAATGAGATGAGTTAATGCGAAGGAAGTTGAATAATTTTTCCGAAAACCAAACTGATAACAATATAAAATTTCGTATTTTTCAACAAATTCTATTATCCTGTTATACATAACTCTTTCGAAAAATTTCGAAAAATTTGGTAATAAGGAAATTGGTCTATAATTCACAAAAAGACCGGGATCGTCTACTTTATAGATGGGAATCACTTTGGCAATTTTCAGTTTATCCGGAAAAATACCTTTAGAAAATGAGAGATTAATAGTGTCCATCAGAGGTGCAGAAATGAAGTAAAAAGAATTTTTTATCACGTGCATTGGGATGTTGTCATAGCCCGGGGCTTTCTTCGGTGCAAATGAACTGCAGATATCTTCCAGTTCATTAATAGAAGTTGGAGTTAGGGTGATAGGTGAGTTGTTATTGCCAGTAAGGAAAGAACGAAAGGAACAATTAACTGTGGGTATAGAATTTGCCAAATTGGGACCAATATTAGTGAAATATTTGCAAAATTTATCAGCAATCTCAGCGGGATCCGTTATAGTACTGTTCTCTGACTTAAATGACGAGGGCAAAGAGGACTTACTCTTTCGTTTGTTGATAACTTCGTGCAACAGTTTCCAAGTTTGTTTAAGATCTTTTTTCGCACTCTCAAACTGATTGTCATAATATGAGCGCTTGGCGACGCGAATTAAATGATTCAGTTTGTTTTTGTATGCTTTATAGTGCGATTCGCAGGATCTGTTAGATGACCGGATTAATCGTTTGTAGAGTCTATTCTTCTCCTTAATAGATTTGAGGAGGCCAGGGGTTAACCAAGGGGAGCCGAGTTTTCTTAACTGTCTATTTGTAATGGCCTTCAACGGGAAGCAGGCGTTGAAAAGTCTGGAATATTCATTGATAAAGCCGTTGTAAGATTCATTTGGGTCATCCTCGTTAAGAAAAGTGGACCAATATGTGTGAGAAAGAGAATCATTGAATTTCTTAATGTTGTCTTCATTAAAAGAGCGCTTGAAAATTTTCTTTACTCCAACGTGCGGTGTAATTTCATCATGAAAATACGCAAAGACGGGAAGATGATCGGATAAATCATTTAGGACAATTCCATTGAACACATTTTTTGAAAGATGGTTGGTGAATATGTTGTCAATTAATGTCGCAGAGTGAGAAGTAAGACGCGTTGGATTCGAAATGAGTGGAAAAAATGCGTGTGAAAATAAACTGTCAACGAATTCCTGAGTGTGTGCGTGATGATTGTATTGAAGAAGATCTAAATTAAAATCGCCCATTATATAGCATTGTTTATTGTCTTTAGAGATGTTGGAAAGAATATCATTAAATTTGTCAAGGAAAGAAGCTACATTTCGATTCGGCGGCCTATAAACAATCCCAACAATAATGTTTTTCCCAAGAGGAACATTAATTTCGACAAAGAGAGATTCGATTAATTCAGGATCAGAAAAATTACAGTTTGGGAGAAGCTTATAATCAAGATCTTTGTGTAAATAAATACCTACTCCCCCACCGGATCTAGATTTGCGATAGTTTGAGATAAAATTATACCCGGTGATGTTTACTAGCTCTGAAGTGGCATCATTTAGCCATGTTTCTGACACACCAACAACAGAGAAAGGCTTAAGAAGATTCCCCAACATTAGATTAAATTTATCGAAGTTACCAAGTAAGCTACGGATATTTAAATGCATTATGGAAAAGCTAACTTTTTTGTTCACAATATCAAGCCGATCATTAAGTTCTTCCTCAACAACATATTTGCTAGTAGGCAGGCGACTTAAAAAGTTTGATTCAGGATCAAGAAAGCTAAAAAGTGGATTGCTTAATTCTGGCTGCTCGATGGGATTAAATAAAAGCGTATCA
>JAEMWC010000318.1:240000-247500 GCA_016490735.1 Pachyseris speciosa
GTCACCCCTGCTTTGAGATTGACACTAAATATAAAGAAGTAAAATTGAAATACAATCCAACACTGACCTAATTAAATTACATACTTGTCACTCACAAGCTACATCTGATTTAAAATTGACACAAATAATGTAATAGCTAGGACTTAAAACTGCTTAAAGAAGGTGCATGCATGAAGTTCGATGGAACACCATTCCAGTCTGGTATGTAGCGATTATAAAAAGAAAAGCTGAAGGCCATATATATATTTAGCCAGGCCAAGTCTAGAATCGGAGTTGCACACTCTCACCGAGCAACTTCGCATGGCTTTATTTGGGCCAGTTTAATTTGTGTCCAAAACAATTGAGCAGCAGCAGGAAAAACGAAGAGTTTTCGATAGCAAACGTTTGCAAAAAAAAAATACAGACATTCGTGAGTCCTAACTACTTTCAGATGAAAGCGTAACGGAATCCAAAGCGGATACCAAAAAACAAACACTACAAGCGAACAAAGTACGATGCGAGTGTTATGCTGGAAGAAGGAGAAGGTGGAGAAATTAAACAAGACTAGCTCGTAATAATAATAGCTTGTACTGATTAGTCTAGAAAAACCGGTTTTTTTTTTGACATTAATGCCCGTAGAAAAGACAATAAAGGGTAAAAACTGATCGTTAAGAGCAGTCAACAGGAATTGACCGCGGTTCAGAAACAACAGAACAACAAACACAAGTATTACAAGAAAACAAAGCACAATACGAATAAAATTTCTTCGAAGATTCTTGGAGAAGGTGGAGAAATTAGACAAGTAACAAAAATTGCTTAGCAATTTTGACATAAATGTCCGTAGAAAAGACAATAAAGAGGTCCACACCTGATCGTTTAGAGCAGTCAACAGGAATCGCTGAGGCAGCAATCACTCGCAACTCAACAGAGCTGAATAATAGCGCCATTTCCCACAAAATCTTTCCTTTGCTGACACAAAACGCTAAAGAGCTTTGATAGTTTTACTGGTAATTACCATGTCTTCCGAAGAACCTTCTTCAATTAATGATTCTCAGTGGCAAAACGTCATTCAGTTAACGAAGAAAGCGCTTGCCAAACCACACCAGCATTTCTCTCGCAGACCCGTCCAATATAAAATTTATCAAAGCCATCCCAGCCTGTCAACCCATTTCGGTGTTTTTAACATCCAAACGCTGATTCTTACCGTTTCAAACAAATTAAGACGACATGTTTATAGACGGCGAAACTTAATATTGTTGTTTACAGGCCGCTTTCGACGAAGATCTCTAAAACGTTTTTCAAATTTTGACAACTTTATGTCAGATTTTGAGACGTGCACATGCACATGCATTTGATCGGCTTTTTTTACTCGAGTTTTAATGCTTACTTTTACGAGGACTCATTGTGATTACGTGTTACTAAGATAAGGGCAAACGTTTCTTAACGCTGTTGAGGTACCGAGGTCGAAAAACAGTCAGCCAAGCCGAGTAAAAACACTCGTTCGCTTGCAAAGAAACAACGTAACAAAACAAACAAACAATTCAACTACTTCGTTGCGTCCAAAACGAGTACAGATGATTGTTATTTATATCCATTCGAGAGAAAAATACAAGTTTCATCCCTGAACAAAAGTAACAACGATTAAACCAAATGTTAATCTTCTATTTATTTAATTTACCTCACTGTCTTGCGTTGTGTTGTAGAGGTTTTGTACCACTTGAAAATACGTAAGCTTCAGTAAAGTAAAAACAAGCATCCGCAAAAATAGCAAACGGTTTGTCCAAAGAAAGAGCTTTCTCCACAGAGTTTGAGCTACTCGTTCCTCCCATTAACATAAGTGAACTGTTAAGTGACTTTTCTTGGTGAGATGCAAGATGCCGCGGTAAAGTGAAAGCCCTTGAAGCGTTGAATTATACTGTTTTCAACCGCTTAATCCATCCAAGTTTGAAGCTTTTCTTGAGAAAAATCGCTCTTCCCTTCATCACTTGAAAAGTCACGTTCCGGAGTATCTTTTGACAAGTTCTTGATTTTTATGCTTTTTACGCGAATTTAAAGACAAACTTCGATCGAAGACGATGAAGTTGTTTTGCTCAAAATGAAGAAACCAAGTGAATGTGTAATTACGAGCCGCAGAAAGCGCGCGAAAAATTAAGCCTCGATTTGGTTTGGGTGTCCCACACCTGGCTTGCGCCTGCGATCAAATCGAAAGTAAGTACCTGGTCAGCGGTCAACTTCAAGAAAACAGCTGACCTCGATGAAGTCTCAACTTGAAACCGCGATATGGCCACGTGACACTGGTCAGCGGATACCTCGTTTTGACAGGTGTCAATTGGCTATAAGACGGATGTCCAGTATCAAAGACTTACGCTGTAAACTAGCTGGTCAGCTGGGCCAGGTGGAGTATGGCCGCCATGTTGGATTATTATGATTATTATTAGGATATTATTAGTTATTGGGCAACTCCACCGTCGTCGTCGTCGTCGTGCGCGCCCACGAGCAATACCGCTAGCCATTTTTACCATGAGAAAAGCAGTTGACGGGTTTCTATAGGTATGGTGCTCCGCTTCGAGGCCCCTTTGGCCGCTGGAGCTCCGCTAATATATATATTTAGCCAAGCCTAAAAGCGGAGCTCCAAAAGCATTCTTTTTCTACTGGCATTTACATATAGTGTGCTTGTCATATCATCCATCTGACCTCACTCAAGCTACAGACCCAAGGCTGTAAAAAATAGTATGGAAAGGTGATCTGAGCCAGTATCACAGTGGATCTGGACCCCCCGCAGATTTGCACCCTCCAGTCCAGATCTGCTTGTGGATCAGATTTGGACCCCCTAGTCCAGAACTGCTAGCAGATATGAACCCCCTTTTACGGATTTGGACCCCCACCCCTCCTAAAAACAAGCGTTCTATTCAGTAAGGTAATAAAAATTCCTTTGCAAATTGAGTTTGGAGATGTTAAAAAGCAAATAAAATATATTGAGGTAGGTTTTTTAAAAAAAATAATCTTTAATACTTTGTGTAAAAAACAACCTGCAACGCTAGTTTGCATCTATAAATTTTTAAAACAAAACATTTCTTAACATCTTAGAGCAATACCTAAGGACAGGTCTGTTTCCCCGTTTAACTGTAGGCTACTTAGTTGTAGTTTAGAGCCACTAGAAATTGGTGGAGAAGCCTGTTGAATGCTATTTTGAATCAGTATCCGACATCAGACATATAGTGATTCAGATCATCACTTCATAATGAATGCAATTTCAGTTATCCAAAGCCTCCCATGAGACGATTGGAAATCAGAAATTGTGTATCCTCTGGATATATGTATGCATCAAAAAAATTATGAAAGAAAGATACATGGAAATCAATAAAAATATTTAGATGATATGCATTAAGGTCAAGATATTTCTCTTGATCAGTTACTTCTTGACCTTACTATCGCAAAAAACTGCTTGCTGACATTAAGCTCATCAATCAATGCACCTACAGTGTTTTCAAAAAGAAATCCAGCTACTTTTCTGGCCAGCCAAGTGCAAGACTAAGCAACTTGATAATAAAATATTGGGCATTTGGTTGATATCACTATCAAGGTAATTAACAATGTAGTATGAGGATTTAAGGTAATGATTCACCAAAACAAAAGTGCTGGAAATCCGTGTTAGCAATCTTAACTTGATTTTCTATTTTGCAAGAAATGTAAGGTCAGTAGTCCCACATTTCTCCATGTACATTTGAAATTGCACAACATACTTCATCAAACATCAAAAATCCCATAACACATTAGTGTCAAATGTCATCCAAACATACCACAAGATTGGTGTGACCAGCTATGAATAAAATTAATTGAAAGATTGCATGCAGGAGAAGGAAGTCCAAAGGATGTGTACATTAATGAGAAAGAGCTTACTTTAAGTTTAGTAATACTTTGTCAAGCAAATACATCTAAGTTGATACACAAAAAAAATGCATGACTGGAGAATAATTGGGAGAAAGTAAATTCCCATACAAAGAATATTATCTAATACACTAGTAATAGCCCACGTATAGGAACCTAGGTTTTAAGAACCTGTTAGGCTAAAATTTTCATTTTAAGCCCCCTCCACATAAGAACCTATTAATGCTAAAATTTTAAGTTAGGTTCTTATCAGTGGGGTTGCTGTAAAAGTGTAAAGGTAGAAACTGCTGAATCAGTTTCTTTGTTATGTTTTGTTAAGGACATATACTGTAACTCTAGTGAACTGCCTATAGGCATTTCTCTATGGTACAAATAAATGATTTATACTGTATTATGAGATGATATTTATCATATATATAGTATATTCAGATAAAATTCATAATGAAAATTTAAGAACCTATTTTAAGAACCTTGGTAGCCTAAATTTGCTTTCAGTACCATTTATATAAGAATCTATTTAGGCTAAATTAGAAAATTCTGGTTCTTATACGTGGGCTATTACTGTATTACACATTCTAAAAACTTAGAGGTGAAATTTAAACGTGGCCCAAAGCTAACCTAATCAAATTAAATCGAATACTTGTCTCTTACAAGTCACCCCTGCTTTGAGATTGACACTAAAAATAGAGAAGTAAAATTGAAATACAATCCAAAGCTAACCTAATTAAATTACATACTTGTCACTCACAAGCTACATCTGATTTAAACTTGACACAAATAATGTAATAGATAGGACTTAAAACTGCTTAAAGAAGGTGCATGTATGATGTTCGATGGAACACCATTCCAGTCTGGTATGTAGCGATTATAAAAAGAAAAGCTGAAGGCCATATATATATGTAGCCAGGCCAAGCCTAGAATCGGAGCTGCACACTCTCACCGAGCAACTTCGCATGGCTTTATTTGGGCCAGTTTAATTTGTGTCCAAAACAATTGAGCAGCAGCAGGGAAAACGAAGAGTTTTCGATAGCAAACGTTTGCAAAAAAAATACAGACATTCGTGAGTCCTAACTACTTTCAGATGAAAGCCTAACGGAATTCAAAGCGGATAAAAAAAAACACTACAAGCGAACAAAGTACGATGCGAGTGTTTTGCTGGAAGAAGGAGAAGGTGGAGAAATTAAACAAGACTAGCTCGTAATAATAATAGCTTGTACTGATTAGTCTAGAAAAATTGGTATTTATTTTGACATAAATGCCCGTAGAAAAGACAATAAAGGGTAAAAACTGATCGTTAAGAGCAGTCAACAGGAATTGACCGCGGTTCAGAAACAACAGAACAACAAACACAAGTATTACAAGAAAACAAAGCACAATACGAATAATATTTCTTCGAAGATTCTTGGAGAGGGTGGAGATATTAGACAAGTAACAAAAATTGCTTAGCAATTTTGACATAAATGTCTGTAGAAAAGACAATAAAGAGGTCCACACCTGATCGTTTAGAGCAGTCAACAGGAATCGCTGAGGCAGCAATCACTCGCAACGCGACAGAGCTGAATAATAGCGTCATTTCCCACAAAATCTTTCCTTGGCTGACACAAAACGCTAAAGAGCTTTTACAGTTTTACTGGTACTTCCCATGTCTTCGAAGGACCTTCTTCAATTAATGATTGGCAAAGCGTCATCCAGTTAAAGAAGAAAGCGCTTGCCAAACCACACCAGCATTTCTCTCGCAGACCCGTCCAATATAAAATTTATCAAAGCCAGCCCAGCCTGTCAACCCATTTCGGTGTTTTTTACATCCAAACGCTGATTCTTACCGGTTCAAACAAATTAAGACGACATGTTATAGACGGCGAAACTTAATATTCTTGTTTACAGGCCGCTTTCGACGAAGATCTCTAAAACGTTTTTCAAATTTTGACAACTTTATGTCAGATTTTGAGACGTGGAGATGCACATGCACATGCATTTGATCGGCTTTTTTTACTCGAGCTTTAATGCTTAATTTTACGAGGACTCATTGTGATTACGTGTTATTAAGATAAGGGCAAACGTTTCTTAACGCTGTTGAGGTACCAAGGTCGAAAAACAGTCAGCCAAGCCAAGTGAAAACACTCGTTCGCTTGCAAAGAAAACAACGTAACAAAACAAACAAACAATTCAACTACTTCGTTGCGTCCAAAACGAGTACAGATGATTGTTATTTATATCCATTCGAGAGAAAAATACAAGTTTCATTCCTGAACAAAAGTAACAACGATTAAACCAAATGTTAAGCTTCTATTTATTTAATTTACCTCACTGTCCTGCGCTGTGTTGTAGAGGTTTGTACCACTTGAAAATACGTAAGCTTCAGTAAAGTAAAACAAGCATCCGCAAAAATAGCAAACGGTTTGTCCAAAGAAAGAGCTTTCTCCACAGAGTTTGAGCTACTCGTTCCTCCCATTAACACAGGTGAACTGTTAAGTGGCCTTTCTTATTGAGATGCAAGATGCCGCGGTAAAGTGAAAGCCCTTGAAGCGTTGAATTATACTGTTTTCAACCGCACAATCGATCCAAGTTTGAAGCTTTTCTTGAGAAAAATCGCTCTTCCCTTCATCACTTGAAAATTCACGTTCCGGGGTATCTAACAAGTTCTTGATTTTTATGCTTTTTACGCGAATTTAAAGACAAACTTCGATCGAAGACGATGAAGTTGTTTTGCTCAAAATGAAGAAACCAAGTGAATGTGAAATTACGAGCCGCAGAAAGCGCGCGAAAAAGCCTCGATTTGGTTTGGGAGTCGCACACGTGGCTTGAGCCTGCGATCAAATCGAAAGCAAGCACCTGGTCAGCGGTCAACTTCAAAAAAAACAGCTGACCTCGATGAGGTCTCAACTTGAGCCCGCGATATGGTCACGTGACACTGGTCAGCGGATACTTTGTTGTGACAGGTGTCAATTGGCTATATGATGGATGTCTAGTATCAAAGACGTACGCTGGGTGTAAACTGTAAACTAGCTGGTTAGCTGCAGGGCCAGGTGGAGTATGGCCGCCATGTTGGATTATTATGATTATTATTAGGATATTATTAGTTATTGGGCAACACCACCGTCGTCGTCGTCGTCGTCGTGCGCGCCCACGAGCAATACCGCTAGCCATTCTTACCATGAGAAAAGCAGTTGACGGGTTTCTATAGGCATGGTGCTCCGCTCGCGGCCCTTCGGGCCGCTGGAGGTCCGCTATAAAGGTGGACCTTTTTTCGATTGGTTTTGGTTCCCTAAGCCGGTATAATATATATATTTAGCCAAGCCTAAAAGCGGAGCTCCAAAAGCATTCTTTTTCTACTGGCATTTACATATAGTGTGCTGGTCATATCACCCATCTGACCTCACTCAAGCTACAGAACCAAGGCTGTAAAAAATAGTATGGAAAGGTGATCTGAACCAGTGTCACAGTGGATTTGGACCCCCCGCAGATTTGCACCCTCCAGTCCAGATCTGCTTGTGGATCAGATTTGGACCCCCTAGTCCAGAACTGCTAGCAGATATGAATCCCCTTTTACGGATTTGGACCCCCACCCCTCCTAAAAACAAGCATTCTATTCAGTAAGGTAATAAAAATTCCTTTGCAAATTGAGTTTGGAGA
>JAEMWC010000318.1:250000-322500 GCA_016490735.1 Pachyseris speciosa
CAATAAAGGGTAAAAACTGATCGTTAAGAGCAGTCAACAGGAATTGACCGCGGTTCAGAAACAACAGAACATCAAACACAGGTATTACAAGAAAACAATGCAGAATACGAATAACATTTCTTCGAAGATTCTTGGAGAAGGTGGAGAAATTAGACAAGTAACAAAAATTGCTTAGCAATTTTGACATAAATGTCCGTAGAAAAGACAAAAAAGAGGTCCACACCTGATCGTTTAGAGCAGTCAACAGGATTCGCTGAGGCAGCAATCACTCTGAGCGCGACAGAGCTGAATAATAGCGCCATTTCTCACAAAATCTTTCCTTGGCTGACACAAAACGCTAAAGAGCTTTGATAGTTTTACTGGTATTACCATGTCTTCCGAAGAACCTTCTTCAATTAATGATTCTCAGTGGCAAAGTGTCATCCAGTTAACGAAGAAAGTGCTTGCCAAACCACACCAGCATTTCTCTCGCAGACCCGTCCAATATAAAATTTATCAAAGCCAGCCCAGCCTGTCAACCCATTTCGGTGTTTTTAACATCCAAACGCTGATTCTTACCGTTTCAAACAAATTAAGACGACATGTTTATAGACGGCGAAACTTAATATTGTTGTTTACAGGCCGCTTTCGACGAAGATCTCTAAAACGTTTTTCAAATTTTGACAACTTTATGTCAGATTTTGAGACGTGCACATGCATATGCATTTGATCGGCTTTTTTTTACTCGAGTTTTAATGCTTAATTTTACGAGGACTCATTGTGATTATGTGTTATTAAGATAAGGGCAAAAGTTTCTTAACGCTGTTGAGGTACCAAGGTCGAAAAACAGTCAGCCAAGCCGAGTAAAAACACTCGTTAGCTTGCAAAGAAAACAACGTAACAAAACAAACAAACAAACAATTCAACTACTTCTTTGCGTCCAAAACGAGTACAGATGATTGTTATTTATATCCATTCGAGAGAAAAATACAAGTTTCATCCCTGAACAAAAGTAACAACGATTAAACCAAATGTTAAGCTTCTATTTATTTAATTTACCTCACTGTCCTGCGTTGTGTTATAGAGGTTTCTACCACTTGAAAATACGTAAGCTTCAGTAAGGTAAAAACAAGCATCCGCAAAAATAGCAAACGGTTTGTCCAAAGAAAGAGCTTTCTCCACAGAGTTTGAGCTACTCGTTCCTCCCATTAACACAGGTGAACTGTTAAGTGACCTTTCTTAGTGAGATGCAAGATGCCGCGGTAAAGTGAAAGCCCTTGAAGCGTTGAATTATACTGTTTTCAACCGCTTAATCCATCCAAGTTTGAAGCTTTTCTTGAGAAAAATCGCTCTTCCCTTCATCACTTGAAAAGTCACGTTCCGGAGTATCTTTTGACAAGTTCTTGATTTTTATGCTTTTTACGCGAATTTAAAGACAAACTTCGATCGAAGACGATGAAGTTGTTTTGCTCAAAATGAAGAAACCAAGTGAATGTGAAATTACGAGCCGCAGAAAGCGCGCGAAAAATTAAGCCTCGATTTGGTTTGGGTGTCCCACACCTGGCTTGAGCCTGCGATGAAATCGAAAGCAAGTACCTGGTCAGCGGTCAACTTCAAAAAACAGCTGACCTCGATGAGGTCTCAACTTGAGCCCGCGATATGGCCACGTGACACTGGTCAGCGGATACCTCGTTTTGACAGGTGTGAATTGGCTATAAGACGGATGTCCAGTATCAAAGACTTACGCTGTAAACTAGCTGGTCAGCTGGGCCAGGTGGAGTATGGCCGCCATGTTGGATTATTATGATTATTATTAGGATATTATTAGTTATTGGGCAACTCCACCGTCGTCGTCGTCGTCGTCGTCGTGCGGGCCCACGAGCAATACCGCTAGCCATTTTTACCATGAGAAAAGCAGTTGACGGGTTTCTATAGGTATGGTGCTCCGCTTCGCGGCCCTTCGGGCCGCTGGAGCTCCGCTATAAAACAAGACAGGGGCAGAGAAATCGCTCGAGTGGTCATTGTCGCATGTCACGATCCGCCGATGTCAAATTATGCATACACGTGCATAATACCGAAGTCCACGAATCATAAGTTCAGCGGTTATCAAAGCTACACGATCAACACCGTCATGTACACGTCTCCGTTGTATCCTTTTGTTCCTTTTTTAATGTTTTTTTACTTGTAAAAACATGAACCTACCAAATTTCCTACGATTTAAGATATCTAATCATGTCTAATAACTGTCTAATCAAAAGCACAGGAAACAATGCGGAAAGGTAGATATACTTTATACCTGAAATTCAAAGAAAGTGATATACTGAATACCCATATTTAAGCTGCAATATACCGTATACCCGATTTAAAACGCCCCTGAATACCGAATACCCAAAAACCCAGGCCGACCCTGATTAAAAGACACACTGTCTTGCAAAAACGTTTTTAATCAGTTCGGGAACAAAATAAGCTAGCTATCAAGGTCTTTTTAAGTTCATTTCTTTACTTTCGTTTGCGACATACGCCCGACTGTTCAATCAAGATGAAGTAAAATATTTTATAGAAGAATCACTCCTATAATACAACAAAACGCCTGTTGGCGTTTACGTGCTATGCACTATTTGATGGGAAGATTAGTTTCTTCCGGCTATCCGTTGAAGTCTGCTCTTAGCGTGAGCGGTCATGTCACCACAGGGCACCCAGACAATCTGTTTGTGTTACCCTTTGTTATTTTATAGTAAATGTATGGGATTTGTTGTATGTTTCATGCTCTAGCGACGAATCGCTAAATAACGCTAAATAAAAGTTAAATTGTCTTACCTGTGGTGTACTGTCGTCCTTTTGCCTCAATACTGTTATTTTAAGCGATTTGGTCGGGTTTTGTCTTCGCCGTCGACTGTGCACAGTCGGCGGCGAAGACGAACGGAGATGATCACATGAAACTGCTCTAGCTGTCTTTGCTTTCGTAGCCTTCGATTGTAGTATCGGTACACGTAGTTTTCAATCAACACGATGAATTTTTGGGTTCTAGGTATGCCCCGGGAATAGACAGTCGCGTCTTTGACGCATATTAGAGTGCACTGTAAATTTCTCACAGGAACTAGATTCGCACAGTCATGGCAAGGATTCAGGAGGATTTCCATGCCTTTTAAAGGGATAAAAAGCAAGAAACGCACGCAAGTGAAATTTGATACGCACTCGTATGCAAATTTGACCTGAATAGCTTGAAATTCCCATATTTTGCAATGATACGGCATTTTTAAATAGCCATTGAAGCCATGCTTTAGGATATTCATGCTCAAAATTAAAACTTACTGAAGTAATGGCAAGAGTCAGAGTGGTGCGTTTAGTTAAAAGGAAGAATATTTCTCAACGCAAACTTGTCTTTAAATTGTGGCTAGACGCGATGGCGCCACTCAAAAATACTTTTAGACTACTTTATTTTCGTTATAAATAATTATTTCGAACACTGAAAGTACTACAAACGGCTTCGCGAATGCAGCTTTATTTATGTCAAAGGTTTTCGTCGTCCATTCCCGTTCACACTTTTTGTTGGAAAATCTTTTGGTTTCGAAGGGACTGTGACATGCAGCTAAGGACAATGCAAAGAATTTCAAAAATCTTAAAACATTCAAAAACAAAAAAGCGTGTCGATTTGTAGAGAAAACGAACCGAATTTATAACGTGGTCTGCCACAGGCATACCACGTTAAAAGGATCGGGAACTAATTCATAGAAGAATAAAAGCAACGCAAACGCAAACCAACGTCTTCTCTCAAAAGAGTGTTAACCACACCCAGGCTCGAATTTAAGACATACACCATCACGTAAATGATGAAAATTATAACCATTTGTAAAAGGAAAGTGAAAACGTTTGATTCTTGACGCTATAATTGCTAACGTTGCAGCAATAAAAATCACCGGCCTGCACGCTATTCTTGGTTGTTTTGTGTTCTATGTGGTTTTTATGAATGAATGAATGAATGAATGAATGAATGAATGAATGATAGCTTTATTTATACATTTGGTTAAAATATTAGTTTTACATAGAAATATAAAAATCCTCTATACTATAACTAAGTGAAGCACGATCGTCCGGGTGAGTGTAGCCCTGAGAAGGACTGTTTGTGGTGACATTGACTGACATTTCGACAACCTGAGCGGAAGTCATCATCAGAGTCAAGTGATTGGAGTAACGTCAGGAGATGGTATAAGTACTCTGGTCGTTGATGTGATTGGTCAACGAAGTCGTGATGTTATTGGTTGTCTGTCAGTTACGCCGTGATGTTATTGGCTGTGAAGACTCTAAACCGTGGTTGGTGCGTTTCGATCCGTCTTTTGTTAGTCAAATGTTCGTAGGTGTATTGTTAGTCAAATTAGTCGGTGTGTCTATTGTTTGTCTGTTGTTGATATCGTCAATAAGTCGTTGGTAAGGTGCGGGAAGCTGTTGACAACGGTTCAGTGGTGTCTGTTCTAAGTTAGTAAACCAACTTTCCAGTGCGATCCGTTGGTGGTAGTTAGTACAGTAGGTAATGCATTTAGCAGAGTCCCAGTCGATTGTGTGGTTTGTCAGTAAATGGTGCTCAGCAATGCTATTGTTGATGTCACCATTTCTCGTCGCTCGTTTGTGTTCAGTAAGTCTTACGTTCAAATTTCTGCCAGTCTCACCGATATAAGTGGCCTGACAGTCGCAGCATTCGATCTGACGTTACTCTAATCACTTGACTCTGATGATGACTTCCGCTCAGGTTGTCGAAACGTCAGTCAATGTCACCACAAACAGTCCTTCTCAGGACTACACTCACCCGGACGATCGTGCTTCACTTAGTTATGATATGACTCCTGGGTTCAAACCATTTACGATTTTACGTTCACTTGGACGACAGAGCGAACGGCTTGCTAACGATTACATCAGTTACGCAAGCAACGTCAGACGAATACGACAACAACTCTGGTTCAACCACCGCTGCAAAGATCTTGGCCTTGTTCCGGCTGGACTTCGACTTAAGTCCCCGTTGAACACACAAGAGGCTATCCAGATCGTCAAAGCCACCTGCAGACGACTGATCCGAGCGCGGATTAACAACTGTCACAGAAGACTGAACCGTTACAACGACAAACTACAGAAACGATTTGACCAACTAAAACAACTTGTACCGACTAACTTACTTGACGTTGTACGCAACATTTCCGAACAACGAGCTAAGAAAACAACTGAACAATGCCGCACTAAGACACAACTAAAACTAACTCGACTACAACGTACTAAAGACAAAAAACGACACAAAACAGACACCAACTGGGTCAGGAATATCTCTTCCCGTCCCTTAGACAAGACTGAAACTCAGGTACTCTCTTACGGACTTAAACACTCAGTGACGCCTAAACGTATACCGACCGAGGACATTGTATCTAGTGTTGAGGCGGCTCTGTCTCGTCAAAGAGAACTATCAGAACCGACCAAGGATAACATCAGAAGTAGAATAGCTTCTACTATACAATCAGCCTCTCTCACAGACAATAACCTGACTAGAGACGAACGACAAGCACTTAAACGACTGAAAAACGACAATGACATTGTTATACTTCCCGCTGACAAAGGACGTGTTACTGTTGTTATGGACAAGAAAGACTATCACGACAAAATGGACGCACTTGTCAACGAGAAACAGACTTACGAACTACTTAAACGAGACCCGACGCCAGCACTTCAACGAAAACGCAACGGCAAACTACTTTCACTTAAGAAAGCTGACGTTATTGACATTCGACGCTACAACAGACTGAGGTGCCACGTGCCACGACCACCGAAACTTTACGGACTGCCCAAACTACACAAACCTAACATACCTATGCGACCCATAGTCTCGTTCTGTGGTTCGCCGACTTACCAACTGTCTAAATACCTGACTACTATACTGAAACCACTGACTGACGAGTCACGACACAAACTACAGTCGACTGAAAACTTTATTGACGCCATTAAGACAGCACAAGTACCTGACGACTACAAACTAGTGTCTTTTGATGTGAAATCACTGTTCACCAGTATTCCACTCCAACTGGCTCTAGATTGTACTGAGACCGCCATCAAGAACTCCACGTTACAACTGCCACTACCAACAGACGACTTAATGGACTTACTGAACCTTTGCCTTACGTCTACCTACTTTCAGTACAACAGCAAACTCTACAAACAATTGCACGGGACAGCTATGGGCTCACCAGTTTCCGTTGTTGTAGCAGAGATCGTCATGCAAAACATCGAGGAACAAGCCCTTGCGACTTAGGAACGAACGCTACCGCTCTGGCTACGTTACGTCGACGACACTTTCACAGCTGTACACAAAGACGAAATCGACGATTTTCACGAACACCTCAACAGACAGAACGCCCACATACAGTTTACCAAGGAGATCGAGGAAAATGGTAAGATACCTTTTCTAGACTGCCTTGTTAGCCGTGACAACAACAGACTACAGACGACAGTTTACAGAAAACCCACACACACTGACAGACTACTTGACGAATCATCTTACAACCCTACTTCACACAAAGCAACAACAATACGGGCCTTAACAAGACGAGCGCAACTAGTTTGCGACTCGAGCGACAGTTTAGCAGACGAACGCAAATACTTAGACAACGTTTTCAGTAAGCACAACTACAACCGCGACTTTGTTAGACGCAACACTTACAGGACAGAACCAAACGCTACCAACACTAACCCGACACCAGTCACTACAGCGACTATACCATACATCAAAGGAACTTCTGAGACAATTGCACGGATACTACAACCTTACGATATCCGTGTCGCTCACAGACCCATCACAACTTTACGACAATTATTGACGAACGTTAAGGACAAAGACGAACCAAAGGACAGACAGGGAGCAGTTTACAAGATCGAATGCTGCGACTGTCAGGCCACTTATATCGGTGAGACTGGCAGAAATTTGAACGTAAGACTGACTGAACACAAACGAGCGACGAGAAATGGTGACATTAACAATAACATTGCTGAGCACCATTTACTGACAAACCACACAATCGACTGGGACTCTGCTAAATGCATTACCTACTGTACTAACTACCACCAACGGATCGCACTGGAAAGTTGGTTTACTAACTTAGAACAGACACCACTGAACCGTTGTCAACAGCTTCCCGCACCTTACCAACGACTTATTGACGATATCAACAACAGACAAACAATAGACACACCGACTAATTTGACTAACAATACACCTACGAACATTTGACTAACAAAAGACGGATCGAAACGCACCAACCACGGTTTAGAGTCTTCACAGCCAATAACATCACGGCGTAACTGACAGACAACCAATAACACCACGACTTCGTTGACCAATCACATCAACGACCAGAGTACTTATACCATCTCCTGACGTTACTCCAATCACTTGACTCTAATGATGACTTCCGCTCAGGTTGTCGAAACGTCAGTCAATGTCACCACAAACAGTCCTTCTCAGGACTACACTCACCCGGACGATCGTGCTTCTCTTAGTTATGATATGACTCCTGGGTTCAAACCATTTACGATCCTCTATACTGTTCAAAAAACCATCTATGAATACTTCTCTTGAAGAGACCCAAGAAATTTACTGTACGCAGTTCCTCAGGAAGATTGTCCGATGGGAGAGTGAACCACTGTAAAAGCAAAGCTACGCTTCAGGTAGTCAGTTCTAGGTTTCGGAAGGGATAGTTTTCCCTAGGCGTCGCGAAGATCATAATTCGAAATTTTCGGCGCAAACATATTGCAGAGATAGGCTGGGGCGAGTTTATTACTACACTTGTGCATTAAGTTTGCCTTTTGTTTCGCCCTTCTAATTGATAAGGTGTCCCAACCAAGCGAATTAAGAAGATGTCTAGAGTTGATGTCTTGAATTGATTTAGTCTCTAGCAGCGCGATTTTGTAGTTTTGGAATTTTATCACTCACGATCAGATGTTGCCTAGCCATCTCAAACAGCACTGTAGTAGTTTAAGTGTGATTCGACAAGACCTTTGTACGTTTTATTTGCAGAGTTCATGGAAATGAATGGCCTAACTCGCTTAAGTGCACCGATACTGCCGGAAGAAACTTGTTTTTCGAAATGTCGTGTATGTGGTTCTTCCACGAGAGATTTTCATCAATGTTTAGCCCGAGAGATTTACAATGATTGGCTTGGTTTATTTGGACGCCATCATCATAAATGTATATTGCATAGTCAGAAGATAACTCCACACAGACATGCTGCATGGAGTTGATACAATGTCCATTAACCATACTTATACTTTACAATGCAATACTGACAATCCCTTATTCAAGAGATAGAAAATTAAGGTCAGGAAGGTCTCTGAAGAGTCGCTTGGCAGCGACGAAACAACAGTTGTCAGACTAGCCATTACAGCTTTTACAAGTTAAGTTTTCACAAGTTATTCACAAGCTTTCACAATTATTACAAAAATATCTCTTGAAAGGGGAAATCTACAGGTCAAACCTATTTATGTAATAACAAAATCAATGCGCGCGCTCTGATTGGTCAATCAGCTATGCTTTATTGTTCCAGTAAACTCATGGAAATTTCTCGCGTCTTCTGGATTATTATATTACTTGGGATGTTTTACTTGGGATGTTTAAAGAAAACTCGAAGAATCCGTAAATCACGAGCCGCAGGCGAGTGATTTACGAATTCTTCGAGTGTTCTTCCAACACCCCACGTGGTTTACAGTAAGCCTATAAACCATAGAAACTTGTGGTATATTGCTCAAATAAACACCATCTGTTCTCTGCCATACTAGGTTACTCAGACAACCACTGATTACCATACTAAGCACTTTTTTTTATATTTGGGAGCAAGCTAAAAAGTTCTGGCATGGAAAAACGAGGCACAAGACCGGCTTGTGGTATATATTTGATTCTCAAGGTTAGAGTGAAAATAGCTGTTTCCCTATGAGTATATCAGTTTTCATTTACATTTTGCAGCAGGCTAAGACGCCCTGGTATGAAAGAAACGATACCCAATGGAACAGACTAAAATGATGATCTAGTGGTAATTTTTTTTACAAGTCCCCATCCTTTTACGAAAACTTAAATTCCTGTGTATATTTTACTTATTTTACCTTAAAACTAGCTTAAGTAGAAAGCAGACAGAACAACCGCACATTCATGATATGAAGCAAAGAGGAGCAGGAAAAGACATATTTCTTCTACTGACGACTGTAATCGAGCTGCAGTCAGTGAGCTACTTTCAATTCAACTTATTTTTCTCTCATTAGAAATGAGGCCCCTTGCGAGTGTCTTAATTATTAACCATTATGTTTTTCAAGAAATAGCGCTTGTCTGCGGATCAGTTCACAGTTCTAGCGCCTAGCAGCGTGCTCAAAGGATTCGCGATTCAGTTTGAAATACTGAAGTGCCCATCCAAAACTGTAGAGAGCATTTAAAACCAAGTAAGTTGGACAAATTTTAATGATGCCTTCTAAACTTTATGGAATTATTCAGAAACATTTCTTTGACTGATTAAGTTTGACTAAATTTGAAAGTAGTCAACGAGGTCAAACCTATTTATACAATAACAAAATCGATACGCGCGCTCTAGTGATTGGTCAATCAGCTATGCTTTATTGTTCCAGTAAAC
This sequence comes from Pachyseris speciosa, assembly GCA_016490735.1. NCBI lineage: Eukaryota > Metazoa > Cnidaria > Anthozoa > Scleractinia > Pachyseridae > Pachyseris > Pachyseris speciosa. The sequence goes on from JAEMWC010000318.1 coordinate 259,624, forward strand.
TAATGGAAATTTCGCGTGTCTTCTGGATTATTATATAAAAGCAATGTACCACAAGTTTCTATGGTTGTTGAAATCTGACAAATCTACATACCTTATTAATTCATTTGAAGAGGAAGAATTTGCGCAAAAACAAAAGCCCTGTTTTCGGACTTGAAACATTTTCAAAGTTTTCACACATCATGTAAGAGCTTATCAACGCGCTAATGCCGCCGACCAATCACATAAAGCGAAGCATCTCTTGTAGCGTTCGGCAGACAAACATAGTAATTAAATTTGCGGGAAAGTATTCAGCTTAACAGTCATTGTAGAGCGATACGTTCGCGTTGGGAAAAGTCAAGTCTCGTGCTGAAAAGCTTTTTGCTACTAAAACGAGGAAAAAACCGAGCGAAAGAGGCAGATCAGGATAGCGGTAACTTTAGGAGAGCTGATCCTAATTTTGCCACGCAAAACGTCAAACACTGTTACTACATAAATTGGATTCTGACACACCCATTAACCAATTTATTTCCACGCAGAAAACGGTTTTTTTAAAGATAGCTCGCAATCTTTTCAACATTTTGAGCTGCTGTTTTCTCAAAACTCTGCAAGAATTCTTTTTTCAACAATTAGCTAAAACATTTTTTTCAAAAATATGACCATTTTTCCCTTTCTGTAACCTTAAAGCTACTCAGCGCGTCTTTGTACTTGCGTCTCTATGGCAACGAATTTTACAAATGGGATATCTTATTTTGTAGGTGCTTATGATAGCTATACTATGGATCCTGTGTCTTTCTCACAAGTGTTGTTTCTGGTGTCCCTCCTAAGTCTCGACAGTTCAGTCTACGGCAAAGAAAAAGTTAATTGCCAAAAGTTCGAGTTTCACATCGATAAAGATGTCATCCACGACCACATCCTTGAAGGTCACGTGTTCAAACGCTTGACCGTCGCTAGAGCAACCAAATGTCACGTAATGTGCAAAGATGACTGTCTTTGCTTATCCATGAACTATTTCTCGTCTGCTAAGGAGAATAACTGCGAGCTCAACAGCGCTAACAAACAAATGGAACCAGCTGCAATGAAATGCAAGCCAGGGGGTAATTATTATGATCTAGTGAGGAGCTACACAGTTCAGGTACGTCGTGTAATATGGAATATATATGTAGCCGTGTGTTTGTGAACTACCAATTAGACATATCTAAAAGAGCCTCTTTGGTCTTACATTGTAAATGCTTTCTAACTTTGATTTCTATAAAATTTATTAAAGAGGAGTTTTTTTTCAATTTTAATTAAAATGCACATAGTATGGGTTGATCAGGATCCTTCAGAATTGAAGAGTAACAGAAACAAACTTGTTTGATTGCTAATTTTCGGCGTTTTTGATTAAAGTGTGATGCTAATCAGTAACTGGTGCGGATTTGAAAATTTACATGGAAAACACGTCACATTAAAATTATTTCCAGCTTCTGCTTACAAGTGAAAATAACCGTCAACCAGAAATTTAAATAACCAATAGCAAAGTTTGGAAATCATAGCCTATAGTGTGCAGATGTTTTATTTTTCTTGAGATCCTACGAAAGCGCGAGGGGGCGCGTAGAGTGCCGCTTTAGGGCAGATAAAACTCGTGTGAATGGACAAAAAATAAACGATGTTTCATTATCATTGACTATGTTAGAGACAGAAGGAAGGTAGATAAAAAAAATTGCAAATATAATAAGAAGATAAAACAGCGCTGTAAATAACGAAGGTCTAATAACCTATCATGCTTCACGTATTAGGGTGGAAAGAAATACATACCAGGCAAGCATGAATGTGTGAACCGATGTTGTCGCCCTAATCCCTGTGTGAACGAAGGGGTTTGCAAGGAGATGTGTGAACCCGAAAAGCCAAGGTTCAACTGCGCATGTCCCGCCACTCACACGGGACAAAGATGCGAGATAAAATATCCAAGAAGCTGTAAAGATGTCGCTGCAAACTCTGGCAACTTAACCTCTGGAAGCAATATCATCTACAACTCAACAATGGCGGCGTTTCCTGTTTATTGCGATATGGACAGTGAACCTGGATATGTGTGGACTCTGATTCAATCGTTTTCATTCGGTAACAAAAAGACCTTCAGGTACAAAGGATTTGAAAAGAATTTCCCAATGAATGATGAAAACGTTAACGGAGCGGTGAATTGGACCAAGTACCGCTTGTCCCTGCCACACATGCAGTCCCTTGCTAATCACTCGACACACCTTCGAGTCACCTGCAACTATCCAAACGAAGGTAAAATATTGTACACTTGAAAAAAATAATAAGGCTTGTTTATTTTATGTCAGTAACTATGACACAGTTCATCCATATTAGTAAAAAAGGAAAATAAACCTAACAAAGCCACATTTAGTCGAGGCAGGTTCTATGACTGGGATTATGGGTGCATGTTAGGAAGCAGGTATGATACAAGGTCTCAACAACAAACAACAACACTGTATTCACATTTCCATTACCCGGTTTGTAAAACTTATTAAATAATTAGCAACGTAACACGTGGAATAATCAATTACAATTTAAACTAAATATTATTACATAGAAGGAAATGTCTAGCAGCTAGATAACCGTAAGGTTTTCGAGCTAGCAGCTAGCTCTTTGAAGGTAGTTTCGAATGTATAGGACATCACAATAACTAGACATACACAACATTGTATGACATATACAACACACCACAAATAAGAAAAAAAAACACGCACATAGATAGCAAGAACCTGAGAAAAGAAAACAGTCATAATAGTGCATGGCCATATGATTAGAATAATTTCAGTATGTTAATTGTTCGGCCAACAAGTATTCTTTCAATTTTTAGGAAAATTATAAGTTGAGAAGTTTTTAATATGGGTGGGGAGCTGTTGCCACATTCCAGTCGCCATAGCCGATATTGTTTGTTTCCCTATGTTAGTCCTGAAACGTGGTTTGTAAAAGTTACTTTTTGAAGTATATCTCGTATTATATGTATGGACTTCACTTGCATCGCGAAAATGCTGGCTAAAGATATTTGGTAATTTTTTAGAATGCCATTGATGAGTGAAGTTAAGAAGCTTTAGTTTATAGACATTCTTAACAGTAAGTAAATCCAGTAAGTTAAGTAATGGTAATGCACTGTCTGTATCTGGTCCATACAAGGTGGCAAAGAACATAAGACGAATAGCATGATTTTGTTTTGTTTGGATTTTTTTAAGTTGGGTAGCAAATGCACTGCCCCAGGAGGTTATCGCATATATAAGGAGAGATCAGGTTATAGTATAGTTGTTTAAGTTGTGAAAGGGAGGTGCAATGTCTAAGTTTGCCGATAATTCCAGTGTTTCTAGCGATGCGAGTACAAAGATAGGAGACCTGGTGATTCCATGATAGCGTATCGTCTATAAGTACGCCCAAATATTTTATGTAAGTTCTCTTTTCTAAGCCATAGGCGGAGCCATCATTGTTAGTTAGTTTTACATCCCATGTTATGTTTGTCTTCCTTTTAGGTCATTTAATTATCATATAATTAGTTTTCGTTAGGTTAATGGAAAGCTTGTTTAGGTCACACCACTCTTTAACTTTGGATAATTCTTGATGAATTAAGTTTTGTAATTCCACGGCGTTTGAGGAAGACACAAAAATATTGGTATCACCTGCAATATTCAAAAGGACACTTTATCGAAGCAGTTAGGGATGTCATTAATGTATAGTAGAAAAAGAAGGGGACCAAGAGAACTGCCCTGCGGGATACCACATCTCGTCGTAATCTTGACCTATAATAGCGAAGTCTGGGGTGTCTATACTAAATTCTAAGTGGTGGGAAAATTCACCAATTGAAAAAACACCTCTACAGTTTTACAAACGTTACTTAGAAGCAAGCAATTTAGCATCCAACATTGCGTGCAGGGCTGAACTTTTTCCGATTTCCCTTGATTATTGATATAAATAAAAGAATACTTTATTACGTAACGTATCTTCAAAATAAGGCCCAAGACTTAAACAGTCACTTTTAACGTCAATTGATCTTCATTCTCATGGCAAAAGTAGCTTTTATTCCAATCTCAAAAAACATTTACCATGATCTTCCTGACTTTGGTCCTAGCGCATTAGATAACACTATGATTAAGCGGCATTTGGACGTCATGAAAAAGAACTATATCGATCACTGGAAACATATAACCTCAAAAAAAGTAGAATTTTATAGCTCTTTTAGAAGCAACTATACACCCTCAATTTATTTAGATATAACCAGAAAAGAACTGTAATACAAAAACTGTAGTGAAACTGAGAATTGAAAAAATTGAAACCAGTAGATATGATAATATCCCAAGATGTGAAAGACTTTACAGCCTTGTGATATGAATGATATCCGGAAGATGAAATCCATTTTCTGTTTCGTTGTCCCAAGTATTCATCAAGTAGAAATGCTTTTTATGATAAAATAGTTAATACTATCCCGAATATTAAGAAGTTAGTATTGGTGGATTAATAAACTGTGATGACAATATTATTAATATGCAATTCGTTAAGTTTATTCCTGAGTGTTTTGATTTAAGAAACCAACTATTATCAAACTATGAAAACGTAAAGCTTGTGGGATGTGGCAGGATTGACAAGGATATATGATACCTCACAAATTAATGTGATCAAGTCAGCTTAAGCCACTCTAAGGGCACTAAGGCCACAAGGTAGCGGGCATTACCCCTTACATCTACCAAAGCAAAGGTTGAGCCCAAGCAGCCATGGACAGCTGTTTCGGCCTTGTTAGGCCTCATCAGCATGGCATAGCTAATGCTCAGGCTCAAGTGCCCACATATCAATAAAACAAGCAATGAAAACGTAAAGCTTGTAGGATGTGGCTGGAGTGACAAGGATACACATTAATTTGTGATGTATCCTTGTCATATTAAATAAAGCTTGTTGCTGTTGTTGTTGTTGTCGCTTCTCATTGGAAATTTTAGCCCGTGGGAAAACAGGAGATAAAAGGGGAAGGTACATTCAATGGTCAGAGTCCTTTGTTGTTATTGTTGTTGTTGTTCTTTTTCTTCTTCTTCTTCTTCTTCTTCTTCTTCCTCCTCCTATAAGGTCTTCAGTATACAGACTACGCACGCGCCAAGTTGGAAGGTCATGATATCTTTGGTACCTGGGACGATACGTGTCGAGAATATGAGTACGTTAACATCAGAGGCTTGGAATGCTCTAACTGCACTGCCTTGACTAAAAATAAGAAAGCTTTGTTCATCAAAAGCTACACAAGTAAAGTGCCATTTGGATGCGACTTTGATGGACGTCCTGGTGGAAATGGAAACGAGGATAACTTTGGGCGGTATATGGACGGAAAGACCAATCCCGTGCATCGGTGCAGCTCGTCGTCTGCCTCTACAACTCAACAATGGTTTGGAACTGAGATCATCCTCTAAATGTTGAAGTCAAACTTCTTGGACAAAAGAGGTCAAACGCTTGACTGCGGTGAAAAGAATGGAAACGAAAATTAAAGATATACAGGGTTCGTACACTTTTGAGCTGTGACAATTCCATGACTTTCCATGATTTTTTGAAAAATTCCATGACCTAAGTTAAGCAACTGTTCTGAGACAGTTATGTCAAAACAATGACAAAAATTGCAAAAATGTTTGCAAGCGTAATTTTGCAATGCGCGCTATGTTTGTTTCTACTGAAATAAATCATATCTTTGGACTTGTCGATTATTTTTTGTAACTTTGGATCTACATTGCTTTCCACTCACAGAAAGCCTGCTGATTTTCCACAGCTTTCCATGCATGAATTTCCCGGGACCCAAACCTAAATTCCAGGACTTTCTAGGCCTGGAAAATGAAATTATAAAATTCTATAACTTTCCAGGTTTTCCAGGACGCGTACGAACCCTGGTATATAACATGAGCTTCCATGGAGTGTATCAGCGGCGTTAGCAACATAATACAATTATTTGTGAATCTAGAACATTATTCCTTTGTTGCAAACATCATTTGGCATCTGGCGTATTTATTAGCTCCTATCCGCAAACTGCTAACTCAGCTTGATACTAACTCACAATGAACAACCATGATTATTCTGTAGCTTGTAATACTATAGTGAGCATCCGACCACAGTCAGATTGATTTTTTGTAGAACACCTCTTTTATCACTAAGGTTAGTTGCCTGTACATATGAGTATTAAAAGTCAAATGAATATAAATGAAATGAGCACTCACATACAAGAAACCGCCTATGAATACAACATATGCTCACGCACAAGATACAGTGAAACGCAATTAGCTTGCGCGAACTGTGGCGGGTTTGCGATAGCGGGGTTGGTGTTTAAACGCGTAATGGGGTAAATTTCAGGAAAATTTTAGGCAAGAGAAAATAAAATTAGTTCCAGTTAGTAGGATGGTAAAGGCTACGGTAAAAATATGTACAAAACTGAGAAGATTGGGAGTTAGTGAGGAGTTGCTGGGCTAGTGTATCAGCAGAAAAATAGGGGATGGCCTGCTCGTAGATTCAGTCATTGATCTGTCAGCCACAATACAACAGGGGGCTGGTGTTTTACTACATGTGCATTATAAGGCCGGATAAATTCTTGCCCATTTGCTAAAAGTACTAGCCTTTCAAGTTTGAATAAAGTTAGGTAATTTGTATCATTTACGGCGACGATGAACTTTTTCATAACGTTTTTCTTAACTTGGTGGGGGGGGGGGGCTTATTTAATTTCAGGCCTTATTAACGGGGGGCTTATTGAAGAGGGGGGCTTAATAGAGAGGGGGGCTTATTTCAAATCTTTGATCACGCCGTTTTCGTGTTAAATAATTTCTGTACAAATTTCAAACAACTGCAGTAAAACTTTATTATTCAATACCAAGCAGGGAACAGTATTGTGTCAAACCAACTAGGCCGCATAAAGTGTATTTCGTAAGAGGTTTGCTATTCCCTTGCCACGTACTAATTATTACAAAAGTAGCTTTGCCTATAGTGATGCAGTTCTCTGGAACAGTCTACCCTCAGCTGCTAGGCAAGTAACATCTCTGACTAATTTCCGACGATTATTAATTAATTCTGACACGGAGTTGATGTAAAACAGGCTTTAATTTAGTTTACTTTTCTTTGATAGTTAGCAATACTTTAAATTTTAGAAGATTAATCTGTATACATAGTTTTTCGCAATAGTTGTAGCTTTTATATTAAATTGTTAATGCCTGATGTATTTACCGTGTTTTTAAATAAAGATGATGATGATGATGATGATGTTGGAATAGGAGGGAATAATTACAAAATCTCGTGTCCCAAAAGGGAGAGGGGGGGGGGGTTATTACAAAAACCGACTCCTAAATTGGGGGCTTATTAGAGAGGGGGGCTTAAAAGAGCTTTTACGGTAAATGTTTGTAAATTTCAGAATCTAAAGAGTCCTGCAATGGATCAGTATGTGCATCAAAATTAATCCTTCCTATTGACAATTCTGTAACAAAAAACAACAACAACGGAACTATCGGAGCTTGAATTTAAAGAAAACTCATGCTACCGATGCAAGAGGGCGGAGCAAGTCACGAATGGTTATATATATTTTGCTTTGCCTCTCACGTGAGAAAGTGGCGCGACGTTTGCGAACGAATCACAGAGCGTCAGAAAGCAAAACCGAAACAAACGCGAATTACTTTCGACGGTCAAACGAAAACTGCTGTAATATGACTTAAGCATCTACTGCAGTTTTTCCCGCTCTTTACAGATGCTCAAGTGATCATAATGTCCATAATAGCTCAGTGATTCTTAAAATATAACATCTAAAGACAGGTTTGGGGCAGATTTCAATTGCTTTCTATACTAAGTAACGGCGCTTTCACCGGGTGAATCAGAGAAAACCCATTTGGTGCTTGGTCTGCTCTCTTTGATTTGTAGCGATAATAAGCTAGCACTCCAACTAGCGAAAAGAAGAGAAGGCCACTGCAATCGACAGACCAATGATACTTGCATACATGTAGTTGAAGTTGGGACAGTCTTCTGACGGAGATGGAGACTGAGAAGTTATTGTAGATTTAGAACCAAAATCAGGACAACAACCCGGAGGGAACGTTTCACCAGGGGATGGCCCTGAAATAAAAATCAAAGGTAAGTTCATATACTCACATAACATTCTTTAATCCGCAGTTTCAAATATATGATTTTCATATACTCATTTCACATATTCATCCCTCACGGGTATATTACGAACCAAAAAAATGACCAGCTCCCAGTTGGCTTGTTAGCTCAGTTGGTAGAGCGCTGCACCGGTATTGCAGAGGTCATGGGTTCAAACCCCTTACAAGCCTGAAGTTTTTTTTTCAGGCTTTATTTTCACTACTGCTTAAGTAGTGTTCATAACTGCGATGATCATTCACATATTCATTCTTTAATCCGCAGTTTCAAATATATGATTTTCATTCATTCTCACGTAAGCTCAAGTAATAGCTGACCCCTTCTCTTCTGTATACTTTAAAGATTTGTATCATTTAGTTAATTTACTCAGTGCTCGGCTTCCATGGAAAGCAGTTTCTTCACCAAGCAGAAAATTTAACAGAATCATTTCCTGGAAGTGATTTTTACTCATTGAAAAAACTTTAAGTGAATCCAATTTTTCTTTCCTCTTAATATTTTTATTGCCATTTTTCATTTAGCCCACCAACAAAACTACTCTTTTTGTAGTAATTGTGCTATTAGCTAATCAGCTTTTTTCCGCATGTACCTTTTAGGTTATACGTACCTATCTCATCAATGCCTTCGTAGCTATAACCTAGCTCGTGCGAGTTCTTGAACATCTGTTCGTGCGTATATACAGGGGACATCGGTATAATTACATCGCCTTTGTTGTGGCCAAGTGGGGCGTCGGAGAGTGTAAGGACGGAAGCAGTCAGCTTGTACTTTTGAAACCATTTCTCAAAGATCAGATCGATGAATGCGTGATGAAGGTAAAAGATGGGGTCATTAGCTGCTGAAGGGAATTCAGCCATGTTACCTACATATACATGAACTTGGTTATGCAGGGTCTGATAACATTTGGCAGTCGATATCCGGTCTTGCTGCTTGCATAGCCCTCTACGATGTTCCTAAAGCTGCAGCTCGTCTCTTTACAGTAGGGTGGTAAGTCCCACTTTTCAAACATCAGAGCAAAATTAACGTCTTCTAATGTTGGAAAAGTCACATCGAGCCCCATAGCTTCCATTTGTTTTTTGTCTGCGGTTGTCAAACGCTAGAGCCGCAGTGTTTCATCAGAAGAGTTACACATTTGAGTTTGGTCCTTGGTTTGCTCTGCCGTGCAAATGACATTCACCGCGCCGGTTGTCAGATTTGTGACGCCAAGAAAATCTTTGGTACAAATGGTGCAGCTGTCTTTATTCTCAGTCCAGTCCCAATAAGGCAGAGTAAACGTTTCGTCGCGAGCCAGCTTTTGAAGGCTTCTCTCGAAGAGCAACAAGAACAGTCGATGCCAAGTTAAGAGTCCTTGTCCTTAATGGGCGACATCAATTCCAGGATGGGTGCCACCACCTGGAAAAATAGTGAGCCTTGTTGAGTAGTAGTGCATCAACGCAAACAACTTAAGGATCGTGATGTTGGAAAAGAGGCGTGTAGGGTCGTCTCCGCGGTCGCTTTCACTTCGCATTTTGCCGTAAGGGGCTATGGTCACCATATAATCGCTGGTAGCAAACCTGACGACAAGAATATTGTGCGAATGAAAAAATAAGCGACAACACACATACTTTTGTTAATGGTTGGAGTGGGCACCCAATGATATCAAGGATGTAGTTGCGAAACACGTGACCTACGACAACTGCAGTACAATGGTGTGATCTCTAATATGTCCGAAACTTTGGCATTTTCTGAACCACTGAATTAATTTGCAACACGTAGCCCCTACAGCAGGGCTACCCTTTCACTCTAGCGACTACATATGCTCTCTTCTTTATTGGAAGAGAAACTTGCAACTCAGGCAACCCAGACGTAGTGTATGTGTAGTTATAAGCTTAATATTCTGCATAGGAGTCAAAATATTGATGTAAAAGTTCAAAATAAATATTGTTTCAATTTAATATCACTATGTGTTTGTTTGTGCTACTCAATGACTGGTCTATTTTGCGGTGTTTCTCTTGCTATCATAACCGCGTGGAAGCCATATTCAGGGTTCAAAAGGTGTCTCAGTAAAAATTCGAAATATTGTAAAAAAAAGCTCACTTACCTTAAGCTGAATGTTTCCTTGTGTGTCCTGCCGGTTTAAATGGCAAATTTTCGGTTTTTGCTGCCAGAGGGATCTTCTATTAAAGAAGAATTGAAAGCAGGCTAGAAAAACCGACCATCTCCACGCGAAGCTCGATAAATTCTCTAATAATCGACGGATTCGCTCCAAATTGCGATCAGCTGAACGGCGTATAGCGTGGCTTCCTGTATATTGCTCCCTGGCTTTCAAAACCATCGCAAGTGCACGAGAATCGCTCATTTATAAGCATATACGTGACCTTTAGCACCGCATTATCGACTGTTTAAATACGCGATTTGAATATCCAAGCTTAGCGACAGCGTCCGTTCCACAAAATGGCACGACTTGCCGAGGGAGGAACCGTACTATTAGCACTCATTCAAATTGACAATTAGATTATGAGCTCGAGATTTCTATCGCGTGATAGCTGATGAGGGCGCAGCCCGAATCAGCTATCACGCATAGAAATCGAGAGCGAATAATCTAATTGTTTTAGTATAAAATAAAATAAAATTAATCTACTAGTCGTTCAAAACTAAACAAGTAAATTATCTAAATCCTCCTCGCAGACACTTCGAAAACGCAAAGAAGCGGCGGCCATTTTATTGACAACCGCTGCTCACTATCTATCACAGAATAGATAGCGAGTAGCGTAGCCAATCAGAGAACGGCATTCGTGATAGAACTCTAGTAGATTTATACTAATAGCTGTTAGAACAAGAACAGATCGACGAACCTACGCGAAAGCTGGAAAATTTTGAACTATGAAACCGTTCGCGGGTTCGGATTTCCGATCAAATCAAACGCAGTACACCCTCCCACCGTGGTCGATTGAACGAGTGCCAATAGTACGGTCCCTCCCTCGGCAAGTGTCATTTTGTGAAACGGACGCGGTCGCTAAGCGAAGAAAACTGGTCAGGTATATGCTTATTATGAGCGATTCCTCTGCACTTGCGATGCAACATACAGGAAGCCACGCTATACGCCGTTCAGCTGATCGCAATTTGGAGCGAATCCGTCGATTATTAGAGAATTTATCGAGCATCGCGTGGCGATAGTCGGTTTTTTTCTAGCCTGCCTTCAATTCTTCTTTAATGGAAGATCCCTTGGCTAGCAAAAACCGAAAATTTGCCATTTAAACCGGCCAGGACACACAAGGAAACATTCAGCTCAAAGTAAGTAAGCTTTTCTTTACAATATTTCGAATTTTTTGACACCTTTTCAACCCTGAATATATAGCTCTAACATAATGGCTTCCACGCGGTTATCATAGCAAGAGAAGCACAGGCAAAATAGACCAGTTATTGAGCAGCACAAAAAAACACATAGTAATATTAAATTAAACCAATATTTATTTTTGAACTTTTACATCAATATTTTGACTCCTATGCAGAATATTAAGGACGTTCGCGCGAAAATCTTCCCACAGTGGAAATTTTCTCACTTCTCGCCTAGAGTTAGGGCATGAGCTACTTATTCCAAAAGTAAAAAAATAAATGTTTCGGAGGACAGGGCACTGGAAAAATGCCCTATTTTCGATAAATCGGCCATAATAAATAGCTTCATCGAGTTATCTATCAAAAATCAAAGAAATAAACTGGTAAAGTGAAGATTTCTTTCTATTGGTCTTAAGGAGTGGATATTTTAAATAATTTCATGCCATTGGGGATGTCGTAAACATTGAAGCTACTCCTCAACTTAAGCAAACCACTTCCGGAATTTGATGGCACAACGGAAGAAAATTTAAAAAAAAATGTAACTTCCTACAGTGAGATTTTTTTCATTTCATCAGTTTTGGTAGAGAATAAGTAGAGTAATGATTCGTGTAAAAAAGGTAGGGGTCACCCACGATCTTAACGAGTAAAATTGATGTGAAGTTTAGGACGCCATATTTGTTTACTTGGGTCAATCGTGACCAATGTGTGACATAATATTGTCGCGTTACCTGCGCAGTTAAGTTGCGCATAAACAATTAGCGCGAACGTCCTAAAGTACGTCTGGGCTGCCTGTGCTTACAAGAGCAAAATTTCGTATCGCGAGCTCGTAACTTGTTTATAAGGTGTATAAAGTAGGTTTTCAGAATTATCTCGTATCTCTCTGTTAGTTTGGTCTTTAATGCTTTGAAAGGGCAGCAGAGAATGAATTTTTAGTCTATGATAGTTGTAAATAGGTATAATTTTATTGTTATTAATAAAGTTTTTATTCTAATATTATTACCATTATTATTATTATTATTATTATTATTATTATTATTATTATTATTATTATTATTATTTTAGAAACTTCCGTCACGCGTAAATTGACTCCAAAAAAAATCGTAAGCGTGACGAGGGACAGACCAACGGACACAGAGGTCCCGGCGATACCGACCCCAACACACTTACAATAAATGCAATACATACTAAAACATTACAATACTATACGATACACATACAAACGATAAACTATATAGGGAAACCGTAATTACCCTGGAATGTAAATCGATTTATTTCGGGAAGGACAATAGAGAAAGATTCCAGACTTAATTTCTTGTAGTGTGTACGATTTGCCATTCGTACGGATCAGTACTATACCGCTTTTAATGATAATTGATAAATAACGGGTTTGGGTGAAGGGTTGATGGTGTGATGGCTCGTCATGATTCGCGTTTCATTGCTTGATGATTTTATTAACTAATTTGGTTGATTTATTAACTGGTTGACTGGTTGGTTCATAACCTATTTCGCAGTTGTGAGCTTATTCACATGGCTCTCGAGGGGCAGATACTAGCTGGAGTCGACTTTGCCATATTAACGGAATCAAGTTGCTTTCATGCTCGTTAATCAAAATCAGGATCCCATAACTAGGAGCGTACAATTCCCACGGCATTGTCACAGCATTTTTACAGACCGATCTATTTTTAGGCTATCTTTTCACGCGAAAAAAGGCAGTGAGGACGGCAACGGCCACGACAGCGCCACATAACAAAAATTTTAATGAATGAAAAACAAAGGCTCTGCACGTGCATATTCTTGTGGCACGTGCAGCGACTTTTGATTGGTCATCGGGACTCCTGCGGGAATCTGATATTGGCGGGAAATTCAATCTAAAAATAAATTGGTCTGTGAAAACGCCGTGACAGGAATATAGGGCAGTTGTACGCTCCAAGGGATGGGCTCCTGGACAGGAGCAACTGTTTACTCTCTGCACTCAAACGAGTTTTGAACCGTTACCGCATGAGCTTTCTAAGGCCCGGTTCAAACGTCGAACTTCACATGTACCGAATCTAATGCAAATGAGAAAAATCTATTGTTTTCACTCATTTGCATTAGGTTCGGCACATGTGAAGTTCGACGTTTGAACCGGGTCTAAGGTCTCTTGCGCCCCTGAAGTCCTATAGCTACATGTGCCGACTAGAGAGAATAGGATCAGATCAAATTAAACAAAGTTAACTTGAGTCTCGCTTCCACTCAAAAGCCTGGCCCAGCTACGTAGATCACTTAGCAAACAACTGTAAAATGTGGTAAAGGTGGTTTTCACGTTACGTAATCGCCGCCATGCTGGTGGACGTAAACAATAGGTCTCTCATTAGCTCCTTTTGTTCGCCCACCAGCAGTTGTTCATTTCACCGTTATCTGTGTCTCCAGAGATTGGCTGCAAACCACCGATTGATTGATTAACTCAATCTGATTCATACCTTGACATATTGATGTATCGCATGTAGCGGTCTTTTTCCTCGTCCGTCAAACTTTCGAATTTTTTTCATTTCAAGATTTTCCTTTTACACTCTTTGCCATAATAACCAAATTCACAGTCACCACAGTCGTAACCGCCAAAGTTTCCATTGCATTACACACTCTGGTAAAAACAGGGTTAGGCCATATATGACGGTCGTCTTCCAGCTGGAACGGTTGGAAGTGACTATATGAATGGTTCCATTCACGAACTATGAACTTGTGGCATTCTCCTCTGTTTTCATCGCTACCACAAGGGGCAATGAAACCTTGTGGTACAGGACAACACCTTTGGTCTTTCAGGCTTGAAAGATTTATACAAGCTCTAGGGAACTGCCCTTGAACGTACGGTGGTGCAACAGCTGCAGCCAGTAGAGCTGTTATGAACAAGATCATCTTGTTTTCCTGAAAAATTTAAGAAGGGAAAATGAGAATCGAGCAAGTTTTATGTGAAATAGAAGCTAGGCTCTGGAAAAGCCTATTCTTAACCAAGGCGACAAAATGATACTAATCACTTAAAATAGTCATTTGGATTAGAAAGGACCAGTATACTCATATTTTAGATCTGACAATAAGCTGGCATCGAAAAAAGTGTTTTTTTTTTCTTTCCACACGGCAACATATTTCGCAGATTGAAACCATATTCCGTTCATGCGTAAAGGCCCGGGCAAACGGCTTTGACATTTGCTTCAACATCCGTTCGATTTTGTTGAACAGCAATTTCGAAACCGTCTGCCATCCCCTTTCAACCATGTTGAAACATGTTGAATGGAAGTTGAATCGATGTTGAATGAGTCTAAAAGCGTCTAAACTTTGCTTCAACATCCATTCAACACTTCTTTTGTAGTCGCGAATGTTGAACTATGTTGAAGCTGTTTGCCACCAGCTTTCAAAATTCAGTCGAAATTCAGTCTCTCAAAGTCGTATCCATAGTAACAACCGCGGGACTGAATGTCAGGCCTTGTTGAATTAAATGTTGATGATGTGTTGAAACCGTTTGCCACCCCCAGCGTTCAACATCGTTCAGCTTCGTTCAAAGGTATGTAACAAAATTGAATGGATTTTTGTTTTTTGTTTTTGAAAAGACTTTATTTACTACTTCACAAAACACTACAACGCTATCTTACATTACACTGCACTACCTCACTTACATTTACTTACTTACATCATTTGTTACATATTACATTGCATTACAGTACAAATAACAATCCACTGAAGTAAATTACTAATTACACAGCTTATAACACACAATACAAAATGCAACCATGTTGGAACATAGAAAACAGGGTTGGCAATAGACAAGTACAAAGAAGATAGAAAAGAAAAAATACTTTGCGCACCGCAAATGTACAGAGTGGTCCACTTAGCTTCGTATTTTCTGCAGTTTGAGTTTTTAATGGCCATTTGTCTTTCACATTTGATTTGATTTTCCAGTAAGACAAGAAAGACCTTTAAGCTCGGAGACTCGGAGACAGGCTCCTTTATTCGATTTACGAGATTTTTCCAGGCTCCCTTTTTCCATTTACATGATATGTACAGGCTCCTTTATTCGATTTACATGATATTTACAGGCTCCTTTATACGATTTACATGATATTTACAGGCCCCCTTTTTCCATTTACATGATATTTACAGACCCCTCATTCGATTTGCATGATATTTACAGGCTCCTTAATTCGATTTACATGATATTTACAGGTTCCCTTACTGGATTTACATGCTATTTACAGGATTCTTTATTTCATTTACATGCTATTTACATGGTCTTGTGTCCCTGGGCTGAGAAATTTACAGGATCTTTTCCATAATTTACATGTTTCACCTGAATTATTTACATGTTTTTTACAGGATTTGTCAGAACATGTAAATGGGTAAAAATCATGTAAATATTCATTTACAGTATCTTTCTGATCATTTACATGTTATTTACATGTTTTTTACATACTATGGAAATTTTCAATTTTTCCAGTGGTTTCAGCGCCGCACTCCCCTGTTACAATCAAAGCCGCCACCAACTTCTCAGACAGTGAATTATTATCAGGGGTTATGTAATATATTCCCCCTGAAAAGAACACAGGAAACCGCGCCAACTGACAAATAAGACATAAAAATAAATAAAACAAAACATGTGGAGTTCGTTTCGGAGTACATAACTCAGTGTAATGTTAATTGTTAAAAAAAATGGTGACATGATAAGCGGATTATATATGACAAGAATTTAATTAAATCACAACTTCAGTGTAACTAACTTACCGTCTATGTTACGAAAGAACCTTCTTTTATTATTTCCTTTATGGTCACGAAGACTGAACCCTAAAAGATTGACAAAAGAGATACATATATTTTGAAACCTGAATTGAACACCTTAACTGCTTACTGCTGAGAACAGGAGGTTCAAAGTCTTTCTTCCATTGAGGGAAACCTTCAGAGAGGAAAACATTTAAACACGTATCACCGATTGGTACATGTATGTGTCGTTGGTGACGGATGGTAAGTGTGTTTGTCAATTGAATATTTTAGTGCACAAAGAGCGTCAGTCGCGATCTGGCATTAAATTCAAACTTTCACTTTGCATGGAAACGCACGTCCGTATTATTTTATTTTAATTTTGTGGTCTAAGGAGTTAAAGGGCTAAAATTCGACAAATCAGCCTAGGACGTTTGCCAAAAACAAAAAGGATCCGACGCATGGTTGATTTCTTTGGTTTGAGCTTTCAAACAAACCTTCGCGCCACGGCCTGAGTCAATTAAGTTGGTTCAGTTTAAAACTTAAGTAATACACTTATTCAGTCTGTGAGTTTAGCCTTTCAAATCGCAAAGTAACTGCAGCTTTTGATGTTTCTAAAATTATATTCAGTTATGTCACAGGGAGCAGAGGAGTCCTATTTGACCGTATTTCTAGTTAAATTCGCCGTACAATTGCAGCGTGAATTGATCTTCCTGGTTAGACTCACCGTACGTGCGTGATCAGACAGCAAACAAACGATCGTGTTACGCTGCTGTAGCTGTCAACGCTGCTGTTGAAATCCTATCCGCATACAGTGTGCTTATCGCTAGTGGTGACTCTTACTCTCGGCACTTCGTGCCTCGTACGGAAAGCTTCGCTTTCCGGAATCGTCGCCCGACGATTGTCGCGGATAGGCTTTCAACAGCAGCGTGACATCAGGGTAACATGATCACATACGGTGATTCAAATCGACAAGATCAATTCGCGCTGCAATTGTGCGGTGAATTTAACTGGAATTAAGGTCCAACAGGACTCCTCTGCTCCCTGTGGTTATGTCGGCCAAATTAAAGATGAGCGAATTTAATGGAAATGTGATCGATTTTAAGGCCAATAAACCATCAATTGTGCACTTTCTGCACCGAGTCCTACAGTTACGGAGGGTCTCAAGTAATGGCTTTGACCCACAACTTTCAAATGGCCCAGACTTCACTTACCACTCTAGTCGTGAAATAGTCTTCCTTGCAGTTGCAAGCTTGGTAGGAAAGTAAGGATTCTGCAACCTATATAGAAAATACAGAAGAAAATTGAGACTGTCGCTTCCATCTTTCGTTACTATCGGCCGTTTATTTATTATCACTTTAGTGAATTGTGAATTTATTGAATCACTTTATTTCATTTATTAGGAAAGTTTATGTCTTTTTAAAGGCTGGTCAGCGCTGAGTGTCTTTGATCTCCGGCAAACCGATACACCCAATTGCTTCTAATTACAAACCTATTTCTCAGTATATCCTAAAGTGACTTTGTAGACTCACAAACTCACAAATAACTTATCAGCTGTCAGCTCTCAACGTAAAAACCTTGTCATTAGAGAACAACTCTTATTTTAAGTTTGACCGAGGGCTAACTTTAAGGAAAGTCAAAAAGGGAAGCATATCGATTTTTTATTTTTTTGCCTTAAAATCGAAAATATCTCTAAACTCACTCTCCTTTGACATACAGTCTGTGAATGGTGCCAGGCCCTGAAATCACAACTTCATCTCCGATGCCATAACTAATCTGTATGCCAAGACTTGGATTGAAAAAGTGATATGCGCTCCTTTTCCGAAAGCCCTTCATTATTCGGGCGCCCCTTGGCAAGCCCGAGTCTTAAAATATCGTTAGTTCTTCTTTGTCGTTTTAAATTTCGTTGTGTTCCATCCACAAAGCTCACTTCCGGCGTTTCTGCGCAAACTTAAGCGCTAACTTAATAGTGATTTGGAATAAATATACTAATTTTACCTCCGTAGTTATGCGAAATGCCCGTGGCCAAAAGGTCATGATCATTGTTACCGCTTGGGATACAGATGTTGCGGGTTTGATTTCTGCTTATAGCACCTTTTTTTCTTACGTTTCTCTTTTTCTCCTTCTCCTTTTTTACTATTTTTTTACAAGTGTTATAACTATAAATTGCACAAGCCCATAGGACGAGTGCAATTTGTTGTCCTAACAAACTTTACAAGGGCTTATTTATTCCAAATTGCACGAGAAAAATAATTTGACTACGTATAATTATATTAATAATATACACGAAAAAATATTGTGTTGCATAAGCAACGCAAGTCGTACAAAAATAATTTATTCATCATCACGCGCAGGTCAAAACCAACAGTTTTGTCAACGTTTTTAAAGTTTTTAAGCCGCAAAAACTGACTGAAAAGTGGTAGGCTATAGCTATAAGGCTACTTTGTTTTTCAAGTATCTATCAAGTGCTGCATAAGCATTACCTTCAGTATTTCTGGTTTAAAATCTTCGTCTCGTTTGCCTTTGCTTTCTCGGCGTAAAATGGCTTGAGCAAAGTGTTATATAAGTTCAACGGGCTCACAATTTTCGATTTCGTCGGTAAATCCCCTCTCTAGATATCACTTTCTCCAAACAGACAACCAAAAAGCAGTGCTTTTCACACTGTGAATCATTTTTAGAGCTGTTTTCAGCTCCTTTGCGAAAGAAAACCTGCTCAAAACCCCGGCCATGGTTTTTTGTTTTCACAACTTTCAACATGACTCAAACTTACCGCGAGCCTGTTGCTATAGAAACAGCTGCGATTTGATTGGCTAAGGGCCTGATTACATGGCGAATTTCAGCCCGGGTTGAAATTTTATCCCGTTTAACTTGGCTGAGATTTCATTTCGGCTTCCAGAACTACAGGTGTAGTCTTCTTAAAAATAGGTTTGCGATTACATGAAGAGAATTTCATCCCGGGCTTAATTTCAACCCTGGCTGAAATTTCCAGCCCGGTTTGTGTTTGGGCATGCGCAGTGATGGTATTTTTGATGCCATTTTGCTTTTGTGCAAATTGGAAGAGCCGAGAAGGAACTGGGCCTCGTAGAGTGAAGAGGCAGTGGGAAGGGGTGGGGTGGGGTGGGGTCTGAGGTGGGATGGTTGGCACAACCTAATGCCCAGGATGAAGTTTCAACCCAGGCTGAGATTCTTAATGTAATCGCAAAAAACAAATTCATCCCGGGAGCGGGGTGAAATTTCAGCCCGGGCTGAAATCGCCATGTAATCAGACCCTAATTCAAATTTCTATTGTTTCTTAACCAAACAAAATACATTTGTAATTGTACTGTGTTACAACTTTGCGCCGATGTTACTCGTTTTTGCACTGTGTTACAGCAAAACTGCACTGCTCCTTTAGCCAATCAAAATTGAGTAATCTTTTCGTGTATATTAATATTATTATTATTATTATTGTTATCAGTGGCTGAGCTGTAGAGTAAAAACTCGCGAGTGTCATGCTTGTCGGTTTGGAAAACGAACGGTAAGCGAGTAAACATAACCTGAAAATAGTTGTAGAATTTCCACAGTGATTTCTCTCGTGTGTTTAGGGGCGACTATGACGTGAAGGCACGTTAACTCTCTCATTGTCTTTTCACATGGAATACACTTACTCATTGAATCGTGACGCCCGTATTTTAATGATGGAAGAACGGTATTTCGATAAATGTCTTCAACTGTACTCAAGTTTAGTTAGTGAAATTATTAGTTTAAAGTTCTCAAAGATTTGGATTAACCTACGTTTCACAACAACACGATGAAGCCACGCTTCTGGACTCGATGGCTGTTCGCCTTCTCGTGTCCGGCTTTTTTTAATGTTCAAAGTAATATATAGTATTCACGTTTGACTTAACGTTTACCCTTTTTTAAATATCTTTTACAATGAAATACGCTGGTTTTGAGCCCTGCTGACTACTACGGAGCACAAGAAAATTGAGCTTATAACAGGGACTCCCAATCACAATTTTCGGTAGATATCTGTTCGGTGGAGGATAGTTCGCATTAGGCTTTCAGCGGTATTGTTTACCTTTTGCCTTCTCGAGATTCCTTTTGAATAGACTTCAGAACAGGCTTGCTAATACACTTGTAAGAATGAACCACTCGTTAGAAACTTTCCTGTCATGAAATTCTTCTGTGTCACTAGTTCCCAATCTCTCTCTACCGTTCAAAAATACTGTTAAATGATAATGGTTAAATTGCCGCATAAAATTTTATTTGAAAGCAAATGATGTATTTAATTTCAGCTCTTTTGGCCCCTGAAAACAATTCCTTAAAAACCAAATATTTTTAATCTTTAGGCAGCGCTAGATAACGACGTGTTAAGCGACCGACGAACAATAACTGATGCCAGATTTGTCAAGAGATCGAAAAATAACACTTAAGTCTTAATTTTTATCGGTTTAATATGTCCTTGAAGGAGAAAGTATGAGATCATCATTATTGCTGGTCTCTAAAAAAGTACTCCCAAAATGATGACACAAAACTGTGAGCTTGTCTTCGGCTTCGGCTTACGGCTTACAAACTAAACAAAATCATTTGCTAGGCTTATTTTCTTTGCCACCACTTATGGTGAGCATACAGAAAGTGCACTTCCCCTGCTAAATTTAATAGATGTTCTGACGGTACATAATGTTTATCGATTTCAGATTCTAAAATTCACGTACCTTTGGGATAAAGGCCCCCTGCCAAAGCTGTTTTCAAATTATTTTCAATATGCCAGTAATGTTCACAAATACAATACCAGGTATGCATCGAAACAAAACCTTTACGTAAAAAAAAGTGCGAACTAATACGGGAAAACAAACAATGGGATATGCTGCATGTATTGTCTGGGACAAAATTCCCTTAAATCTTAAAGAACATAACATATACCAATTCTCAAAACCACTGAAACTTTTCTTAAGCATACACTCTTTCTCTCTTATTACATTGTACTTTTAAAACCGCTTCTTTGAAAGTAGATTCTATCCCAATTCTTTACAACTTTAAAATCTGGAGAACTGGCTAGAAAATCTTAGGATTATTTCAGCTCCAGGCTTTCTCTAGTACAAACAAATGTTATCTTTTCTCTATTTATATATGTATGTAATTAAGTACAAGGCGAATAAAGGTGTTATTGTTGTTGTTGGCTTCCTCGTTTTACAGAAAGCGGCACAGAAACCAAACAAAATTGACAAATTAAGCACGAAGTGAACTCCTAGACAACGTGAGCAAGGACTGTTCGTAATATGGTTGGCAGCAAAGCTTCTTGGGTAGCCCTTTCACCCCACCAACACCGCCCCCCCCCCCCCTCCCAAAAAAATACATTTACACTGCAAATACATTTACATTGCAAAGAAATACACACGAACAGACTGCTCTTTTTCCTTCTGTTTAGCGGAAAATTAGGGATTCAATACTGTACTTTTTACACGTCTCTTGTTCACTGACTAAAGTGACTCGGCGATAAAAATCAGTAGCCAGTCGACAAAAGAACGCTGTGATACCCCGTACCACAGTTGGTCTTAGGAGCCCTCGAAGCGATCGATCATAGAGAGGTATGAACCAAATTATATACACGCATTATTTTAATTTGACCATAAACGATTTTAAACGAGCGTGTTAGAGACCATTCGGAGCACAGGCTTCCCAAGCTCAAAATTCGACTCTGCATCAGCTTGTTTATATAGAGAATTGTATGGGAAAGTCGCCGGTTTGTAAAAAAAATGTGTAAATAACTATCTAATCAGAAATAAAGTTTTCCTACCTCAAATGTGTCGCGTACTTGTCTCTTGTGCCGATTTTGAAGCCATTCTGACGCCGTTTAGTGAAGTTTTTCGAAATCGTTGTCTCTCCTTCTAAAAGAAGTAGAAGGCAGACCACTCCATCGATCGCATCAGTCGCTGGCCAGACGTCACTCCACAAATCGCTCTCTCATCGAAAGGAAAAGTCCCAAATCGCAATAAAACCAACAGTTCCATAAAGCCCAATAAATTACACTCCATCTACGTGTGCTTCGGCGGTCAAAAGACTCGTGAAGAACGAAAAATTTGGCTTGAAGTTTGCCTCTTCGGCTTTCCTGATATGCTTGTGACCGACCTCGCGACAACGGCCGAGTTTACAACTATCAAGCAAATTTAGAACGATAAGATTAGATTTTCAGCATAAGATAGTTATCGTTCTAAATTTGCTTGATAGTTGTAAACTCTGTAAAGGTTACAAACCAGCTGCAGCCCTAGTGTGACACTTGATTCGCGACAAAATGTACCTTTCCCTCCGGTGGAGGGTCGTGTTGTCAGCGCGTGACTTAATTCAAATGGACCAATCAGAAACCAGCTACTTGACCTTGCGTTAACGGCCGTTGTCGCGAGGTCGGTCACAAGCATATCAGGAAAGCCGAAGAGGCAAACTTCAAGCCAAATTTTTCGTTCTTCACGAGTCTTTTGACCGCCGAAGCACACGTAGATGGAGTGAAATTTATTGGGCTTTATGGAACTGTTGGTTTTATTGCGATTTGGGACTTTTCCTTTCGATGAGAGAGCGATTTGTGGAGTGACGTCTGGCCAGCGACTGATGCGATCGATGGAGTGGTCTGCCTTCTACTTCTTTTAGAAGGAGAGACAACGATTTCGAAAAACTTCACTAAACGGCGTCAGAATGGCTTCAAAATCGGCACAAGAGACAAGTACGCGACACATTTGAGGTAGGAAAACTTTATTTCTGATTAGATAGTTATTTACACATTTTTTTTTACAAACCGGCGACTTTTTCATAGAATTCTCTATATAAACAAGCTGATGCAGAGTCGAATTTTGAGCTTGGGAAGCCTGTGTTCGGAGAAGGACATTACTAAACCACGAAACAGCGAAACGAAACACCAAAACACCGAAACAGCGAAACGAAACACCCAAACACCGAAACAGCTATTTTTTCCTACTTTTTCCTCAAACACCGAAACAGTTATTTTTCCCCACTTTGATGGTGAATAAAATAGACAGGCGAAACACGACTCCCATTGGTCCTTTGTATTGTTGACTTTCAAAGTTTGGCTCTTGCGAGTATATCTTACTCTAACATTTGAGGATCTCTTTTTCTCCCAGCCAGCAGTGTGAACTCCATTAGCCAGACTGCATGGTGCGTTTTCATTGACCCCTTTCCGTTAAACGTTAGCCTGTATAGCAGATGTTTTGGCTTTTTGGTGTACGAACGGTCGTTTAAAGACCGCCATTTTGGAAGCACTGGGACGGTCAGTGTAAGACAAGGATTGTGGACTGTGGACCCGGACTGCGGACCCGGACTGCGGACTGGGTATAAAACGGTGACTGGAGGCTGTGGACTTGGAACAAAAAGCGGACCGAGTATAAAAAAGGGAGTATAGAACAAAACTAGGATTGTACTGGCCCAGATGCAGGTTAAAAAAAGCCTTGCGTCTGCTTATGCGGGGCTTGTCAAGATTTGTCACGTACATAGTAATGCTCAATTACATGAAGTGCTCAGTTCCAACATCGACCGAGCTAGAGAAAGTATAAGAGTAGGGACTTTATCCTGAAATTGTACTTTATTCCAAGAGTTTAACACTAGATCGAGGGAGTCGAAGAAATTATTATTGGGAAGAATGGAAACAGAAAGGCATATAAAAGGCAACCGGACCTTGCACTGGCGTGCATCACAAAATTACTGGTCACAAATCTAGATATAAATGCTGTAAATGGAAATGTGTGCTCGTTGGACTGCAACTGGCCACTGGTGCAGAGAAGATAAAACAGGAAATACCGGTGCGTTTCTTTTTTGGGAGAAAGTCCAAATCCGTATTTGCGAACATAAATCAAATAAAGTGGATTCTCGATCAGACAATTCTGAGCGTTTTAAAAAAAAGTATTTTAAACAAGCGGTTTTCCGTGCCAAAATGGTACAACACAATTACCATACATGACATTATAACCGACAAGCATCGCCATTTTTCCTATCATGAAGAGCTCGAGGTCAAAATAGGTAGGTTTTCTGTGTACTCTGGTAATATTTACAGCAATTGTAAGCACCTTTCCTACAGTTCAAGAATTTGAGTGCAGTAATATTTCGTTGCTCCGTGCTTTTTGTACAATGTTTTGTACTCAGTCCTCGTTTTATACCCAGTCCGCAGTCCGGGTCCGCAGTCCGGATCCACAGTCCACAATCCGATCTCTTACACTGACCGTCCCCAATTCTCTCCTTGGATGGCTTCCAAAATGGCGGTCTTTAAATGACCGTTCGTACACCAAAAAGTCTGCCATGCAGGCTAAAGTTTAACGGAAAAGGGTTAATGAAAACGCACCATGCAGTCTGGCTAATGGAGTTCACACTGCTGGCTGGGAGAAAAAGAGATCCTCGAATGTTAGAGAAAGATATACTCGCAAGAGCAAAACTTTGAAGGTCAACGATAACACCAAAGGACCAATGGGAGTCGTCTTTGGCCTGTCTATTTTATTCACCATCACAGTGGTAAAAAATAGCTGTTTCGGTGTTTGAGAAAAAAGTAGGAAAAAAAAGCTGTTTCGGTGTTTCGTTTCGCTGTTTCGTGGTTTAGTAATGCCCTTCGGAGAACGAGCAAGTGCTAACTACATCTCCACAACATGCACAATAAATATGACACACAAATGTATTTTTGCATGATCAGCCACGACTTAACCTTCAAGCTACTGACTGCTTGATTAAAAGTTCAATTCTAAAAAAAGCCAGCAGAAAATGGCAGAATACACCGAAGACGGGGATGAAAACAACGGAAGTTATTCCTAGATCTTTGCATTCAAGTACAGTCTTTCACGTAATCTAAGTCGATCAGTATATGAGCTTCCCACCGGAAGTTGTGTGATGATAAAATTTCAGTTTTGTTTTTCGAATCTCCTTTTATTCGACATCATCCTAATTCCTTTTGATTGGTGACTTCACTCTTCCAATTTCCCAGAGATTCGATGTACTTTCAGAAAGTTCGAGCTGGTCTTCAAACGACAGCGTTGCCTTCGTAAGAAAAGGAATTGTCAGTGGTGGCAAATAATTTTAGGTGTCCTCATTTCATAAAAGAAAATTCAAGTTCGAATCACAATTTTATCCTGATTTCTCACGCGATAGTGTCCTCGCCGAATCAAACTTTTGAGAGCCCCCGATGAAACATCAAAGCAATGGTCGCAGCTCTTCTGTTTAAATTTTATCAAATGTTTAATGACTGTTAAATTCTAAAATTCGACTAATGAACCACATTATTGCCGAATTATCGAACCTTTTCCTTCATGTATAAGAACTCCACGACTGAATATGAGTGCAGTTTTAGGCCTTAGATCAGAGCAACTGATTAAATCAACTGCATCTGATACAACAGGGTTGGGCAAATTTTAGAAAAGTACACTGTATAAGCAATAAGCTAGTCCATAGTGTAGCTTATACTGAAACACTATCTTAACTAGAGAGTACAAGAAATTAATGCCACACTGGATAATTTTCAATCGATAAAAAAGTGCATTCAATAAGTGAATAAGGGAAAACAGTAGACAAATGAACATAGAGACACGCACATGTACAAACAATCCGGACATGTGTAGCTGCATGATGACTACAAACCTGGTATTTTGTTGGGTTAGGGTTGGACAAGCTGCACCTCAATCAATAATAATGCATTCTACATTAGGTATTGATCACTCTATACCATCTGTCAATATCTTAATCGAAATTGCTCACCAGTCTTGTTCTGAAATGATCTTTCTTGTAGAATTTGAAACTGTCCTCTTGCAAGAAAGGAGATTCCGCAACCTGTAAAAATTCACAATCAAATTGAGGTTTGGCGAACTGAATGAAACAGACACAATGCTCACAAGAGCTGAATTATCAAGTCATTAAATAAACAAGAAACAGGAAATGGAAGCAGGTATAAACTACAACTATGAGTGGTTGGTGATCGAGGGTAAATAATATAAGTTAATTGTATACGTTGGACGAGCGATTTAAATAGAAAACACTGATTATAAAGAGGCTCAATCAACAAGCCGCATTTGGCAGTAACAATCACGGGTTTAACTGCTCAGAAAAGACCAGTCTTGTTCTGAAATGATCTTTCTTATAGAATTTGGAACTGCCCTGTTGCAAGAAAGGAGATTCCGCAACCTGTGAAAATTCAGAAACAAATTGAGGTTTGGCGAACTGAATGAAACAGCCACACTGCTCAGAACAAGAGCTAAATTATCAAGTCATTAAAGAAAGTAGAAACAGGAAATAGAAGCAGGTATAAACTATGGCTATGAGTGGTTTAGTGGTTAGTGATCGAGGGTAAATAGTATAAGTTAATTGTGCACGTTGGACGGGCGAAACAAACACTAATTATAAAGTTGCTCAATGAATAAACGGCATTCGGCAGTAACAATGACGGGTTGAACTGCTCAGAAAACACTTTATAGATTGCTACTCACCACTTGCTGTAAATCTTACTTCCAAAACAAACCAACGACGAATTAAAAATGGTAGGATGATGATCAACGAACAACATGAACGCCAATGCAAAGCAGAATAAAGTGAAAGCGGAAATTCTTTTGATCAAAGTCCAAAGATTGATTGTCACGCGATCGGACAACTCTCTCTTTCCGGAAATGAGTTATTTGTACGGCATCTTTAATTTAGCTTAAGTATTTCCATATCAAAGTATTCTGGGTTATCTATAGCTGCATTTACCTTTTCTGTTCTTTTCACAGGAATGTCTGTTCATATCATAGCATACCTCATGTATTTTCGGTTCATAATATTATTACACCAGAAATCACGCTCAAGCTTTCGTTTCGCTGCTTGAGATTATATAACTGAACGCCAAAACATTCAAGAGTATTTTATGCCAGAAATTATTTATTACCCGGGCTGCGCGCGTCTCGCGCGGCGCCCGGGTCTTAAACTACCGACGATTATTCTTTTTCGTCGTCGAGTATCATCCACAAATGGCACTTCCGGCGTTTCTGCGCAAGCGCTAACTATTTTTAACAACAGTGATGCGTGTTGTCACGTACGGGAAAATGTCGATTCATCTTGTGGCTTTTGAAGTCTGAACAAACAATATGTTAAGAGAAGTGTCTATGCGAATGTTTGCAAGTTCAACGGCGAGAAGAAAGCTTTTAACATGAGTAAACTTAATGGCAGATGGACTGCTTCAGGAGATTGCGAGTAGTCTCTAATTTTGGCGACGGATTTTGGGGCCACGTGCGCGCGCGAAGTTGCGAGGAGACGCGACGCGAGGGGAGCGCCAAAAATTAGAGACTACAGACAAAGGGAGTTTGACCTTTCCCGGCCGAGTGATTCGGAAGTGTAAATCTCATATCAACAGCAAGAATGATGCCTGTTGTCACGTATTGGAAAACGTCGATTCACCTTGTGTCTTTGAAGTCTGAACAACTAATATGTTAAGAGAAGTGTCTATACGAATGTTTGCAAGTTCAACAGCGAGAAGAAAGCTTTTAACATGACCAAAATTTAACTCCAGATGGATTGCCGCCGTGTTCCCCGTATCGGGTGTCTGGAGAACTCAGACCTAGAAAACTCAGACCTCAGACCTAGAAAACTCAGCCCCCCCCCCCGCCACCCCCCCCCCACCCCCCCCCCCCCCCAAGTCTGGAAAACTCAGACCCCCTCAAAACTATACAAATTTTCAAAGTCAAATAAACGTGGACAAAATAAATTATCGCCGTTCAGTGCGCTGAAATGTTACACCGTCTATTTATCGCAGATAACAAACACTTCACGTTATTATAATCGGCTCCGGAGCACGAGACCTAGAATACTCAGACCCCCCCCCCCCCCACCCCCCCCCCCAAACTGGAAAACTCAGACCCCCTCACAACTATACAAATTTTCAAAGTGAAATAAACGTGGGCAAAATGAATTATCGCCGTTTATGAGGGGTTTGAGTTTTTACAGTTTGGGGGGGTGGATCTGAGTTTTCTAGGTCTTGTGCTTTGGAGCCGATTATAATAACATGAGACGACAAAGGAGAAGTGTTTGTAAACAGTTTCACTCTGCTAATTAATTTTCTACTCACATTTCACCGAGACGTACTCCATTAACGTTTATGCGAAAAAATCCTACATCGTTCGATAAGCGTTTCCTTTCTCAAACAATTATCCATCGAAGCGAAAACAAGTGTGCTTAGTTTTTTTTTTTGGAATCAATACACTATTTTTATCACCTTGCAAAAGGATAAACCTCTGTGGCCTAAAGGTCACTGTTCTTGCCTGTGACACAGCTAACCCGGGTTTGATGTCTTTTAGCTTTTTTAGTGGTATATATCACGGGCTTTATTTTTCTGTTTCTCTTTTTCTTGTTCTTTTAGAAATAGTTTTTACAAGTGTTATAATTACTGTTCTCAATGGTTGAGCTGTATTTTAGAGGAATAAATGTTGATAGGGGTCTAAAGAAATAGACTCCAACACAAGCTAAACACAATGCGTCCGATGTAAGAAAGACAGACTTCCCTCTATTCTTTTGTTTAGCACTAAGTTAGGGATACAATACTGTTTTTTACAAGCCCGGGTTTAGGCTAATTGTAGCCTCTTGTTGCCAATAAAATACGATCCCAAACTGAAAACTCCTGGAAAGACCCTGAAACAAAAATTACCCTTTTGTAGTTTGATCTTGAATAAAGTGCAGATGCACTAAGTTATTAAACAACAAGGGTAAGACCACTCCGAGAAACTGTAGACCGGGACCGCGGAACAGCGGAACCCACGGAACTTCCGGAACCTGCGGAACTCTCTCTCCACAACATGCACAATAAATATGACACACAAATGTATTTTTGCATGATCAGCCACGACTTTACTGCTTGATTAAAAGTTCAATTCTGAACAAAGCCAGCAGAAAATGGCAGAATACACTGAAGACGAGGGGGTGAAAACACTGGAAAGCGAAAACGGAAGTTATTTCTAGATACAGTCTTTCACGTGATCTAAGTCGATCAGTATATGAGCTTCCCACCGGAAGTTGTGTGATGACAAAATTTCAGTTTTGTTTTTCGAATCTGCTTTTATTCTACATCATCCTAATTCCTTTTGATTGGTGACTTCACTCTTCCAATTTCCCAGAGATTCGATGTACTTTCAGAAAGTTCGAGCTGGTCTTCAAACGACAGCGTTGCCTTCGTAAGAAAAGGAATTGTCAGTGGTGGCAAATAATTTTAGGTGTCCTCATTTCATAAAAGAAAATTCAAGTTCGAATCACAATTTTATCCTGATTTCTCACGCGATAGTGTCCTCGCCGAATCAAACTTTTGAGAGCCCCCGATGAAACATCAAAGCAATGGTCGCAGCTCTTCTGTTTAAATTTTATCAAATGTTTAATGACTGTTAAATTCTAAAATTCGACTAATGAACCACATTACTGCCGAATTATCGAACCTTTTCCTTCATGTATAAGAACTCCACGACTGAATATGAGTGCAGTTTTAGGCCTTAGATCAGAGCAACTGATTAAATCAACTGCATCTGATACAACAGGGTTGGGCAAATTTTAGAAAAGTACACTGTATAAGCAATAAGCTAGTCCATAGTGTAGCTTATACTGAAACACTATCTTAACTAGAGAGTACAAGAAATTAATGCCACACTGGATAATTTTCAATCGATAAAAAAGTGCATTCAATAAGTGAATAAGGGAAAACAGTAGACAAATGAACATAGAGACACGCACATGTACAAACAATCCGGACATGTGTAGCTGCATGATGACTACAAACCTGGTATTTTGTTGGGTTAGGTTTGGACAAGCTGCACCTCAATCAATAATAATGCATTCTACATTAGGTATTGATCACTCTATACCATCTGTCAATATCTTAATCGAAATTGCTCACCAGTCTTGTTCTGAAATGATCTTTCTTGTAGAATTTGAAACTGTCCTCTTGCAAGAAAGGAGATTCCGCAACCTGTAAAAATTCACAATCAAATTGAGGTTTGGCGAACTGAATGAAACAGACACAATGCTCACAAGAGCTGAATTATCAAGTCATTAAATAAACAAGAAACAGGAAATGGAAGCAGGTATAAACTACAACTATGAGTGGTTGGTGATCGAGGGTAAATAATATAAGTTAATTGTATACGTTGGACGAGCGATTTAAATAGAAAACACTGATTATAAAGAGGCTCAATCAACAAGCCGCATTTGGCAGTAACAATCACGGGTTTAACTGCTCAGAAAAGACCAGTCTTGTTCTGAAATGATCTTTCTTATAGAATTTGGAACTGCCCTGTTGCAAGAAAGGAGATTCCGCAACCTGTGAAAATTCACAAACAAATTGAGGTTTGGCGAACTGAATGAAACAGCCACACTGCTCAGAACAAGAGCTGAATTATCAAGTCATTAAAGAAAGTAGAAACAGGAAATAGAAGCAGGTATAAACTATGGCTATGAGTGGTTTAGTGGTTAGTGATCGAGGGTAAATAGTATAAGTTAATTGTGCACGTTGGACGGGCGAAACAAACACTAATTATAAAGTTGCTCAATGAATAAACGGCATTCGGCAGTAACAATGACGGGTTGAACTGCTCAGAAAACACTTTATAGATTGCTACTCTCCACTCTCCACAACGACGAATTAAAAATGGTAGGATGATGATCAACGAACAACATGAACGCCAATGAGAAGCGGAATAAAGTGAAAGCGGAAATTCTTTTGATTAAAGTCCAAAGATTGATTGTCACGCGATCGGACAACTCTCTCTTTCCGGAAATGAGTTATTTGTACGGCATCTTTAATTTAGCTTAATTATTTTCATCTCAAAGTATTCTGGGTTATCTATAGCTGCATTTACCTTTTCTGTTCTTTTCACAGGAATGTCTGTTCATATCATAGCATACCTCATGTATTTTCGGTTCATAATATTATTACACCAGAAATCACGCTCAAGCTTTCGCTGCTTGAGATTACGTAACCGAACGCCATAACATCCAAGAGTATTTTGTGCCAGAAATTATTTATTGCCAATAAAATACGATCCCAAACTGAAAACTCCTGGAAAGACCCTGAAACATAAATTACCCTTTTGTAGTTTGATCTTGAATAAAGTGCAGATGCACTAAGTTATTAAACAACAAGGGTGAGACTAATCCGAGGAACTGTAGACCGCGACCGCGGAACAGCGTAACCCACGGAGCCTCCGGAACCTGCGGAACCTAGAGAAATGATCGTGTTTATGACAACTACTCGACTCAACTGATACTTATTTGAATAATCACTAGCAGCGATTACGTTGACGGTGACAATCCACGGAATTCCCGGTTTCCAGTCAAGGAAAGGGGGAAGGTGCTCATTCTCGCGGGCTCATAAAAGGTTGTTACGGTCCTTGTTATCGAAGGATTTCCGAAAAGGAACCCCTTTTCCCATCCGCCTTTTTTTTTTCTAGTGAAAAGCCCAGGGAACGAGGTTGGTGGAAGACTAAATAATCGAGAATATATGTTGGCAACGATTGGCTAATTACAATTCTCTTTAGTGTATAACGGGAAGTGCTATGCTGCTGCCAAGTCGCTGATGCTGGCCAGGGAGCAGAGGAGTCCTATTTGACCGTATTTTCAGTTAAATTCGCCGTACAGTTGCAGCGCGAATTGATCTTCTTGGTTATATTGGACTCAACCTAAGTTCTTGATCAGATAACAAACAAACGATCGTGTTACGCTGCATGTGACTGTCGACGCTGCTGTTGAAATCTTATCCGCATACAGTAATGACTGTGGGCTTATCACTAGTGGTGACTTACAGTAAAGAAAGAGACACGTGGTACTCAGTTTCATCCCTTATCTCTCTTTTTACTCTCGGCACTTCGTGCCTCGTACGGAAAGCTTCGCTTTCCGGAATCGTCGCCCGACGATTGTCACGGATAGGTTTTCAACAGCAGCGTGACCAGCGTAACACGATCACTTGTATGTGGTTTGACCATGTACGGTGATTCAAATCGACAAGATCGATTTGTGCTGCAATTGTACGGTGATTTTACAAAAACTGTGTTGTAGCATAATAAATAGGCAATCCCCCCTCCCCCAGGTCAAGGACAAGTAAGGGGGCCATGTTAAATACCTTAGAGGTCACATTTATTTTTAGGGAACTCTTTATGGGTGAAAATATATTTCATGTAATATGTATACTTGAAAGATAAATATATCTTTTATGAAACCATCCACAGACAAGGTGGCGAAGGGAATGGCAAGTTTTGAATAGAAAAGCTCAATGACCATATAGGATACAACCAAAAAATCCATCAATAATAATGAAACTTTATTTGCACTTAAAAATTACACAATGATGAGAAAAGGTACTCAAACACTGTCTCATTGTAAAAGTAAAAATAATACTAAAAAATATAATTATATCAGATAATCTTCAATTAAATGTGCCGAGTCAGTAGTCTACTTCATTACATCATTAAGAATCTTGTTCTCCAGATAGCAGCTACAGTAAGAACTTCTGGGTGGGCTAACAAAAATTGAGGTGGGACTATTGTTGAGGTTAAGCTTTCATCGGCCTTTTTCTAAGCCAACACTGAAACGATGATTCTTGAGAATCCGAACCTATATTATAAGTATCCTCTAAGCGGGTAATGTAAAGCTTAATTAAACTTGCAAGTTGTAACTGAGCCTCCTCTAAAAGAATCGATGTATGTATCCTTAGAAAGAGTCGTGTTATACAAAGGAAATCGCTCACAAGTTGGCTTCTACCGCACGTATGTGACTGTTTTCTGATTGTTGGTCGATTAACGTGGAATCGCCCCTGCTGACTGCCCTAAATTGGTCCTGCTGAACGTGTTGACATAATCAACAGCCGCCATTTTGTCCTGAAACCTCACGTAGGCACAATCAAACCGGAACCAGGATTTTCTTGTACCGGTTTTGGATTCTTCCAGAGCGTCCGTTGCCCGTTCCGCTGGACAAGGGTAACGTAGGCACTGGGGACGAGATTGCCCCCTCGCCTTCTACCTTTCGCTTTCTCTCTTCTCCTTTTCTTTTGCTTTTCTTGCCCCACTTTCTTTCTCTCTTGCTGGAAATTTTCTGGGCTTCCTTTCGATGGGAAAAGATTTCAGGAAAACTTTTAGGATCGTAGGATTACATGGAAGGAAGTACAGGGAAGTAGTGGAACACGATTTACGCTCAAATTTTCGGGTCAACCTCACTTGTTTTTTTTGTGTGTGTTTTCTCCGGCCTGTTTGACGGAATCGTGCTCATTCGGGTATGGTTTGAAAGATCTCTTCTCCCTACATTACTTATGGGTGCTTTTGGCCGGTATAGGAGTGAAAGGGTTAAATTTAATTTACCTGATGGAGGTAAAAGGGTTTAAAAGAAATCTAAGAATTCGCAAACTTGTCTCTTAAATAGAGCTGTCACAGCGATGAGTTGTGATATCTGCCCGATCAAATTACACATGAACAACTTAATGTAAATTTGCGATTTTTCTAAATATAGAACTGTCACAACACGTGCTAGACATCCAACCGATTTCTTAAATTCCGCAAACCCTTTTCACGCGGACAAACTCTACTGGGTTAAATTCTTCACAACTTTAGAAAGATATCGCAACATCCTCAGTAATCCAAGCAAGACAGCCCATCACGTAAAAGATTTATGAGTCACGTAGTTCAAGGATCGTGATGGAACAATAATGGTAGTCTTTGCACTAAAGAAAAAGTATTAAAAGGGTGCGTTCCTTTGGGGTGATCCGAGTTCGGATCAGTGATCCAAGATCTGTCTGGATCTGTCTGGATCATGGTGCATCAAAGGAACCGGCGAATCCACACTGGTCATAAATTCGCCGGTTCCTTTGATGCACCATGATCCAGACAGATCCAGACAGATCTTGGATCACTGATCCGAACTCGGATCACCCCAAAGGAACGCACCCTAATTAGAAAGCCTGATTTCAAGTCAAGATACTTCAAGTAAATATTTCTGACTTAACGCTTACCACACAAGTGATGTTTTTCCTTGAGATATAACTTCAATTTATTTTCCCACGCAGTTAATTACAGTTGACTGACGGGCTTCGCCCACCTCAAAGCTTAAGAAACCGCAAGTTGGCTAAGTCGGTTCTAAGGGGCTGTTTACATGGAGGCAGAAAGATCCTAGATGGCGAACCAACTTTTCGTTTGGTTTACATGCAAAAATGATGGTCCCCCAGGGGGGGTTTGTGTTCCCGTGTTCCCTTCAAAATTTTTACTCTGTTCCCTTGTTCCCGTCCAAAATTACACCTTGTTCCCTTGTTACCCTTTCAAGATTAAATTTTATCTCTTATTCTTTGCATATACGTCCTAATTAACCAATCTGAACAAAACAAAATAACTGATTGAAGGTCTACAGTGTTGCTGATAAATTTTGATCATTATTTCTAGAGCTAGAAACGGTCAGAGACGAGTAGACACGAAAGATGGCAACAAAAACTTGCCAAAGAAATCAGAAAACAGCAGAAAATCTTCTATCACCCCCACGTTTATGTAAAAAAACGTAGGGCCTTGTAATTTTTTGTGTTTGTCCCCCTGTTCCCTAACCTATTTGATGTTCCCTTGTTTCCTACGATTTTTTTGCTTTGTTCCCGTGTTCCCATTGCCAAACTTCCCGTGTTCCCTTGCTCCCCAAAAACCCCTGGGGGACCCTCAGAAATTCAGGTCGAAAATTTCGACATAAATTGTCTTCCTTTAGCCGCTGATCGCCCGGCCGCCGCCATGTTTGTTTGGCTTATTATTTTTGTCCCTCCTACTAGGATATCTTCATAGCGAAAGCAGTTTGCATGGTGTTTTCTGGTCAGCAAGATTTTTTTTTTCTAGCAACCCAGTGGGCAGGATATTTTTTCCCTTCGTGTTGTAATGTTTTTCTATTACATTTCTGGTGCATGCAATTTTTTTCTTCGGACAAGCGCTTGAAGGAATTTTTTTCAAAATCACCCAACCCCCCACCCTCAAGAGTTAAATGGTCGGCCCCTGAAGGTGGTTTTCAAGTCACTTGAAACTTTATTGAATCGTTGCAACTTTCCCACTATAATAAGATTTTACTTAGGCCTTCACACACATATTTTTGGCTAAGTAAAACTTAACTGCCTATTGTAAAGAGAATGACCCAATGCTTTGCACTTTGGACTACGATGAAACACCGCCACGTGCCTTCTATTGTGCATTGGCGAAAAAAACACCGCCACGTAATTGTGTTGTGCACTTTGCTGCACAGGAAAACAAAACAACTGAAATCTAACATGATTTGTAACTCAGTATAGTTACAGTGTCGCGAGTAATAAAAGGCTAACAAAGCCAGAAAGCCACATGAATGGCTGGTTGTACGGAGTACAAATGCGGAGAACTGATCCTCTTGAATGAAATTCAGCAGAACGTAACAGTTCGATTCCGAACAATGAAGTTTTCCTTGAACAAAATCAGTCGTAATGTATCTAAACAACAGGATTGCAAGAGTATACTAACTATGCTGTAAATAGCTAAAAAACGGTAACTTCGACCACGTGACTATGATTCCTTCTGACGTTCACCCTTGTTGTTTACTCATTAATACATCGATCGTCTTTGCTTTTAATTTCATTCCACATAATCACTTTTACAAAAAAACGGCAAGCGTCATTTTAACGTTAACCTTTTCTCAAAAGAATTGGTAATTGTGTCTATAGCGAGCAAAATAATTTTCGATTTGCGGCCAACACGAAATTATGACTCCCTAAAAACTAAGGACACTACTTCACATTACCGATCATAATGAATAAGGAATATCGATCATATACATGAACAATTTTTCTAAGGAAAATGAGGCCCGGTTCAAGCGTCGAACTTCACATGTTCCGAAAGTAATGCAAATGAGCGAAAACCATAGATTTTTCTCATTTGCATTAGATTCGGCACATGTGAAGTTCGACGTTCGAACCGGCCCTAAGGAACATTGCGATTCAATTACTTGTAATCGGCGCAAAGCACGGGGAAAATTCGCGCGAGCTAGTCAATATTGGTTTTGCTTCTTATTGGTTGAAAAAGAGGCGCGAGTTTTGCTAAGGGACGGACCATTAGAAATAACCGATTTTTTTTTTTTTGGGGGGGGGGGGGGGGTGAAAATCTTTTGGTGCATGAATGGTTTTTTTTTTTAAGTCCACCTGTCTGCAGGATTTTTTTTCCTGAGGCGCATGCTTTGAACGAATTTTTTTTCCTTCCCACACATTTGCTCCTTTGTAACTAATCTACGATTTACGCAAGTAGTGGTCCCAGGGTACGGTTGAGCGCCTCGCAGGCAGCACGCGTTTATTTTGTGCTCCCTACTTTTAAGTTTTTTTTTCTGGTTTTCAAGCCTTTTTTGCGCCTATCATATCCTCTGATTATTATTATTACCATTAATATCAATGGCACTGGCTTATTCAAGAACAATTTTGGTGGCAATATCTTCTTCCCAGACGAGAACCACCATAAACTCAAACCTATGGCGTTCACTCTGCCAACTCGGGATATCAAGAACAAAGCCTACCAGAAGGGGATGTAGAGCCGGCTTGAGGAAGCTCAAAACGTCATTTTCTCTCGAAAGACCTGCATTAGAAAGCACTGTACCTAATGTTGCTGACTCTATTCGAAATTTTCCCTTGGATTTTAGAACTTTTCAAGATTCTCAAACTGGGCAGAATTTGCATAATCTCACTAAAAACTACTTAAATATTCAAGATGACACCTCAAGCAGTACTAGTACAAAGGACGACATTCCTGCAAATCATCAACAATCCATCAAAGAATATTACGTTCCTAAAATTATGCTTACAAATGTGATGTCTCTTGTACCGAAGCTAGTCGAGGTACAGGAATTTATCAACTGAAATGATGTCGACCTAGCGTGCATAACGGAAACTTGGCTGAAGAATGAGATTTCTGACAGCGTCGTTAATATCCCCGACTACACTATCATTCGTCGCGACAGGCAAACTGACTCGCATGGTGGAGTGTGTCTTTATATCAGAGACAACATCGGTTTGAAGTACCAGCTTCTTGACGACATTAAATGTTGTGACCAACACGAAATTTTGTGGCTCCACCTGAAGCCTAAACGTCTCCCTAGAGGATTTTCCTGCATTGTTCTGGCGGTGGTTTACCACCCGAGGCAATCTACTGCGAATGACAACAGTTTACGAGAATGTCTGTTTGACTCTTTAACCAAGGTGGAGGCCCGACTTCCCAGTTGCGCTCTCATCATTTGTGGTGATTTTAATCGCTTCAATACTAACAGCTTGATAAACCATTTCCGGATGAAACAAATTGTTAAGGCACCTACAAGAAATGACGCTACACTTGACTTGATCATTACAAATCTCCAGGCATTCTACAAAGATCCAGCCACTTTTCCACCATTTGGCTTGTCCGACCATGCAACTGTACTTGTAAACCACAGAACTAGAGCCAAGACTCCGAAATCAACTCAGTATATATTAAAGAGAGACCTACGTCCTAGCCGTAAAGCTGAACTCGGCCGTTACCTGAGTTCCCTTCACTGGTCACTTTTGTTCACATCCCTTAAGTCCTGTGACGATCTTGAACGGGCTTTCAGGGAGGCTATACTAACTGGTCTGGACATAATTATGCCCCTTAAAAGAGTGCGCCTGAACACCAAAGAAGCCCCCTGGATGACTCCAGAGCTTAAGTCAACGATCATCAAGCGACAAAGAGCCTTCCACGACCTGGGCCCCAACTCCATTCAGTACAAGTCTTATAGAAACACTGTCAATCGCA
Organism: Pachyseris speciosa; assembly: GCA_016490735.1. Lineage (NCBI taxonomy): Eukaryota > Metazoa > Cnidaria > Anthozoa > Scleractinia > Pachyseridae > Pachyseris > Pachyseris speciosa. The sequence goes on from JAEMWC010000318.1 coordinate 297,507, forward strand.
AACGTAAACTCTGCAAATCAAAGTTTTACGAATCCAGGATCCAACACCTTAAAGATAAAGATCCTAAAAAATGGTGGAACGAAGTTAAGCGGTTGAGTGGCTCACTCTTACGCTCAGGCGACCTACGTAACTGCATTAACGTACCTGAACTTAACGATCTACCCCCGGAAGACCTTGCAAACTCACTCAACGGCGCCCTCCTAGAACCCTTACAAGAATACCGGTTAGACGACCCTCTTGTACCACTACCCTTAGAGGACGCACCCGAATTCCTGGAAGTACCTAAACATCAGGTTTACCAATTGTTGTGCAAGCTGGATTCAAACAAAGCCTGTGGCCCTGATGGAATCCCTAACTGGCTTTTGAAGGAATACGCAGTGTTTCTTGCGTATCCTATTACTAAAGTCCTAAATGCCTCCTTTAAGGAACAACGCCTACCCAGCATGTGGAAACTCGCTGATGTCACACCTATTCCTAAAAGGAAACCAGTTAAAGACGTAAAAAAGGATTTAAGACCTATTTCCCTTACACCATGTCTTTCTAAACTGGCTGAGGATTTAGTCGTTACTAATTATGTCAAGCCCGCCGCCCTACGAGTTTTAGACGATCGTCAATACGGCGCTGTATCGAAATCCTCTACGACCCTAGCTTTGCTGGAAATGATTCATTGCTGGACGGACGCTACAGATGGCAACGGCTCTTCTGTTAGAACTTTCTTATTTGATTACAGGAAAGCCTTTGACCTGATTGATCACAAGATTCTTATCACTAAGCTACGTACTTTGAACTTGCCTTACTCCATCATTAATTGGATTATCGATTTCCTTACCAACCGTCAGCAAAGAACAAAACTTGCCGAAGGATGTGTATCTGAATGGGGTTTGGTGCCCTCTGGTGTTCCTCAGGTACCATACTGGGCCCATGGCTCTTCGTCATCATCATCAATGACTTGTCCCTTCTCGACGCATTATTATGGAAGTACGTAGATGACACAACAGTTTCCGAAATCATTCCCAAAGGTCAGTCAAGTAGTGTTCAAGAATATGTCGATTCTGTGGCGGACTGGTCCGCAGACAACAGGTTTCAATTGAGTGTAAGGAAATTCGTATATCATTCTCTAAGAACAATGCTAATCTACCACCTTTATTCATTAATGGCCAAGAACTTGAAGTAGTTCAGAATGCCAAACTACTTGGAGTGACTATTACAAACAATCTCTCTTAGAACTTACACATTAACGAAACTATTAAGAAAGCGTCTAAACGACTTTATTTTCTAAGACAGCTTAAACGTGCTAGGGTCTCTACATCGGACTTAGTAAGATTCTACACATGTTGTATTAGATCCTTCTGTGACTATGCTGTACCAGTTTTTCATTCATCTCTGCCTAATTACCTAATTAATGATTTAGAACGAGTGCAGAAAAGAGCTTTATCAATTATTTGCCCTCACTTAAGTTATAACGAATCGTTAGCGTTTTTAGACATGGATTCACTTTTCGATCATCATAGCTTTTTATGCAGTTCACTTTTTAGTAAAATCTTAGACGACGAAGAGCATAAACTACACCACTTGCTCCCCCAAGACATACCCCTCAGTACAATTTTAGGCAAAGCCGAGTGTTTGATTTTAGTTACAAAACTAATCGCACAAAGAATAGTTTTATTAACTTTCAGTGTAATTTAATTAACAATAATAAGAATGTATATTAGGTTGTATATCTTATAGAATATTTTTAGTAACTCCAGCATTTTTTTAAGTTTCTTTTTTCCCTTTAGTACATACAGTTATTGTACGTAATTTAGCCAATGCCTACCATGTACATGCTAATAAAGTATCTATCTATCTTATCTATCTATCTTAAAGATTATATCATAATATAATGTCTTAGAGAATCACGTATCATATACGATATATGATTTTCATATATTCATATAACTTCAGAATCAGGTATTATAGTTTATCACTTAGTTCCTTTCTGTCGTGTGTATGTTCAGTAATCAATCACAGATGATGTTAAAATGTGTTTTGGCACATGAGCTGCAGACATTTTGACGTCATCTGTGATCTATTACCGAAAAGACCTACTCAAGGCACAAAGGAATTTTACTTATTTGTCTAATTCAATGAACAGTAAAAAAAAAAAAGAAAAAAAAATTCGGCAAACTTGCCTTGTAGCCTTCTTTTCCTTGATACTTGTAAACAGTTTCTCCAAAACTTTTCTTTCGCCGTGTTCACTTGCGTCATAACATACTGTTATTTATTGGTGGAAATTTACATTTCACAACTGAGCCAGAATATCAATAGTTCGTAATACATGAAAAGCAGTAGCAATTCAATATATTTATTGATCCAGTATATTTTGATATTTTGACTACTGTTACTATTTCATATTAAAACCAAAATTGCACTGTCAGTTATTTATTGTTGGGAATTTCCATTACACAGTTGAGTCATAATATAGATTGTTATTATTCACATATTTAGAAACAGAGACATTTCAACGCATCCAACACATTCGTTGTTTAGATGGCTGTTAAAGTTTCATATAAAACAAAATTATATTACAGTATATTGTTATATAAATGTTATATTTCTTATATTACTTAATGTTCTATCAAAAATATTTTGAAATACATTTTATATCTCGAGAGAGAGATTTTATAACATAATTATTTGTGATAGCAATATTTAAAGTGCACCTAACACCAAAAATTTTTTTTCGATAAAATAAATCTTTGCACCTGTTTGAAACGCATTGCGCCTTTTTTTTTTTTAGCAAATCTCACTAGTTATTTTGACTTTTCTAGGGTGTTAAAGTTGCAAAATCTGGCCATCGTTTGCCCCACGACCGAGTCAGAAGGGGCTTGGGTCTATTCTCGATTTGACGTCACAAACTGATTTACATCGCATTAAGTCTTTGTAAATATGCATGCAAAGCACTTTGTGACGTTAATCCGAGAATAGACCCAAGCCCCTTCTGACTCGGTCGTGGGGCCAGATTTTGCAACTTTGACACCCTAGAAAAGTCAAAATAACTAGTCAAGATTTGCTTAAAAAGGCGCAATGCGTTTCAAACAGGTGCAAAGATTTATTTTAGCGAAAAAAAATTTTGGGGGTTAGGTGCACTTTAACAATTATAGGTAAATATCCACTACTTTCACCGACGCAGAGCTGCATAATTAGCGGACCAAAACATTACTTTATGTGTGACATTATACCGACAAGCGGTCGGAAATTTGAAAATCTCGCGTTACGGCTGCTCGGAGGTGAATAGTACTTGCTAATAACCTCCGAGTTAACCAATCAGAGCGCGCGAAAAGCACTATTCACTTGTGTGGTATATACTAACAGTGGTAATAATGACTGTGTAAAAAGCAAGCCATTTATACTATTTGTGTTTTGTTGTATGAAGAAATATCAAACAATTGTTTTCAAATAAAAGTAGTGTTGGACAAATGAAAAATTTCAATTCTCTTTAGGCATTGTTTTATGTTACCTTTCCCCCTTATCCCATACTTTTAATAACCTTAAGTGCATCTCGCTTCCTGTACAAGAATTTTTTTTACGTATCACCGCTCGCAGGATTTTTTTTTTTTTTGACAAGTTTCCCCTCAGGAATATTTTTTGGGAAATGTCACCCCCCCCCCCTCCCTCCCCCCCTCCCTCCGGTTATTTCTAATGGTCCGTCCCTAACCAATCACAAACCACAATAAAGCAAAACCACAGAAAACGAGAATTACTTTCGACACTCAATTGAATGAAAATTAATAACTCTGACAGGCAATGAGTTTTCTTTTGCGGCTCATGAAATTCAAGGTGCTGAACGATCTTTGAGCTAAAATTTGAGTGAGTTTGGTCGATTCACCATACTATCTCACTCTCGATCGTTTCAGGCGCAATAAATTACAAAAGCACAGGCAGTGTTTTCTTGAAAATGGGGAAAAAGAAACCCGGGTCCACGACGAGAATTGTATGAATTCACAACCATTCGTGCATCGAATGGTGTACAAAGCACAGTACTGGCTTGACCGAATGCTCAATCCAGTCAGCTAATGAGAGACGTGGTTTTCTCTCTTTCGAACCAATGACATAAGGAAATCACTGGAAAAAACAAACAAACGAAATATCAGGTGACGAGCTTTCCCTCTTTTAAATCCATTCATGAGCCAGTGGGCATTCCTTTTTTGTGCGATACTCCATCCTCTACTTAACAAATAGATTCCATGTTGCCGTGCGTCTGTTCAGTAAAGATCACAGATGACGTCAAAATGTGGTAAAAACTAAGAAGTGGTACACAAGCTGCAGGCGAGTGTGTCACTGATGTTTTTACCACATCTTGACGTCTTCTGTGATCTATTACTGAACAGACGCACGGCAACATGGAATCTATTTGTTTTATATAATAAAGAAACAAAACGGAAGCGAAAAACTTGTTTATTTTCACATTTCTGGAAAAACAGTTGCAGTGATGACGTAATCTGTGCATCTGTCCTCTAATAGATCATAGCTAAGAACCACAGCACACAGCGCACAGCACACAGCGCGCGAACTATTCACCTTATTATATAAACTAAGTTAACATGCACCAAGCCTGCTTCACGAAAGCAACATAAATGTAAGCGCTTACAATTGCGTTACAGTTGCGTTACTTTGTTGTTAGTTCCGGTGACATCGTTCGCATGTGCGTTGGAGCGATCACAGGGAACCCAGACAATCTGTTTGTGTGACCCTTTGTTATTTTATAGTAAATGTATGGGATTTACCGTATGTTTCATGCTCTAGCGACGAATCGCTAAATATAGGTATTGAACAACGCTAAATAAAAGTGAAATTGTCTTACCTGTGCTTTACTGTCGTCCTTTTGCCTCAATACTGATATTTTAAGCGATTTTGTCGGGTTTTGTCTTCGCCGCCGACTGTGCCTCATAAGAAATGAAAAGGGTGGATAGACCTTTGAACGGCTCCAGCACCGAGCCAGCGCCGAGGCGATTTTTCCCCAGAAAATCGCATCGCTCAGCTTCCAAACCACGCAACATAAAGGCCGAAATATTCACGCTTCTTCTCGTGCCTCTCGATCGAAAATCCGCCCAAGCGGTCCCGAACTAGCCCTCGAATAAATTCAAAATCAAGCGATCGAAATGCGTAGCAAGATCTTCATGTGCCAGCTAGAAACCGTCCTGCTGATTGCCTGTTTCTGATTGGACACCGTTTAACAACAACCGATTCAAAATACGTACGGTTGTGGGAAAGTCAAATAAGTTATTATTTAACGGCGTCCAATCAGAAAAGAGGCAATCAGCACGACGGTTTCTAGCTGGCACATGAAGATCTTGCTACGCATTTCGATCGCTTGATTTTGAATTTATTCGAGGGCTAGTTCGGGACCGCTTGGGCGGATTTTCGATCGAGAGGCACGAGAAGAAGCGTGAATATTTCGGCCTTTATGTTGCGTGGTTTGGAAGCTGAGCGATGCGATTTTCTGGGGAAAAATCGCCTCGGCGCTGGCTCGGTGCTGGAGCCGTTCAAAGGTCTATCCACCCTTTTCATTTCTTATGAGGCACAGTCGGCGGCGAAGACAAAACCCGACAAAATCGCTTAAAATATCAGTATTGAGGCAAAAGGACGACAGTACAGCACAGGTAAGACAATTTCACTTTTATTTAGCGTTGTTCAATACCTATATTTAGCGATTCGTCGCTAGAGCATGAAACATACGGTAAATCCCATACATTTACTATAAAATAACAAAGGGTCACACAAACAGATTGTCTGGCTTCCCTGTGGAGCGATAGGATCAGATGAATAGCTTGTTGTGCTCAGTTTTCGTGATCGATAGCACTCGTGTCCTCGCAGTTCGACCTTTTAGCCGTTGATTTTGTATCTGTTGTTCACCCCAAGGTCGGGATAGAGGTACGTTAATATTCAGTAATTTAGTTGTTATTCGCTAGATAGGTTAGTCGACCTCTTGCCTGCCAGAATAATAGAGTATTACCTCACAGACGATTAATTCCTATTGATCATTTTACGTTCAGCGAACTGTAGTTAATTGTTAAATAGACTCGAATTTGGTATACAATATAGGACAGTCTGTTATTGTTGTGCTTTTCAGTTTTTACGTATTGGATAAATAAAGACTGCCGTAATGCAAGACGATTCCAATTCAGTCTGAAACCTATCGCCGTAACAATAAATGACATAAAATAAGAAGATCAATATTTTTGTCCTCCACACTCGTTATACTGATTTTCCTACATGTTACTGCTGTGTCGTTACCTTAATTAGTTTAAAGGGCTATCGGCGATATAGATTTCAGTACATATCTTTACTCTCCTTTCCAAAACAGCGTGAAACAAACACCAAGGCCTTCAAGGATTTGTGGAAAGGTGAGCAACTAAAAACGTTTTTGAAAACTGCCTCAGGTCACCTGTGTGGTTATTTACGTGAACGTACAAGTGTTTCGGGCGATGGTGGGCGTTTCCTCGGTACTCGTAAGGGAGACAAATCGGCTACTGCCGTAGGAATAAATAAAGGTGTTAGTTTCTAAAGAAACTAACTCAAAAACTCAAAATGGCAAAAGACCATGACCAAGACAAGAAATCATTATTAGCGTACTACCAAGCTGTGAAAAATACAGTCAAGAACTGAGCGAACGTGAGACTGAAATGGTAGAAAATGAGCCAACCACCAGGTAAGGGTGGTTAGTTAAATTGAGGGAATTATTGAATATTTAATAAAGGTTTAATATTGGAATTTGAAAATAGAAATTAGTAGACGGATGGGTATATTTGGGTAAGGTATAATTTTTCTCAAAGGAAGAATAGGAAATATTGAAAATTTAATATAATTAAATTCCAGATTGAGAACAAACATGGACAAAATTAACTGGTCCACCGGAGAAATTAGTAGACAGATGGGGAAGGGATAATTTTTCTCAAAGGATTAATTAAATTGAGGGGAATAGGAAATTGCTGAAAATTTAATATAGGTAATTTAATTTCAGATTGAAAACGAACATGGACAAAATTAACTGGTCCACCGACTTTTATTCAGATATGTTTCTTTAGAATTTGATCACAACCTGTTGACCAGATGGATTATGTGCTCTTACATTAAGTCTTTTTGGCATTTTGTTATTCAAACAGTCAATTGGTAATCAGAATCCGTGTCGTACAATTCATAGGTAATTGTGCTCGTAATTTCAAAACTCTCCACTCAGTCCTATTAATAAGTCAATAAATAAATAAATTAATTAATTAATTGAATGCATGAATGAATGAATGAATGAATGAACGAATGAATGAATAAATGAATAACAAAACGTAAACCGCGGTGATAAACATTTGCATAAAAATGCAGTTCTTTTAAAAACCTTTCGTTTTGTATACTACATCATGCATCTTCAGAAATGATCGTTATTCATTTTTAAGCAAGACTAAGTATTTTTATGAACAATAATAATAATAATAATAATAAATGGAGAGACAGGCAGATAGATAGATGGATAAATAGATAGATAGATAGAGAGACAGATAGACAGACAGACAGACAGACAGACAGACAGACAGACAGATAGACAGACAGACAGACAGATAGATACACAGAAACTTCATTTATCCACGGTAATTTTGTTCAAAAATTTACAATCATCGGCATTTTTGTTTATGACAAAAGCCGTGAACCAATAAAAATACACTAAATTTATATACAATCCTACAATACAATTAAATTATTCAATTGAATATTTGCTACATAAATAAGTCGAGACTATATACAAACTTAGGTTAAGGTTCGATAGAGAGACGAAGATCCTTTAATTTATTCTTGAAACCGCTGATGGATACTCTGGCTCCAGAGGCCCGTTGAAAAAATATATATCCCTGAAAAGCCAAAACAGTTGCCGCGGCCTCGCCGCATAAATTCCCTCCTTCATTCGAAAAAATAATCTCTGGCACCCAGGGTAACTGATGGACTTCATGTACTTCATATCGTTAGGGACCGCGCAGGGGGAGGGGCTCCCCCCCCCCCCCCCTCCACACACACACACACTTTTCAACAGTAAAAAGCAAGTAATACAAAAACAAATCGAAGTTACTCTTCTATTTGATGTTTTACAGAAAACTGATTATTCTTGTTTTAAAACACCGCTTTTTTGTTGCTGAAAGTATACTGAGTTTCACCACACCCCGTTAGTTTTAAAAGCATTACAACTTACCAGCCATTTCAGAGGACTTTAATTTAAAGCTTTTTCGGAGAACATACCCCCGGATGCCCCTAGTTGACTCACGCTAACACTTTCGAGGTGAGCCCCTCCCCCCTCCCCCCAGTTGCAAACTTGCTGCGCGGGCCCTTGTAAAGCATTCCATAACTTTGCCCCTGTGTGGGCAAAGCTGTTCCGATAAAAATCAGTATTTTGGTGCCGGTAAGACTAAGTTCCATCTTGATGTTGTAAGATTATATACAGAGGACCCAACATTTCTCGAAAATATTTCCTTTAGATAAACTGGGGTCATATCGTTCATAATTTTGAACATCATTAGAACCTTTTGTTTGTTTCTCCTCTCTCTAACATTAAACCAACAGAGTTTGCTCAACAATTGATCAGTGGGCGTCAGGTAGTGCGCCCCTAGCCGGTAATAATTCTTGCGGCACAATTTTGCAATACCTGAAGTATATTTATGAGGTGGTCACTGATGTCATCCCATACAATGCTACAATAATCAAAATGCTGCTCGACAATCGACTGGTAGACACTGGCAAATTGCAAGAAGGGTAATACTTATCACCATAATTTATTACCTCCATAATTTAATCCGTATCATTATCATTTTAGTACCATTGGTGATCTGCTTCAATATGGGGTTCCGACTCTTTTGCATTTCATCCCTTGGCTTTTTTTCTTTTGTATGCCATAAATAGTAATAAATACATAAGTAAAAATCTTTCGTATGATGCCTATACCAGAAGAGACTTTTGTAAACACTTGAAATGTGAGATTTACATGACAGGAATTATCAACTTCAACACCCAAACATTTACTAGACAGACAGATAGACAGATAGATGGATGGATAGATGGGTGGACAGATAGATGGCGATCGGCTATCAACGCGCTCTCTCCCCATTCCCCTCGTGGTTTTGTTCACGCGTCTGAAATATCAATGATGCATAACTGGCAGATGATGAAACCGGAAATGAGCCCTTGGGCTATTAAAATAATCCGTGACCTCTATTATTATCTTTGATTCGAGCGGTTTCTTTTTATTAGCAATGAAACATGCACATTTGGATCGGTTGTGAGGGATTTGAGAGATAAATAGCAGATTACACTGCCAATCGACAGGCGATCGAAATATTATTTATATTTCGCTGCACGCATACCTCTTTTCCTCTTTTCCATCACTCCATATATGGGAGTAGTGTTATTGTCTTGGCTGTCGACCAATCACAGCGAAGTTTTGACTGCGCACTGTTGAAGCCATGTTCAATTCGCCGACTTGGAGATTTTATACAAATTTTGTTGTAGTCATTTTAGTTTGGAATTTCCATTGGGTTGTCTGTTCTTGAGTTATAGAGGTTTAACCGGAGAGAAAGCGCGTTTGGGTCGTTTCTCGTGAGCGCTGCGGGCTCACAACTCAGCAAGATGTCTCGTCGATACGAACTAGGCGAGCAAAAAGAGAATGGCCCGAGGATCGCGGGCAAATCGACACAAAGTCACTGTGGAAGTTTGCATGTTGGATGATTCTGTGGCTAAATTCGATTTGGAGGTAAGTCCTTTTCTTCTGTAATGCGATGATAGTTGTTCTTTGGCGGTAAACAATTATGAAGTATTGCTGTTTCGTGTTTACACTCGCTTGTATGTGTTTTTCTATTCCCTCTTTGCGAATCTCTTCAACTCTACAATAGCAAATAAAATCAACAGCTGCCTTCAAGAAGGGTGAATTTCTGGCCCTGTCTTTGCAGCTACGTGAAGGGAAAATGTGGTGTTTTGATATGATTGGCCTTTTATCGTTCTTTTTTCATGTGCTGGCATTTTTCAACTCCTCCGTTGCACTGAAAGTGAAGGATTCGGAAATTGCTTATTATCGACATGCGATCGAAGTATTCGATGCAGTCGAAATATCTCGGAATGTTTCTTCTCGAAAATCCCAACACGTGCACCCTACGATAAACCACGACTTTCATAATATTTCCAACTGCAATGATCGTTAAATTATTTGTTGTGACTGGAAGACGAGAAACATTCTGAATTTTATATTTTCATCTTTTAAAAAGCATGTAGTGTAATTTGCTTATTCAATTGCAGTGTTAGCTTATGTGCCCTCATGCCAATCTACTTCATTGTTGTTTATTTGAAAAATTCTCGGAAGAAATGTCATAACTCAAAATGCAACGCGTCCTTCAGTAAACGAAATGACACGTTTGCACCATTTCATTTGGAACAAAATCTCCATCATGTCGGAAAGCGAAATCACCATGACTGTTTACTATTTCTTGCTTGTGACCTTCGGAAGCCTTTCTCTCTTGTTTGCGGAGACCAAAAGAGAAATCTATGGTGGCCTAGAACTGCCATAAGAATTTTGGGTGTTTTTTTCATCTTTTTCTTTTATATTTTATTTTATTTTACTTATTCCCTTTATTTTTTTTGTTTTATTTCATTTCATTCGTTTGATTTGATTTTATTTCATTTTCAAAAACAATTTCTTATGAAAATGAAATTAAAGCAAATAAAAACTCTTTGTCTAAAATGAAATTAATATCAAAGTAAAGTCAATTGAAAACAAATTAAATTAAAAGCAAATGAAAATTTTATCACCGTGGCCTAAAACTGCCATAGACCAAGATGCCTTGGGGGCGGCTTCTCCTGCCACAAAACAACATGGCGGAAAGGAAAAAGAAATCGTGGTGCACTTTTAAGAATGAGATGAAAGCAAAGAGACGCAAAACTGGAGATGGCGGTGGGAAGAAAAATGAAAAAGGAAATATTCTTGAGAGGCAAGAATTAGTAGTGCAGAGACTGAGCTCAGAAGTATCTGGGAAAGCCCAGAAATATACTCGAGTAGGGCCACGCGAGTTCGTGCGGTACGATGAGGAGGAACTGTCTATTGAAGGGATCAAATCAGCTTGCGAAAAACATTTTTCACCTTTATTAGAACGCAAAGGATTATCATGTGATATTTTGGCCGGTGAGCAGGGACCATCGTGTCACTCCATGAAGCATATACCAGATTTCAAGGTGATACATGTAAGATTTATCAAGCCATCCAGTTCACCAACTTGGCCAACGGAGGACGAATATGCATCGAGTTCGAGTAGACAGCAGTGCGTTAGTGAACCTGTGACTCCCCCGCGACCAAGTCGTCAATACCCAACAAACAGGGCACAAAGCACAGGTTCGCCGAATGCCAAACAGGTATTTCCGAAGAGTTTGTCCATTTCCCATATGATGAAGCTTGGGAAGCTTGTTAAACCAAATGAACCGGTTTCCGTTCTTGAAGTTTATTCATTCGATTTAGAGAATATCGCCTGGTCACTTCTCCCGCAAAAGGTGGAGTTTTTGATTGAAAAAGATGTGCTAGGAAGCGGAGGATTCAGGCAAGCCTTCAAGGCAAGAAGTTCTTCCCCTAACTTTAACAATGCAACATGGGTTGTTAAGAAATATTTACCCAAGGTAGCCAAAGAGATCACAGAAGATATCAAGATAACAATTGAAGAGCACACAAAGAAAGTCGTACAAATGCATGCCCTTGCAAAGAACATTGCTGACCAACTCAGTAAGAAAGTCCAGGAACTTAATGTTTCAAAGGAATTGGCGAAACTTTAAAGTTCAGAAACATTTACCTTGCCAAACTGGACAGTGAGTATTTGACTCTAGAGGAGTTTATTGAGGGGAAATTTGAGAAATACTTGAACAATACAGGTGAAGTTTGTGGTTCAAGTGATGATGTCATAGGGCAAAAGGCAGAGTGCTTGTCACATTTTTCTTATGACATTTCAAATTCACAACTCCTGGTGGTTGATCTACAAGGTAGTGGGCACATGTTGTATGACCCTGAAATTGCAACTGCACAAATGTTTGACAATGATGAAGAATTCCTCTTCTGTGCTGGAAACCTGAATGTTCTTGCAATAGCTACTTTTGTTAAGGCACATGTTTGTAATAAATTTTGCCAGTTACTTGGTTTAAAGCAACTTAAGCAAGAATGTAATACTTAAAGGACTTGGTTAACCAAGATTTTCCCCCCTTACTTAAGAGGAACATTTATTTAACCTTTCAAGGCTTCCATGCCTGTTTGTGTATCCATTCTCAATGTTGTTGTTAATGGCTTTTCTTGTCAAATGTTATGGTTTATTGTTGTACATATACAATGTTTTTGCTTTTACTGTTGCAAGGCCTCTTGTGCTTCGCTCCATTGTGTCCATACAGTTTCAGTTCTTTGTTAATACACTGAGCATGAAGTGCAACCTTCTCTAAATTATGATAATAAATATGATGTTGGGAAAGTATCAAAGTTGAATGTTGTCTCTGAGGTAACGAAATGCATGAGCACAGTCATTGACATCCAATGCCAGGGGGTCAGGAATTATCTGCTCACATTTGGCCCTAAAATCAGGTGATAAAAAGTCATCATCACAAGAAAGTACATCGGACAGCTGGGCAACCTCCTCAAGCTGCTCTTCTGTTACTTTCCATCCTGTAAAGACAAATCAAGACATTATTTTCATTATGGCACATTTTCCTACTTGATATCTATAAACTACTGAACAGGAATATTAAGGCATAACCACCTTATGTAATTATTTACTTTGGAAAAAAATACAGCAAATTTGTGTAGCTTTTTGTGTCTGAAGTACAAATCTGCTGTTTTCAAGTGATTTTAAGGCATTTTTCCCAAACAATCTCAGAAGTCAAAATTGACCCTAAAAGTCTTTTATGGTAATTATGCTCCCGTTCTTTCAAGTGTTTGTTTCATTGGTAAAGCTTTTGAATGACCTTCAAATTTTAACTTGGTTTTGCATATTGATTACAACCATCTCTTTCCCTTTTTTCAAACATTAGTAAAAATGGTGCGTATAAACAGTAGGGCTTGTACCACATTCCTCTAGACCATATTGATCTGGAAAATTATAGATATGGTTTGGAATTCCATCTGGCAGGAAGGTGTTTTTCTGTGCACGAATGCGATGGCTGTTCCACACCACATGGACAAAAGTGTCTATTTCCTTCTGCATTATGGGAACCATCAAGTAAGCCAGTAAGTGTCTGAAAGAATAATAAGAGAAGTGTAATTAGCATAAGCATGACTTCAAATAAATGTTGGCCAATCTCAGTGAGGGGTCTAGCTACAGGCCTGTGTCTTGCACACTAGAGGTTTATCTCTGGTTTCCAAGCTTCACAAAGTAACAAGAATAGCTACTTCCCCTGAGATGAGATTGTAATCCGATGAAGGACTGCTTCCAGCAGTTTGTTATTTTTCTCTTACAGGTTTCCTAGCATCCCATGTAAGAATTCAATTGACATTTGATTGTAATTAAATTTCAACACCCACTTACATTATAGACCACTTGGTAACCTCAACACATTGACTACTACTGCACCATTTCAATCAGATTCATGAACACTATTATTTTATTGTGCTCCTGGATTCTTTTGGTATATTGTTTATGGTTTTCTTTCCTTTTCTTTCTTTCTTCCTTTTTTAATTACTGTGGTACCTGTGTGTGCTGTTGTGGGGATCATAATACCCTTGGTCTTTGAGGAAGTTCAGCGGAATCTTGAAAAACTTTTCCAATCGTTCATGTAATTCCCGCCACCACCTTTCAATCTGTAATTGGAAATATAATCGTTAAAGTTTTAAGTGATAACTTGACAGAATTTCACTACTTGGACAACATTGAATGGCTGGCTTGAGTGGTGCATATGTACAGTTACTACATTGTGGAGAAAACAAAGCAGATGGTGATTATCCACCCTACTAACCCAACTAATACGTAAGGATATTTTAAGGTTTACTATATTGTGCCTACCTGGTTTGATGTGGATGGTCCATATATCACAGTTTCAACAGGATCCATGTCATCCTCATGCTGCTGACGAAGGTAGGCATGCATAGTAGCCATTACACCAGTTTCCGTCCCTTTGTCAACCCTTATAATACTAGCCATCACTTTGGTGTTAAACAGGTGCTCCAGGTAAAACCGACCAATGACATTGGGATCATTATTGGTCATCCAAACCTTCACCCAAAGCAGTTTGCGACTGCAAGTATCGATGCAGCCGTAAACTGCGATCGGAAAGGTGTTGTTTTGAAATCCCATTAACTTGTCATGTCCATCAAGGGAATGGACCCAATTTGTTCCTCGTGTAGTGAAATGGCGTTTCTTTTTCTTTTTCTTGAAACAAGGAGCCCTTTCCTCCAGGGAAACTGGATCCACGTTGTACATCACAGCGTGTACTAAATCTCGAGGTACTCTCAAATCATGAACTTGCCTTAGCTTCTTCTGCATTGCTCTGTAGCCGAGCAGTCTGCCTGAACCTTCCATCTCTCGCGTTACTGCTTCCTCGACCTCATCCACTGCGACATCGGTGTCCGTGTATCTTATATCGAAGTATCGAAGACGCCTATCTAAAGTTCTTATGCTCCATGCATAGCAATCAAAATCTCTTAACATGAAATCTAAAATCTCCTCGCGGCGAAGACCTTCTGTCACATAATCTTTCAGCTTTTCTCTCAACTTTAAGTCCTCTTTCCAAGAATCATTCCTTATCCTTGCCGCTGCCATCTTGGAAGTACAAGCCACCCCCAAGGCATCTTGGTCTATGGCAGTTTTAGGCCACGGTGATAAAATTTTCATTTGCTTTTAATTTAATTTGTTTTCAATTGACTTTACTTTGATATTAATTTCATTTTAGACAAAGAGTTTTTATTTGCTTTAATTTCATTTTCATAAGAAATTGTTTTTGAAAATGAAATAAAATCAAATCAAACGAATGAAATGGAATAAAACAAAAAAATAAAGGGAATAAGTAAAATAAAATAAAATATAAAAGAAAAAGATGAAAAAAACACCCAAAATTCTTATGGCAGTTCTAGGCCACCATAGAAATCTCTCTTCAATATCTTTCTTTTACATGTAGCGGGTGCTTGGTACTTTTTTCGCTTCTAAAAACATATTAAAATCCTTTAGCTTTGTGACAAGCCAGTAAGGCTAATTTCGTTATTACGTTTTCGGAATTCCCGACCCAAATTAATCCGAGGTAAACGTTTGGAATTCGTAACCAGATTATGAAACGCTTTCTTCCATTCTCCGTTTTGCGAACAATTTTCAGTATGAAAGCTTAAATCACTTCCGACATAAACACTTTCTTCGTACGACTCAAAGCTACTTTGGTCACCTTTTGTTTCGTAAACCTAGCAGTTTAACGCAAGATTCGTAAAATTGGTAAATACTGCACGTGTGGAAAATAGCGACCAAAAGTAATATTTAGGGTACTTCAATTTTGAAGCCTTCATCAGCCTTGATCTGAAGAAAGCAGTTTCATAATTTCTTTGCAATGTTATGATTTGCGGTGACCGTCGTATTGAAAATTTATTTTTCTTGTCTTAACGACCATAATTATTTTCCTTTAATCTAATGTATTTTGGGTATGTTATCTTATCAAATTTATTCGGGTACGTTATCGTTGCAAGAAGCTAATAATTTTTTGAAGGCCCATCAAGGGAACTGTCATGAAAAATTAAACTTGTTATGATTCCCAGGCAAAAGATCTTGTAATTTAAAGAGTATAATTTCTAACATTTACCAGCTGTCGAGAAGATTTTGCAGCTAGAGGTTCCTTTGCTCTGGAATAACCCATTCATCTTTCAACAGTTATGTATTAAGCTTTAGTAATCAGGTGATTCAAATGTCATGTGCCTTTCAGTACTCAAATAATTATTAATTCCCAACATGCTGGACTGCCTTTTCTGACTTAGCTCAACTTGGTTAGGATCATTTTTGTAGCCCTTTCTGTTTTGAGTTGACCTAGGAGAGGAGCTGCTAATCAAGTTTAAAAAGCCCAGTCTAGGTTATACCATAGCTACAAATATTCCATAACTGTGAATAGACTCGGAAGTTTGTTGTTTGATGCTGTACATCCTTTATACCTACCATAGATGGCTTTCTATTTCTATTTGATTAATTACCAGTTTACTGTCCTTGTATAGAGGAGGTACTTTAGAAAAGTGTTGATGAGTTTGTTTGGCAGCTGAAGGAAGCTGAAGCATTTTGAGGAAATTTGTTACTGTAGGGTGAAATGGGAAAGAATGAAATGTTCTATACACATTGTATGTGAATCCTTTGCCTTACCTACATGTAATCTTTCAGTTGTTGTAGATAACTAGGAGTGTTGTTGTATGTGTCATCTTATTTTGGTGTGTTTGGTATGTACACTGTAGTGTCTCTGTAAATTGTTAATAGTTGTGCTGTATTTTCTCAGGGCTGTAGGGCTTGACCTTCAGTAACCAAAAATATAGTGCTGTGCTACATGTACATGCACACGCATGACAATAAAAAATTAATAATGTACAATTTAAACTTTTCCAATTTGTAATAAAAGCTAGTGCTTTCCTGTACAAAAACTTTTACTTGAACTGGTTCTGTTACATAACAAAGTAATTATAAGTAAACGTAGCTTTACAAATAGTAGCCACACACTCAGTTCTAGTGTTTTTTGAACAGTAGAATATACCAAAGGGAGTACGATAACAAATTAAAATATTCAACCTACATGTAATGATAATATTAGTGATAACAATAATGATAGAGTTAATTATCCTTAATTATATCTATTCCCCATGAGGGGTTTTCAGGGATAATGAAGTAAACATTACAGGAGCTAAAACAAATATTGGAAATTAGACATAAATACATTATTTGCTTACAAATAAAATTTTATGCAGCAATTAAGCCTCCATTTTACATCAATTTTGTCATAATGCAGAGAGAAGTTAGGAACATGGAATCAAGGGAATTGTTTTAAAATTAATTTTGAATATAAAATGGTGTTTGCAACTTACAGTACCACCTGAAAGTATTGACCCCTTAATACCGCATCATTGCCGCATGACCTCCTCGCGACTTTTCCTTGGTATTCCTGCGGCAGGCTGCTTTTTTACGGAGGAAATTTTATGGTCAGGCTCCAAAGTTGCAGCTGTAAAACTAACCGAGATAAAACCAAGGTAATGAAGTACCACGGTCAAGTTTGAATAGGCTTTTATTTTATTTGTGTTTTGGATATGTCACATTAAAATCGCACCTAAGAACATTATAACTGAAACAAGTTTCGGAAGGAATTCTTAAACTACATACCTTGAACAGGATTAAGCACAGTCATGCATGGTCGCTACACATATATCTATTGGCTTTTTAATACATGCATAGAAGTACAAAGGTGGACGGAGAGTGGACGGAAGAATTTTCAAACTGCTACACTGTAGTTCCGAATGGCGGAGTGGCAAAACAAAAGCGGTTAACCAGTCAGGAATAAATAAATAACCGGATAAATGCCGACGAACGGAAAATCGTTGGAATTTCGAAGAAAATAAATACATGTAGTCATTTAACAAGCTTCAGTTTATGGCTTGTAATGAGAATGTGCAATGAAGACCATACTGTAATTACAGTGTATTCTCCTGCATTTCTGAAATTTCATTACTGCTGCGGTGTTTTTCATACCTACAGACTGTATGATTGTCTAGTTGTTGTGTGTAATAAAGAATAACATTCAAGATGGCTTCATGTTCATGGAACAAGTGTAAAACTCCTAAGCCCAACCATTACATGCATGTGCCATTGCAGCATTAACACCAATCCTTTAAAAAAAATCTCCCTTAATGTTTGCATCATCCCTGCAAACTGCAATGATGCTTGGTCATGAGAAGGTTAAGACAGTGTTGACATGCTTGAGCATACAAAATAATTATAAGACTGTCTTTAGGCCTGCCATCATGGCTTGTAACACTTAAAAAGTAGATCATGTTTTCCAGAGACCTACACCAAGACCATCTACATGTAACAGTATTGTTTGGGAGATCATGACAGTAATCATCCTCTGGCACTCAAGATTTGAATCTTTGAATCTTTCAGCCTGGCCAATGTAGCATTTTGTAGTGTGTTAACATGCACATATTTTTCAATATTTAAGCTCATATTTTCATTCTAGTTTCTGAACTGTACAGTACAGTGCATACTTGTCCTTGACATCCGTTTTTTTAATCTTCAGGCTGAATACATGTAGTTACGTGTGCAGTATATGGCAGACTACACAGTACTTTACAGTGTATGCTCAAGTTGCAAAGAAAAGTAAAACCTTTTAAGGTAAGGACTTTCGGTAACATAGCATGATGATGGAATGGGACCATTATTGAACCTTTTGTCGTCTTCAGAATTTTTGTTCCACCTCATGCAACCTTGATCCAGTGTAACATAAAAAAGATCACATCAGCATGATGGGCTTGTGATTTCTTTTAAGTCCTGGTCAAACTATTGAACAAAGTTGGATTTAATGTTGCAAGATTGTTCGACCGTTTGGCCGCCCATGTTGGATGATGTTTGTCAAACAATTTTTGCTAGATCAAGTGTTGGATAGAGTTTGCTTTTGATCAAACATTACACCCAACAATTCTGCTCCATGAAAAAAATGTTGCAGTGTTTTGCTGCTGTTCCAACAAAGCTGGTTCAATAGCATTAAAAATTTCTGAGAACTGATCCGGGCTTGTTGATTCTAATCATCTCCCTAAACATGGGTGTATCTTGCAATGATAACTGTAAAACGGTATACAAGATACCCTTTTCAGCTTGTTCTCTTAACCATTCCATGATTTTTTCTCACTTCACATCAAACACTGAACAGCTCTGGTACCATAAACATTAACGCTAAGCGCTTTTGGTTTCCACTTTAGTGCTACAGTGTATGTTTTAAATTACATTTTAGCGTCAAGTTGTACCAGTAGCTTGTTTTGCCACTATAGTTGGGATACATGTATTTTGGCCAGGGCTTTACACTACATGGGATACATGTAGTTTGGCCAGGGCTTTACACTACACTGTATGTCTTAAATTACTGTACTCCCACTTCAAATGAATGAAGAATGCTGTAAAATACATGTATATTTGTATATTTGTCCATACCCTATGATCATCAGTTAGGTGAACTAGCTAATATTTACCGATTTCAAATTGGAAAGTTTGTTACTTTTCAAGAAAGGCTTCCCTCCTGATGCATTCAGAGAACTGTGTTTGCTGACAAGTCATAGTAATCGTTACAATACTAGTCATTGCAACTGTACTGTGTAGAACTAATATCAGACAGTTTGCAATACAGCTGTAAGTTTCCAGACCTGAACTGTTTAATTTCTTTCATTCAGAAATTCAGAATGCTGACAGTATTTCTCTGTTGAAATCTGAATTAAGAACATTTTCTCCTCTATTGACTACTCCTATTTTGAATGACTGTGTTGTTTTATGTTTTGCTGCCGGTCTGTGTTTGTTTGTGTGCTTGCTTTTTACACGTAACCTAAATGTAACATGATAGTAATTCATGAAACTCCAAACAGAAACTCGAAAAAAATCCGAGTTCCAGATGGGATTTGAACCCACGACCCTCCCCGATCTAGACGGACACTCTAACCACTGAGCTACTGGACACTCTATGGTGAGCAAGGGTGAAATGTGGGCTTTGACTGGAACCGCATCATGCGGTCACACAGCCAAATAATGACTGGCACACACATAATTATTTACTGCATCGCGCAGTCACATTGAGGCCTATCAAAGATGCATATTGAGGCATATCAAAGATGGCTGTGTGACTGCGTGATGTGGTTCTAGTCAAAGCCCACATTTCACCCTTGCACACCATAGAGTTTGAAAATTGATGAGTAACCAGGGGGCATAATAGAAAAAAGGAACACATACGAAACACCCAAGTTTTTAAAAGTGGTTCCAATGACTTTTTTGCCAGCCATGCGTGGCTCGAAGGCCACACTATTGATTTTGAGAATGCACACGTCATTGACAGAGGCAATTCACGCGTACAAAAAATGCTGGAATCCTGGCACACTGCAATTACTAGCCAGGCAGACAATAATTCTAAGCAGCTGCCAAGACAATACTCAATTTTATTGTAATCTTATCCATGTTATTAGCATTTTATTTTCACACAAGTATTTCTTTTGTATTTCTTGTATTTATTTATATTCGTTTGTTATTTTCTCAACTTTTTGTACATACATATTTTTACCTTCACTTTTTACACCTCACTTTTTAAAGATTGCAGACTAGCAATCAAAAGCTCAGTGTTTTTTAAAACTTTTAACCAGAGAACGTCTTTTAACTTTTCAATCACACCATAGACTGTCCAGTAGCTCAGTGGTTAGAGCATCCATCTAGATCGCAGAGGGTCTTGGGTTCGAATTCTTTCTGGAACTCGGATTTTTTTTCAAGTTTCTGTTTGGGGTTTCATGCATTACTATCATGTTGTATTTCTTATTTCACTCACTTTGGTAACCTAAATTAATGTATAAGCTACATGTATGCCTAAAAATCATAATTAAGTAAAGCTTGTGGGATGTGGCTGGAGTGACAAGGATACTTCACAAATTAATGTGATCAAGTAAGCTGAAGCCACTCTAAGGGCACTAAGGCCACAAGGTAGTGGGCATTTCACCTTACCCCAGATTTAAGGTGTAATGCCCGCTACCTTGTGGCCTTAGTAAATAAAAATTAATGTGACCTGCAGTACAAGCAATTTTTTCTTCTAGCCAATCTGGTATCATACATGTGCTACATAGAGTCCTTTGAAGTTTACCCCCTAATAGTAATTTCCTTTTCATGCCTTATACATGCTACTGTAACAGAGTAAGGTACATGTACTTGTCATTGTCACCACATTAACTCTACCCACT
This sequence comes from Pachyseris speciosa, assembly GCA_016490735.1. Classification (NCBI taxonomy): domain Eukaryota; kingdom Metazoa; phylum Cnidaria; class Anthozoa; order Scleractinia; family Pachyseridae; genus Pachyseris; species Pachyseris speciosa. Next base: position 318,454 of record JAEMWC010000318.1, read on the forward strand.
TTTTTTGCCTTTATGCAAACTGTAATAAGTTAAGCCTATAGTAAGCATGAAATAGCCTCCACAGTGAAGTCTTATTGTCCATGCTTTTCCTTGAAGGCATAATGTATAATATGACAATGCATGTAGGTTATGGAAGCTTTTCACAGCCAATAACAGTCCCTAGTCCTGGCAAACCAAGTCTTTAAAATAATAAATCTTTGTGTGCGGTTGACCCACCGAATCTTTCCTTATTGATGGTCTATCCAGTGTTGACCAATTGATGCACATACAGTACACTGTAATAGCCTCCTATGCAGCTGTTACTTACATGTTGGTTGTATTCTCCCTCCCCACCAACATCTGCTGAACGGAGCCGGACATTCCCTTCCTGGGAACTGACTAATCACATCATAGCTGTTAAATTTTGGTGGCTACATGTAAGTTCCTGTAGCCTCCTTTGCAGCCATTTTTGTCAGTTCTCTTCTCCCTCCAGATTGAATACTTAGACACAATGGGAATGGAATTTCGAGCTTAGTTCACCAGACATTAGTGGGGAGGGATTAAGGACAGACCCAAACAACAGCTGCAAAGGAGGCTAATGCACATAAGTGATGTTTTCAACATTAAGGAATACATGTACATGTATATCTATATGCATAGATACATAGTTGTATTATGTGTTGTATCATACAAATCAAATGCTAGCAGTTTCTTTGTTCCTTCAATCAGTTTAGTTCATTTAAAGTCTTTTTTTTTTCTTTTACTGAAAGAAAAATAGCACATCAGAGTATCAAGGACACCAACTTCTTTGCCAAAGGAATTTGTCTTGGGTGGTCATCTACGTGTATTTATGGTCTGGGAAAAGCCATCAGTATAATTTTTTCCTGATGAGTGGCAACTCTGTGATCATCTTTCAGTCAACTGCAGCCTGTTGACATCCTAAAACATTTTGTTACTCGGGCTGCGTGCATCTCGCGCGTCGCCCGGGTCTAAGATTACCGACGGTTCTTCTTTTTCGTCGTCGAGTATCATCCACAAAGTGCACTTCCGGCGTTTCTGCGCAAGCGCTAACTATTTGTAACAGAGTGATGCCTGTTGTCACGTATTGGAAAATGTCGATTCACCTTGTGTCTTTTGAAGTCTGAACAAACAATATGTTAAGAGAAGTGTCTATGCGAATGATTGCTAGTTCAACGGCAAGAAGAAAGCTTTTAACATGAGTAAACCTAACTCCAGATGGACTGCCGTGTTTCCTCGTGTCTGCTTCAGTAGACTGCGAGTAGTCTCTAATTTTGGCGATGGATTATGGGGCGGGCGAAAGATGCGTGCGCGCGCGAAGTTGCGAGAAGACGTGACGCGAGGGGAGCGCCAAAAATTAGAGACTACAGACAAAGGGAGTTTGACCTTTCACAGCCGAGTGATTTGGAAGTATAAATCTCATATCAACAGCAAGAATGATACTTGTTGTCACGTATCGGAAAACGTCGATTCACCTTGTGTCTTTGAAGTCTGAACAACTAATATGTTAAGAGAAGTGTCTATACGAATGTTTGCAAGTTCAACAGCGAGAAGAAAGCTTTTAACATGACCAAAATTTAACTCCAGATGGACTGCCGTGTTCCCCATATCCGCTCCATTGAGATGTACATTTTGTTGAATAACTCAAGTACGGGATATCACACACCCCTGAGACTTTGACAGGTAGTTAATTTACTATTTTCCCACAATATCTCAATTTCTGGACTTTAATTTTTTAATGATAAGCAATTAGTTTTTACAAATGTACTAGCGGCTTGAAACTGTCCAGAAACGTTCGTTTCTTGTGTTTCAAATGACCCTGGATTGACGAATTTGTAAACAGTTTCACTCTGCTAATTAATTTCCTACTCACATTTCACCGAGACTCCATTCACATTTACCTATGCGAAAAAATCCTACATAGTTCGATAAGCGTTTCCTTTCTCAAACAATTATCCATCGAAGCGAAAACAAGTGTGCTTAGGTTTTTTTTGGAATCAATACCCTATTTTTATCACCTTGCATAATGATAAACCTCTGTGGCCTAAAGGTCATTGTTCTTGCCTGTGACGCAGCTAAGCTGGGTTCGATGTCTTTTAGTGGTATATATCACGGGCTTTATTTTTTCTGTTTCTCTTTTCTTGTTCTTTTAGAAATATTTTTTACAAGTGTTATAATTATTGTTCTCAATGGTTGAGCTGTATTTTAGAGGAATATATGTTGATAGGGGTCTAAAGAAATAGACTCCAACACAAGCTAAACACAATGCGTCCGATGTAAGAAAGACAGACTTCCAGTTAGGGATACAATACTGTTTTTTGCAAGCCCGAGTTTAGGCTAATTGTAGCCTCTTGTTTTCTTTAAACCAAGGTTTTTCATTTCCTTAAGGATGAAAAATTAAACATCATAACATTACATGTACATGTATATCATAAAGAAAACATTAGCTTGTTGAAACCTCCAGTTGAATTGCACTTGGTTAATTGTGTCTGATAGGGCTCTGGTGACTTCTATTATATATTTTTATGTACATGTACAGTGTGCCTCTGAGTGACACCTCATAGAGTTCAGTTAAACTTAAAGAAAGGTTGCTCTTTCTATCTGGTTATTTTCTCTTAACACCTCATACAGTTCAGTGTAACATACTTGTTATCTCTCTTTCTGTGTATCTAGTTTAACCCCTCTGAACTGGCGGGTGCAACGCCTCATATGGTTCAGTGTAACATACATGTAATCTCTCTTTCTCTCCCTCTAGTTTAACCCCTCTGAACTGGCGGCTGGCATGCCTCAAACAGTTCAGTGTAACATACATGTAATCTCTCTTTCTCTCCCTCTAGTTTAATCCCTCTGAACTTGCGGGTGGCACGCCTCAAACAGTTCAGTGTAACATTCATGTAATCTCTCTTTCTCTCTATCTAGTTTAACCCCTCTGAACTGGCGGGTGGAACGCCTCAAACAGTTCATTATAACATTCATGTAATCTCTCTTTCTCTCTCTCTAGTTTTACCCCTCTGAACTGGCGGGTGGCACACCCCATACAGTTCAGTGTAACATACATGTAATCTCTCTTTCTCTCTATCTAGTTTAATTCCTCTGAACTGGCGGGTGGCATGCCCCATACGATTCAGTGTAACATACATGTAATCTCTCTTTCTCGCTCTCTAGTTTAACCCCTCTGAACTGGCGGGTGGCACGCCCCATACGGTTCAGTGTAACATACATGTAATCTCTCTTTCTCTCTCTCTATAGTTAATTCCTCTCTACTAGCGGGTGGAACGCCTTATATTGTCCAGTGTAGCGTGCGTGTAATCTGTCTTTCTCTCTGTCTAGTTTAATGCCTCTGAACTGGCGAGTGGCACGCCTCGTACAGTTCAGTGTAACATAAAACATTAGTAACGCCAATTGTGAGTTATACCAGCTGCCGTTTCGAATGAATATATATATTTCCGGTGTTAATAAGAAACGATAAAGCTAAGGGGCGTAAATTATACAAATTCTACGGCAATTGCAATAGAAAGGATATCTTTTTTCATGCCGTTAAATGTTTAGTGGCGATGAACTGGAAAGCTCGGCCCTGAAAAATTCACGGCCACTGACGTTTTTAGCGTTTTTCAGGTCGCTTTACTACCAGCTCGTTTTTGGAAAGAAAACATTAACATTTTGCAATAAAATACACATCTTTTGAAGATATAGTGTGACACTTTGTGGTCCAGCTTTTGTTCACTTTTTATAGACATTTTGTTGGGATTTTGTGTTCTGGCGTTTTTCATCCTGGTTTGTTTCCCTCTGTCTTTTACAGAGAAAATATGAGCATTTAGCTGAGATTTCATGTGGTACTCCTTGTATATTTTACGAACATTACACCCACTTTTGATTAACATTGTGTGCTTTTTATTTGTGTACATTTTATTAACATTTCCTGCAGTTATTTTGGTTCGATTTTTACGAAGATTTTATGGACATTTTATGTTCTTTATTTTACGGAGTTTTTTTCCTAGAGTTTTTTTTTACAGAGAATACGTTGAGATTTTACAAGGATTTTTACAGAAT
>JAEMWC010000318.1:327500-347500 GCA_016490735.1 Pachyseris speciosa
GTAGCGATGAAAACAGAGGAGAATGCCACAAGTTCATAGTTCGTGAATGGAACCATTCATATAGTCACTTCCAACCGTTCCAGCTGGAAGACGACCGTCATATATGGCCTAACCCTGTTTTTACCAGAGTGTGTAATGCAATGGAAACTTTGGCGGTTACGACTGTGGTGACTGTGAATTTGGTTATTATGGCAAAGAGTGTAAAAGGAAAATCTTGAAATGAAAAAAATTCGAAAGTTTGACGGACGAGGAAAAAGACCGCTACATGCGATACATCAATATGTCAAGGTATGAATCAGATTGAGTTAATCAATCAATCGGTGGTTTGCAGCCAATCTCTGGAGACACAGATAACGGTGAAATGAACAACTGCTGGTGGGCGAACAAAAGGAGCTAATGAGAGACCTATTGTTTACGTCCACCAGCATGGCGGCGATTACGTAACGTGAAAACCACCTTTACCACATTTTACAGTTGTTTGCTAAGTGATCTACGTAGCTGGGCCAGGCTTTTGAGTGGAAGCGAGACTCAAGTTAACTTTGTTTAATTTGATCTGATCCTATTCTCTCTAGTCGGCACATGTAGCTATAGGACTTCAGGGGCGCAAGAGACCTTAGACCCGGTTCAAACGTCGAACTTCACATGTGCCGAACCTAATGCAAATGAGTGAAAACAATAGATTTTTCTCATTTGCATTAGATTCGGTACATGTGAAGTTCGACGTTTGAACCGGGCCTTAGAAAGCTCATGCGGTAACGGTTCAAAACTCGTTTGAGTGCAGAGAGTAAACAGTTGCTCCTGTCCAGGAGCCCATCCCTTGGAGCGTACAACTGCCCTATATTCCTGTCACGGCGTTTTCACAGACCAATTTATTTTTAGATTGAATTTCCCGCCAATATCAGATTCCCGCAGGAGTCCCGATGACCAATCAAAAGTCGCTGCACGTGCCACAAGAATATGCACGTGCAGAGCCTTTGTTTTTCATTCATTAAAATTTTTGTTATGTGGCGCTGTCGTGGCCGTTGCCGTCCTCACTGCCTTTTTTCGCGTGAAAAGATAGCCTAAAAATAGATCGGTCTGTAAAAATGCTGTGACAATGCCGTGGGAATTGTACGCTCCTAGTTATGGGATCCTGATTTTGATTAACGAGCATGAAAGCAACTTGATTCCGTTAATATGGCAAAGTCGACTCCAGCTAGTATCTGCCCCTCGAGAGCCATGTGAATAAGCTCACAACTGCGAAATAGGTTATGAACCAACCAGTCAACCAGTTAATAAATCAACCAAATTAGTTAATAAAATCATCAAGCAATGAAACGCGAATCATGACGAGCCATCACACCATCAACCCTTCACCCAAACCCGTTATTTATCAATTATCATTAAAAGCGGTATAGTACTGATCCGTACGAATGGCAAATCGTACACACTACAAGAAATTAAGTCTGGAATCTTTCTCTATTGTCCTTCCCGAAATAAATCGATTTACATTCCAGGGTAATTACGGTTTCCCTATATAGTTTATCGTTTGTATGTGTATCGTATAGTATTGTAATGTTTTAGTATGTATTGCATTTATTGTAAGTGTGTTGGGGTCGGTATCGCCGGGACCTCTGTGTCCGTTGGTCTGTCCCTCGTCACGCTTACGATTTTTTTGGAGTCAATTTACGCGTGACGGAAGTTTCTAAATAATAATAATAATAATAATAATAATAATAATAATAATAATAATAATAATAATAATAATAATAATGGTAATAATATTAGAATAAAAACTTATTAATAACAATAAAATTATACCTATTTACAACTATCATAGACTAAAAATTCATTCTCTGCTGCCCTTTCAAAGCATTAAAGACCAAACTAACAGAGAGATACGAGATAATTCTGAAAACCTACTTTATACACCTTATAAACAAGTTACGAGCTCGCGATACGAAATTTTGCTCTTGTAAGCACAGGCAGCCCAGACGTACTTTATGTGTGGTTGTAAGCTTAAGGACGTTCGCGCTAATTGTTTATGCGCAACTTAACTGCGCAGGTAACGCGACAATATTATGTCACACATTGGTCACGATTGACCCAAGTAAACAAATATGGCGTCCTAAACTTCACATCAATTTTACTCGTTAAGATCGTGGGTGACCCTTACCTTTTTTACACGAATCATTACTCTACTTATTCTCTACCAAAACTGATGAAATGAAAAAAATCTCACTGTAGGAAGTTACATTTTTTTTTTAAATTTTCTTCCGTTGTGCCATCAAATTCCGGAAGTGGTTTGCTTAAGTTGAGGAGTAGCTTCAATGTTTACGACATCCTCAATGGCATGAAATTATTTAAAATATCCACTCCTTAAGACCAATAGAAAGAAATCTTCACTTTACCAGTTTATTTCTTTGATTTTTGATAGATAACTCGATGAAGCTATATTTCGTTATTATGGCCGATTTATCGAAAATAGGGCATTTTTCCAGTGCCCTGTCCTCCGAAACATTTATTTTTTTACTTTTGGAATAAGTAGCTCATGCCCTAACTCTAGGCGAGAAGTGAGAAAATTTCCACTGTGGGAAGATTTTCGCGCGAACGTCCTTAATATTCTGCATAGGAGTCAAAATATTGATGTAAAAGTTCAAAAATAAATATTGGTTTAATTTAATATTACTATGTGTTTTTTGTGCTGCTCAATAACTGGTCTATTTTGCCTGTGCTTCTCTTGCTATGATAACCGCGTGGAAGCCATTATGTTAGAGCTATATATTCAGGGTTGAAAAGGTGTCAAAAAATTCGAAATATTGTAAAGAAAAGCTTACTTACTTTGAGCTGAATGTTTCCTTGTGTGTCCTGGCCGGTTTAAATGGCAAATTTTCGGTTTTGCTAGCCAAGGGATCTTCCATTAAAGAAGAATTGAAGGCAGGCTAGAAAAAAACCGACTATCGCCACGCGATGCTCGATAAATTCTCTAATAATCGACGGATTCGCTCCAAATTGCGATCAGCTGAACGGCGTATAGCGTGGCTTCCTGTATGTTGCATCGCAAGTGCAGAGGAATCGCTCATAATAAGCATATACCTGACCAGTTTTCTTCGCTTAGCGACCGCGTCCGTTTCACAAAATGACACTTACCGAGGGAGGGACCGTACTATTGGCACTCGTTCAATCGACCACGGTGGGAGGGTGTACTGCGTTTGATTTGATCGGAAATCCGAACCCGCGAACGGTTTCATAGTTCAAAATTTTCCAGCTTTCGCGTAGGTTCGTCGATCTGTTCTTGTTCTAACAGCTATTAGTATAAATCTACTAGAGTTCTATCACGAATGCCGTTCTCTGATTGGCTACGCTACTCGCTATCTATTCTGTGATAGATAGTGAGCAGCGGTTGTCAATAAAATGGCCGCCGCTTCTTTGCGTTTTCGAAGTGTCTGCGAGGAGGATTTAGATAATTTACTTGTTTAGTTTTGAACGACTAGTAGATTAATTTTATTTTATTTTATACTAAAACAATTAGATTATTCGCTCTCGATTTCTATGCGTGATAGCTGATTCGGGCTGCGCCCTCATCAGCTATCACGCGATAGAAATCTCGAGCTCATAATCTAATTGTCAATTTGAATGAGTGCTAATAGTACGGTTCCTCCCTCGGCAAGTCGTGCCATTTTGTGGAACGGACGCTGTCGCTAAGCTTGGATATTCAAATCGCGTATTTAAACAGTCGATAATGCGGTGCTAAAGGTCACGTATATGCTTATAAATGAGCGATTCTCGTGCACTTGCGATGGTTTTGAAAGCCAGGGAGCAATATACAGGAAGCCACGCTATACGCCGTTCAGCTGATCGCAATTTGGAGCGAATCCGTCGATTATTAGAGAATTTATCGAGCTTCGCGTGGAGATGGTCGGTTTTTCTAGCCTGCTTTCAATTCTTCTTTAATAGAAGATCCCTCTGGCAGCAAAAACCGAAAATTTGCCATTTAAACCGGCAGGACACACAAGGAAACATTCAGCTTAAGGTAAGTGAGCTTTTTTTTACAATATTTCGAATTTTTACTGAGACACCTTTTGAACCCTGAATATGGCTTCCACGCGGTTATGATAGCAAGAGAAACACCGCAAAATAGACCAGTCATTGAGTAGCACAAACAAACACATAGTGATATTAAATTGAAACAATATTTATTTTGAACTTTTACATCAATATTTTGACTCCTATGCAGAATATTAAGCTTATAACTACACATACACTACGTCTGGGTTGCCTGAGTTGCAAGTTTCTCTTCCAATAAAGAAGAGAGCATATGTAGTCGCTAGAGTGAAAGGGTAGCCCTGCTGTAGGGGCTACGTGTTGCAAATTAATTCAGTGGTTCAGAAAATGCCAAAGTTTCGGACATATTAGAGATCACACCATTGTACTGCAGTTGTCGTAGGTCACGTGTTTCGCAACTACATCCTTGATATCATTGGGTGCCCACTCCAACCATTAACAAAAGTATGTGTGTTGTCGCTTATTTTTTCATTCGCACAATATTCTTGTCGTCAGGTTTGCTACCAGCGATTATATGGTGACCATAGCCCCTTACGGCAAAATGCGAAGTGAAAGCGACCGCGGAGACGACCCTACACGCCTCTTTTCCAACATCACGATCCTTAAGTTGTTTGCGTTGATGCACTACTACTCAACAAGGCTCACTATTTTTCCAGGTGGTGGCACCCATCCTGGAATTGATGTCGCCCATTAAGGACAAGGACTCTTAACTTGGCATCGACTGTTCTTGTTGCTCTTCGAGAGAAGCCTTCAAAAGCTGGCTCGCGACGAAACGTTTACTCTGCCTTATTGGGACTGGACTGAGAATAAAGACAGCTGCACCATTTGTACCAAAGATTTTCTTGGCGTCACAAATCTGACAACCGGCGCGGTGACAGGAAAATATTTCACCGATTGGAATGTCATTTGCACGGCAGAGCAAACCAAGGACCAAACTCAAATGTGTAACTCTTCTGATGAAACACTGCGGCTCTAGCGTTTGACAACCGTAGACAAAAAACAAATGGAAGCTATGGGGCTCGATGTGACTTTTCCAACATTAGAAGACGTTAATTTTGCTCTGATGTTTGAAAAGTGGGACTTACCACCCTACTGTAAAGAGACGAGCTGCAGCTTTAGGAACATCGTAGAGGGCTATGCAAGCAGCAAGACCGGATATCGACTGCCAAATGTTATCAGACCCTGTATAACCAAGTTCATGTATATGTAGGAGGTAACATGGCTGAATTCCCTTCAGCAGCTAATGACCCCATCTTTTACCTTCATCACGCATTCATCGATCTGATCTTTGAGAAATGGTTTCAAAAGTACAAGCTGACTGCTTCCGTCCTTACACTCTCCGACGCCCCACTTGGCCACAACAAAGGCGATGTAATTATATAGATGTCCCCTGTATATACGCACGAACAGATGTTCAAGAACTCGCACGAGCTAGGTGATAGCTACGAAGGCATTGATGAGATAGGTACGTATAACCTAAAAGGTACATGCGGAAAAAAGCTGATTAGCTAATAGCACAATTACTACAAAAAGAGTAGTTTTGTTGGTGGGCTAAATGAAAAATGGCAATAAAAATATTAAGAGGAAAGAAAAATTGGATTCACTTAAAGTGTTTTTCAATGAGTAAAAATCACTTCCAGGAAATGATTCTGTTAAATTTTCTGCTTGGTGAAGAAACTGCTTTCCATGGAAGCCGAGCACTGAGTAAATTAACTAAATGATACAAAATCTTTAAAGTATACAGAAGAGAAGGGGTCAGCTATTACTTGAGCTTACGTGAGAATGAATGAAAATCATATATTTGAAACTGCGGATTAAAGAATGAATAAGTGAATGATCATCGCAGTTATGAACACTACTTAAGCAGTAGTGAAAATAAAGCCTGAAAAAAAACTTCAGGCTTGTAAGGGGTTTGAACCCATGACCTCTGCAATACCGGTGCAGCGCTCTACCAACTGAGTTAACAAGCCAACTGGGAGCTGGTCATTTTTTTGGTTCGTAATATACCCGTGAGGGATGAATATGTGAGAATGAGTATATGAAAATCATATATTTGAAACTGCGGATTAAAGAATGTTATGTGAGTATATGAACTTACCTTTGATTTTTATTTCAGGGCCATCCCCTGGTGAAACGTTCCCTCCGGGTTGTTGTCCTGATTTTGGTTCTAAATCTACAATAACTTCTCAGTCTCCATCTCCGTCAGAAGACTGTCCCAACTTCAACTACATGTATGCAAGTATCATTGGTCTGTCGATTGCAGTGGCTCTTCTCTTCTTTTCGCTAGTTGGAGTGCTAGCTTATTATCGCTACAAATCAAAGAGAGCAGACCAAGCACCAAATGGGTTTTCTCTGATTCACCCGGTGAAAGCGCCGTTACTTAGTATAGAAAGCAATTGAAATCTGCCCCAAACCTGTCTTTAGATGTTATATTTTAAGAATCACTGAGCTATTATGGACATTATGATCACTTGAGCATCTGTAAAGAGCGGGAAAAACTGCAGTAGATGCTTAAGTCATTACAGCAGTTTTCGTTTGACCGTCGAAAGTAATTCGCGTTTGTTTCGGTTTTGCTTTCTGACGCTCTGTGATTCGTTCGCAAACGTCGCGACACTTTCTCACGTGAGAGGCAAAGCAAAATATATATAACCATTCGTGACTTGCTCACAGCTCTTGGCGTCGGTAGCATGAGTTTTCTTAAAATTCAAGCTCCGATAGTTCCGTTGTTGTTGTTTTTTGTTACAGAATTGTCAATAGGAAGGATTAATTTTGATGCACATACTGATCCATTGCAGGACTCTTTAGATTCTGAAATTTACAAACATTTACCGTAAAAGCTCTATTAAGCCCCCTCTCTAATAAGCCCCCCATTTAGGAGTCGGTTTTTGTAATAAGCCCCCCCCCCCTCTCTAATAACCCCCCCCCTCCCTTTTGGGACACGAGATTTTGTAATTATTCCCTCCTCATCATCATCATCATCATCATCATCATCATCATCATCATCATCATCATCATCTTTATTTAAAAACACGGTAAATACATCAGGCATTAACAATTTAATATAAAAGCTACAACTATTGCGAAAAACTATGTATAGAGATTAATCTTCTAAAATTTAAAGTATTGCTAACTATTAAAGAAAGGTAAACTAAATTAAAGCCTGTTTTACATGAATGCCGTGTCAGAATTAATTACTAATCGTCGGAAAGTAGTCAGAGATGTTGCTTGCCTAGCAGCTGAGGGTAGACTGTTCCAGAGAACTGCATCACTATAGGCAAAGCTACTTTTGTAATAATTAGTACGTGGCAAGGGAATAGCAAACCTCTTACGAAATACACTTAATGCGGCCCAGTTGGTTTGACACAATACTGTTCCCTGCTCGGTATTGAATAATAAAGTTTTACTGCAGTTGTTTGAAATTTGTACAGACATTATTTAACACGAAAACGGCGTGTTCAAAGATTTGAAATAAGCCCCCCTCTCCAATAAGCCCCCGTTAATAAGGCCTGAAATTAAATAAGCCCCCCCCAAGTTAAGAAAAACGTTGTTATGAAAAAGCTCATCGTCGCCGTAAATGATACAAATTACCTAACTTTATTCAAACTTGAAAGGCTAGTACTTTAAGCAAATGGGCACGAATTTATCCGGCCTTATAATGCACATGTAGTAAAACACCAGCCCTCCTGTTGTATTGTGGCTGACAGATCAATGACTGAATCTACGAGCAGGCCATCCCCTATTTTTCTGCTGATACACTAGCCCAGCAACTCCTCACTAACTCCCAATCTTCTCAGTTTTGTACATATTTTTACCGTAGCCTTTACCATCCTACTAACTGGAACTAATTTTATTTTCTCTTGCCTAAAATTTTCCTGAAATTTACCCCATTACGCGTTTAAACACCAACCCCGCTATCGCAAACCCGCCACAGTTCGCGCAAGCTAATTGCGTTTCACTGTATCTTGTGCGTGAGCATATGTTGTATTCATAGGCGGTTTCTTGCATGTGAGTGCTCATTTCATTTATATTCATTTGACTTTTAATACTCATATGTACAGGCAACTAACCTTAGTGATAAAAGAGGTGTTCTACAAAAAATCAATCTGACTGTGGTCGGATGCTCATTATAGTATTACAAGCTACAGAATAATCATGGTTGTTCATTGTGAGTTAGTATCAAGCTGAGTTAGCAGTTTGCGGATCGGAGCTAATAAATACACCAGATGCCAAATGATGTTTGCAACAAAGGAATAATGTTCTAGATTCACAAATAATTGTATTATGTTGCTAACGCCGCTGATACACTCCATGGGATCTCATGTTATATATCAGGGTTCGTACGCGTCCTGGAAAACCTGGAAAGTTATAGAATTTTATAATTTCATTTTCCAGGCCTAGAAAGTCCTGGAATTTAGGTTTGGGTCCCAGGAAATTCATGCATGGAAAGCCGTGGAAAATCAGCAGGCTTTCTGTGAGTGGAAAGCAATGTAGATCAAAGTTACAAAAAATAATCGACAAGTCCAAAGATATGATTTATTTCAGTAGAAACAAACATAGCGCGCATTGCAAAATTACGCTTGCAAACATTTTTGTAATTTTTGTCATTGTTTTGACATAACTGTCTCAGAACAGTTGCTTAACTTAGGTCATGGAATTTTTCAAAAAGTCATGAAAATGTCATGGAATTGTCACAGCTCAAAAGTGTACGAACCCTGTATATCTTTAATTTTCGTTTCCATTCTTTTCACCGCAGTCAAGCGTTTGACCTCTTTTATCCAAGAAGTTTGACTTCAACATTTAGAGGATGATCTCAGTTCCAAACCAGTGTTGAGTTGTAGAGGCAGACGACGAGCTGCACCGATGCACGGGATTGGTATTTCCGTCTTATACCGCCCAAAGTTATCCTCGTTTCCATTTCCACCAGGACGTCCATCAAAGTCGCATCCAAATGGCACTTTACTTCTGTAGCTTCTGATGAGCCAAGCATTGGCATTTTTAGTCAAAGCAGTGCAGTTAGAGCATTCCAAGCCTCTGATCTTAATGTACTCATATTCTTGACACTCGTTCTCCCAGCTACCAAAGATATCATGACCTTCCAACTTGGCGCGTGCGTAGTCTGTATACTGAAGACCTTAGAAGAGGAAGAAGAAGAAAAAGAAGATGAACAACAACAACAACAACAACAACAAAGGACTCTGACCACGGAATGCACCGTCCCCTTTAATCTCCTGTTTTCCTAAGGGCTAAAATTGCCAGTGCGAAGCGACAACAACAACAGCAACAAGCTTTATTTGCAGGACCGTAAAATATTGCTGTATTGCGAAAACAAGTGATAAGAATCAAACTAGTTTGATAATAAGCTTTACGTTTTCATCGCTTGTTTTATTGATATGTGGGTACTTGAGCCTGAGCATTAGCTATGCCATGCTGATGAGGCCTAACAAGGCCGAAACAGCTGTCCATGGCTGCTAATGCTTGGGCTCAATCTTTGCATTGGTAGATTTAAGGGGTAATGCCCGCTGCCTTGTGGCCTTAGTGCCTTTTGAGTGGCTTCAGCTTACTTGATCAAATTAATTTGTGATTTATCCATAGTTTAATAATAGTTTGTTTCTTAAATCAAAACACGCGGACAAGTGGAAATAAACTTAAGGAATTGCATATTAATAGTATTGTCATTGCAGTTTATTAATCCACGAATACTAACTGCTTAATATTCGGAATAGTATTAACTATTTTATCATAAAAAGCCTTTCTAGTTGACGAATACTTGGGACAACGAAACAGAAAATGGATTTCATCATCGATATCATTCATATCACAGGGCTGCAAAGTCTTTCACATCTTGAGATATTATCATATCACCGGCGGGTTTCAATTTTAAGTTTATGATTACCAGTTCTCAGTTTCACTAAAGATTTTTCTATTACAGTTTTTTTTCTGGTTATATCTAAATAAATTATGGGTGTATAGTTACTTTTGAAAGTGTTGTAAAACTCTACTTTTTTTTAATTCTGAAGGGTATATGTTTCCAGTGCTCGATATAGTTCTTTTTCATGACGTCCAAATGCCGTTTAATCATAGTGTTATCTAATGCGCTATGACCGAAGTCAGAAAGATCATGATAAATGTTTTTTGAGATTGGAATAAAAGCTACTTTTGCCATGAGAATGAAGATCAATTGACGTTAAAAGTGACTGTTTAAAAATAGAGTCTTGTGCCTCATTTTGAAGATACGTTACGCAATAAAGTATTCTTTTATTTATATCAATAATCATGGGAAATCGGCAAAGTTCAGCCCTGCATGCAATGTTGGATGCTAAATTGCTTGCTTCTAAGTAACGCTTGTAAAACTGTAGATGTGTTTTTTCAATTGGTGAATTTTCCCATGACTTAGGATTTAGTATAGACACCCCAGACTTCACTATTATAGGTCACAATTAGGGCGAGACCGTGTATCATACCTGCTTCCTAGATGCACCCATAATCACAGTCATAGAACCTGCCTCGACTAAATGTGGCTTTGCTAGGTTTATTTTCCTTTTTTACTAATATGGATGAACTGTGTCATAGTTACTGACATAAATTAAACAAGACTTTATTTTACCTTCGTTTGGATAGTTGCAGGTGACTCGAAGGTGTGTCGAGTGATTAGCAAGGGACTGCATGTGTGGCAGGGACAAGCGGTACTTGGTCCAATTCACCGCTCCGTTAACGTTTTCATCATTCATTGGGAAATTCTTGTCAAATCCTTCGTACTCGAAGGTCTCTTTGTTACCGAACGAAAACGATTGAATCAGAGTCCACACATATCCAGGTTCACTGTCCATATCGCAATAAACAGGAAACGCCGCCATTGCTGGGTTGTAGATGATATTGTTTCCAGAGGTTAAGTTGCCAGAGTTTTCAGCGACATCTTTACAGCTCCTCGGGTTTATCTCACATCTTTGTCCCGTGTGAGTGGCGGGACATGAACAGTTGAACCTTGGCTTTTCGGGTTCAAACATCTCCTTGCAAACCCCTCTGTTCACACAGGGATTGGGGCGACAACATCGGTTCACACATTCATGCTTGCCTGGTATGTATTTCTTTCCACCCTAATGCGTGAAGCATTGTAGGTTATTAGACCTTCGTTATTTACAGCGCTGTCTTATCTTCTTATTATATTTGCAAAAAATTTTTATCTGCCTTCCTTCTGTCTCTAACATAGTCAATGATATTGAAACATCGTTTATTTTTTCTCCATTCACACAAGTTTTTTCTGCCTTAAAGCGGCACTCTACGCGCCCCCTCGCGCTTTCGTAGGATCTCAAGAAAAATAAAACATCTGCACACTATAGGCTATGATTTCCAAACTTTGCTATTGGTTATTTAAATTTCTGGTTGACGGTGATTTTCACTTGTAAGCAGAAGCTGGAAATAATTTTAATTTGATGTGTTTTCCAAGTAAATTTTCAAATCCGCACCAGTTACTCATTAGCATCACACTTTAATCAAAAACGCCGAAAATTAGCAATCAAACAAGTTTGTTTCTGTTACGCTTCAATTCTGAAGGATCGTGATCAACCCATACTATGTGCATTTTAATTAAAATTGAAAAAAGTCTCCTCTTTAATAAATTTTATAGAAATCTAAGTTAGAAAGCATTTACAATGTAAGACCAAAAAGGCATTTTTAGACATGTCTAATTGGCAGTTCACAAACACCCGGCTACACAATATTCCATATTACACGACGTACCTGAACTGTGTAGCTCCTCACTAGATCATAATAATTACCCCCTGGCTTGCATACATTGCAGCTGGTTCCATTTGTTTGTTAGCGCTGTTGAGCTCGCAGTTATTCTCCTTAAGCTTCCTTAGCAGACGAGAAATAGTTCATGGATAAGCAAAGACAGTCATCTTTGCACATTACGTGACATTTGGTTGCTCTAGCGACGGTCGCTTGAACACGTGACCTTCAAGGATGTGGTCGTGGATGACATCTTCATCGATGTGAAACTTGAACTTTTGGCAATTAACTTTTTCTTTGCCGTAGACTGAACTGTCGAGACTTAGGAGGGACACCAGAAACAACACTTGTGAGAAAGACACAGGATCCATAGTGGAGCTGTCATAAGCACCTACAAAATAAGATATGCCATTTGTAAAATTCGTTACCATGGAGACGCAAGTACAAAGACGCGCTGAGTTGCTTTAAGGTTACAGAAAGGGAAAAATGGTCATATTTTTGAAAAACATTTTTCAGCTAATTGTTGAAAAAAGAATTCTTGGAGAGTTTTGTGAAAACAGCAGTTCAAAATGTTAAAAAGATTGCGAGCTATCTTTAAAAAAAACCGTTTTATGCGTGGAAATAAATTGGTAAATGAGTGTAAGTGTCATAATCCAATTTGTGTAGTAACAGTGTTTGACGTTTTTCGCGGCAAAATGAAGATCAGCTCTGCTAGAGTTACCGCTATCCTGATCTGCCTCTTTCGCCCTGTTTTTTCCTCATTTTAGTTTAGCCAAAGGCTTTTCAGCACGAGACTTGACTTTTCCCAACGTGAACGTATCGCTCTACAATGACAGTTAAGCTGAATCCTTTCCCGCGAATTTAATTACTATGTTTGTCTGTCGAACGCTACAGGAGATGCTTCGCTTTATGTGATTAGTCGACATCATTAGCGCTTTCACAAGCTCTTACATGATGTGTGAAAACTCTGAAAATGTTTCAAGGCCGAAAACACGGCTTTTGTTTTTGCGCAAATTTTTCCTCTTCAAATGAATTAATATGGTATGTAGATTTGTCAGATTTCAACAACCATTGAAACTTGTGGTATATTGCTTTTATATAATAATCCAGAAGACGCGCGAAATTTCCATTCGTTTACTGGAACAATAAAGCATAGCTGATTGACCAATCAGAGCGCGCGCATTGATTTTGTTATTACATAAATAGGTTTGACCTCTAGATTTCCCCTTTCAAGAGATATTTTGTAACCTTAATTTTCTATCTCTTGAATAAGGGATTGTCAGTATTGTATTGTAAAGTATAAGTATGGTTAATGGACATTACATCAACTCCATGCAGCATGTCTGTGTGGAGTTATCTTCTGACTATGCAATAAACATTAATGATGATGGCGTCCAAATAAACCAAGTCAATCATTGCAAATCTCCCGGGCTAAACATTGATGAAAATCTCTCGTGGAAGAACCACATACACGACATTTCGAAAAACAAGTTTCTTCCGGCAGTATCGGTGCACTTAAGCGAGTTAGGCCATTCATTTCCATGCACTCTGCAAATAAAACGTACAAAGGTCTTATCGAATCACACTTAAACTACAACAGTGCTGTTTGAGATGGCTAGGCAACATCTGATCATGAGTGATAAAATTCCAAAACTACAAAATCGCGCTGCTAGAGTTATTACTAAATCAATTCAAGACATCAACTCTAGACATCTTCTTAATTCGCTTGGTTGGGACACCTTATCAATTAGAAGGGGAAACAAAAGGCACACTTAATGTACTAGTGTAGTAATAAACTCGCCCCAGCCTATCTCTGCAATATGTTTGCGCCGAGAATTTCGAATTATGATCTTCGCGACGCCAAGGGAAAACTATCCCTTCCGAAACCTAGAACTGACTACCTGAAGCGTAGCTTTGCTTTTACAGTGGTTCACTCTCCCATCGAACAATCTTCCTGAGGAACTGCGTACTGTAAATTCCTTGGGTCTCTTCAAGAGAAGTATTCATAGATGGTTTTTTGAACAGTATAGAGGATTTTTATATTTCTATGTAAAACTAATATTTTAACCAAATGTATAAATAAAGCTATCATTCATTCATTCATTCATTCATTCATTCATTCATAAAAACCACATAGAACACAAAACAACCAAGAATAGCGTGCAGGCCGGAGATTTTTTATTGCTGCAACGTTAGCAATTATAGCGTCAAGAATCAAACGTTTTCACGTTCCTTTTACAAATGGTTATAATTTTCATCATTTACGTGATGGTGTATGTCTTAAATTCGAGCCTGGGTGTGGTTAACACTCTTTTGAGAGAAGAGGTTGGTTTGCGCTTGCGTTGCTTTTATTCTTTTATGAATTAGTTCCTGATCCTTTTAACGTGGTGTGCCTGTGGCAGACCACGTTATAAATTCGCTTCGTTTTCTCTACAAATCGACACGCTTTTTTGTTTTTGAATGTTTTAAAATGTTTGAAATGCTTTGCATTGTCCTTAGCTGCATGTCACAGTCCCTTCGAATCCAAAAGATTTTCCAACAAAAAGTGTGTACGGGAATGAACGACGAAAACCTTTGACACAAATAAAGCTGCATTCGCGAAGCCGTTTGTAGTACTTTCAGTGTTCGAAATAATTATTTATAACGAAAATAAAGCAATCTATAAATATTTTTGAGTGGCGCCATCGCATCTAGCCACAATTTAAACACAAGTTTGCATTGAGAAATATTCTTCCTTTTAACTAAACGCACCACTCTGACTCTTGCCATTACTTCAGTAAGTTTTAATTTTGAGCATAAATATCCAAAAGCATGGTTTCAATGGTTATTTAAGAGCCAATTTCTGTAAATATCGAGAATCCGTCTCGTCAAATTTCGAAATTCTTCATATCTTGCCTGAATAACACCTATGGTGAGTTATTTTCGAAAATAGAATTCAAAGATCGTGAAGCGCTTGCTTTTTTCTGAAATCGAGGAAAGTTTGAAAAACGCCTTTTTACCGCCATGACGCTGCCGAAAATAGTGTAAAATGATGCATTTTGTTATCGCTCGTGTAGATAAACACGGTGTCAGCTATCAATGCGACTTGGCCAGATCATAAGGCATCTCTTGGTCTTTCCAAAGCACAAAATTGTTTTGGAAAAGCTACTGGTATATAACCGTTTTTGACCGTTAAATATACCACAGTTCAAACGCTTCAGCGAATGAGCTAACTTCCACACCACAAAAAGCCCACTGGTACATACAAGTTAACGTTGAAATTAGTATTTTCTTAAAGTGCATATTTTGTGCTCTGTTGTGTTAAAATTTCTTCCGCGGCCCGACAAAAGTGCTCCGTCGAGAGACAGAAACGTGAAGTTAAGTTTTGCATCGCCGCCATTCTTGAAATCAACATGAACTTTGCCTTCTTCGAACCACAGCTTCGCCAAGAACTAAAAGTTTGCCGATGGAAACCTTACCTCTCTATTCTGAACGCCTAAGGATTACAATACAATTCTAAACTTACTGTTTTCAATCTCTCTGAGAGTGATAACCTTCAACATAAATTTTGACGAGGTCAGAGTAGGTGATGAAATTATGTAACTCGACGCTGATTAACACGGCAATTTTCAAGTGACTTTAATTACGTACGGTCATTCTAAACTGCTTCTTTCCTCCAACTATCACCTTTGTAAAGTTATGATGTTATGATATCTTGAATTCCTACTTGGCCACCATCTTCGGTTACAGAAACATTGCTGTACTTTGCTTGTAAAGGGAAATTTGTTACATGTAATTGCGTGACGTTGACGAAAGGATTGACAAAACCAATGCTTTTGGTAACCGATAATATTTTCATTTGAACTTTGCAACAGCGTTCGAGTCGAACAGCTGAAAAAAAAAAAGACTATAAGAATATCTTACCTTTTCAAATTGCCTTGTACACATGTCCAGTCAAGGAAACCACGTTAGGAAGGGGTCGGTACATTTCACTGACCCCCAGTCCATGGACTACCATGATGGACTACCGAAATGGACTACCTATATGGACTGCTAAATGGACTACCTATATGGACTGCTAAATGGACTACCTATGTGGACTGCTAAATGGACTACCAAAAATGGACTACCCTTAATTACCTACCTTGAAAAAAAAAAAGTAAAGTTTGGTTGTTTTCATCGATTGATCGTGATCTCCACCATCTTGTTATTTTTTAAATGCTGCTGGTCAGCTTTTCTGCAGGCGCATTCACTCATCGTGCATGATGGCTGACAGGCTGCAGCTGGAGTAAAAATTTGATTTATAATCTTCCAGGTGATTCCTTACCTGGCTGTCATGATGCTCAAAATGGTAAGTGACAGAAGAAGATACAACTCAAAAATAGATCACATGACCAGGCCCAGGGGGGGTACTCCCTGAAAAATTGGGTGGGCGTGCAGCCTGCTTCCCAAAAGCCTTACCTTATTTAAAGTGCACCTAGCCCCAAGAATAGTTATTTTTTCCCGCTATTATAGTACTTTGTACATATTCCAAAAACATGTAGAATTTATTTTCAGCCTTCAGAGTTTTTTATGGGGCTTACGATAAACTGTGCATCATTTGGTACACGACCAAGTCAGCTGGGGCGTGGGTCTATTCCCCAGTTGACTATTATTTATGCATGTTTACAAAGACGTAGCGCGATGATCAGTTTGTGACTTTAACTGGGGAAAAGACCCACGCTCCTTACTAGCTTGATCGTGTGACAGATGACGGCTAGATGTCGTAACTTTTACAGCCTGTAAAAAGTCGATATTTGGTTAAAAAAAAAATTAATGGCGCATTGTGTTTTGAATAGGTGTAAAGATTAAATTTAGCGAAAAAAAATATTTTGGTGTTAGGGGCACTTAAAGACCAAAATATCTGTGATTTTTCCTACCCTATTTATAACAAACGGTTATAAATTCAAATTTTTACTGACCATCCAGCGTGTCAGCCATCACACGAGAGGAATGAATACGCCTGCAGAACAGCTGACCAGCAGCATTTAAAAAATAACAAGATGGTGGAGATCACGATCAATCGATGAAAACAACCAAACTTTACTTTTTTTTTTTCAAGGTAGGTAATTAAGGGTAGTCCATTTTTGGTAGTCCATTTAGCAGTCCATATAGGTAGTCCATTTAGCAGTCCATATAGGTAGTCCATTTAGCAGTCCATATAGGTAGTCCATTTCGGTAGTCCATCATGGTAGTCCATGGACTGGGGGTCAGTGAAATGTACCGACCCGTTAGGAAGAGATGGGTAATAATCAATCGAATGTCATCCCATTTTACATGAAGATCGTTAGTTTCTCCGAAACTGTGACAAATTCCATGAAGATCCAGCGATTTGAAGCTTATTCACTGTGACTCCAGTGATTCTATTTGATGACGTGCGTATCTTTCCGTACAGAGCACACGAATGATATGTTTCGATTTACCTGTCTAGCTCGAATAACGAACTGTTTGCCCGCATTTTTCTTTGTATAATTTTAGTACCAGGGGGTAGGGGTGGTGGAGTAGCGAAGTCTATGGGGTAGGTGGTAATAATAATAATAATAATAATAATAATAATAATAATAATAATAATAATTTTATTTATATAGCAATAGAGAAAGCTCTGTCTCCATATGTTTTCAATCTGCTTCTTGGAACCACTAAATATTCTTTACATGAAGAACGCAATGACCTAGAGTATGTTTTAAAATTCAAAAGGTCAGAAATATAAGAAGGTTCAAGGCCATGAAGGGCCTTGTATACCAATAAAAGGACTTTAAAAGTTATTCTAAACTCAACTGGTAGCCAATAAAGATTAATTAAAATAGGAGTTATATGATCATGCTTCGGTGTCAGTGTAACAACACGAGCTGCAGCATTCTGAACTGCCTGTAGTCTAGCTAACAGATACTTAGGAAGGCCATGTAATAAGGAATTACAGTGATCAAGTTTCGAACTAATAAATGCATGGACTAAGATTTCACATGTATCTTGGCTTGGTAGTGGTGGAATGAAGATATCCCTGTAAAGAAATGTGGTTGCAAGAAAATTCTGTACAATTAAGTAACTAGATATAATGAAAGGTATTATTTTTAAAAACAAAGTTGACAAAAATACCGCTTTTCAGAAAATTGTTTACCCACTTCCACCACCCCTCCCTGCTCAAAAAATGTAATACGGTCCTACCTAAAATTGCGGGATGTCCTCGCGTATATTTCCATACTCCAGATACCCAAATAAATGTTTTGTCCTTAAGTTCAAGGTTTTCTTTTCGAAGGTCAAATAGAAAATCGAAGGTCAAATAGAAAAGGGAAACTTAACAGTATCTATGCAAAATATAAGGGCCTTTTATGTTAACGAACGAGGAGGACTACTAGTTCTTTGCGGGAGGGCTATTTATGACTATTTCTTTCGAAACGTTGGGCTCGGCCCCGGAAGTAGCTCCTCACACAGTTTTCTAACCTTCTTGGCTTTTCACCAAAGAGCATAGCGCCTACCGGATATGCGGATCTACAAGAATTGGGTGGCTGATGTACGGAAAACCACGGGCACTTGCCGCAGAGATATTCACTTGTTCCTCCGCTTCAAGCGCATCTTTCCTCACCAGCAGTTACCGTCGCAGTTTCGCGGCGAAAACTGTAAAATAAGACGAAACTTGTTGGGGAAATAGAATTTCCGTGGCAGTGAGCTATTCACAGTCTCTCGCCATCGGAGCCGGTCCCGTGTGCTCGCCGCATTTCTTTGGCGACTACATCCGCATGCAGTTACCTTCCGGTGGCCTGACCAATGGATAAGGTTCTCCACAAGGTAACACTTTTGATTTTCCCGAAGCCTTACGGCCCCGGCGTCCGACCCTCTTGGTTTCTCTTAACGCTCAACCCTCCTTATTGGGCAACCTCGTTGTCAGGGCTTTTCCCTTTTTTCGAAGTGAGGAAAATAGTCCTGGGAACGAGGTTGCTTACTAGGCTGGTAGTAACTTGACGAACTGACGACGGTAGTGACTTGGACAGGTGGAGGAGGGCCTGCACTCTCCATAGGAGACATCGTTGTCGGAGACTTCGTAATTTGATCAGGTCAAAGGTTTCATTTTCTTAATTAACACCATTGATTGATGTAACCTTGAATGAACTTTCATTGATTATCACTTAGCAACGACCAATAAGAGATTAGATATTCGATTACGCGATACTTCAGCATATAAGTCTAGGGTTCTTTGGTTTTTGGCAGAGAGTAGTTTTACACACCCGTTGTAAGACGAATACGAGAGATATTGATTAAAACGCTTAGTTAAACTCAGTCGAGTCTACTGATTGAGATCGAGAGTTCGATAGGCCATAACCCCTTGTAAGCGGGGCAAGGTTTACAAAACGTGGCACCTCTGGCAACGAGACGATTTCTGAAGATCACTGGGACCAAAGTGGGAGTATAATTACGTCCTGACTTTGCCGATCGAGATGGAGACAACCGAAGCAAACATGGAGATCAAAGTTACACAACTGGAGATGACAGTGACAAGGACTAATGCCGTCTTGGAAGGAAAAAACACGAAGCAATCGAGAGACATCTTTCGACTCTAAAGCATCTTTCCCATGAGATTAATCGCATGCGACTGGACGTAGAGGCGATGAAATTAGCAGCAAAAGAAGAGATCGCAGCCATACAGGAATGGAACGCCCAGCCCGACGAAAAACTGGAATAGGCAGACACCGAAGTCGAAAAAGTGACGACATGGCTGGACGATCGCCGAAAGGAGAAAGAAGCCCACGCTCAAGAACAGAAACTACATTTTGAGGCAAAACTACATCAAACCAAGCTTGACATGCAAGCACAACTTCAAGCGACTCAAGCAAGCCAACACCCACCACAAGTCCAGACGCCAGGTAACATCCAAGCTAAATTACCAAAGCTAATGATAACAAAGTTTGATGGCTCCTTCATGGACTGGCCGAGATTCTGGGGGCAATTTTCAGAAACTATCGATAAGACGAACGTAGCAGCGATAACGAAGTTTACGTATTTGCGCGAACTGTTGGATTCTAAAGTTAGAAGAACAATAGAAGCGTTACCCTTCACATCCGAAGGCTACAACCGCGCGAAGAGCATCTTAAAGGAGAAGTACGGGAAGGAATCGGAGATCGTAAAAGCGTACACAAGAGAAATTCTTGAACTTCCTACCATACCAACCTGCAATCAGAAGAAAATAAGCGAATTTAGCGAAAAGCTAACTTATT
>JAEMWC010000318.1:350000-402500 GCA_016490735.1 Pachyseris speciosa
TGGAACTAGTTCCAAACCTTGAAACCAGTACGTTTTTGTTATGCCTGAAACGGTTGATAGCAAGACGAGGACGTCCGAGTGTGATCTACTCCGACAATGGAAGTACATTTGTCAAAGCGGCGAAATGGATGAAGCAGGCAAGAAGAGACGAAGAGTTCAACGGTTTTCTGGAATCGCATGACATTCAGTGGAGATTCAACTTAAGCCGCGCGCCATGGTGGGGCGGACAATTTGAACGGCTAATTGGCATTGTGAAGACTGCTATGTACAAGGTTATTGGGAGAGCCACCCTTTCCTGGGATGAACTGAACGAAGTGTTGTTAGACGTCGAGACCCAAGTAAATCGCCGCCCTCTCAGCTATGTTGAGGACGACTTGGAATTACCTATCCTGACACCGGCCTCATTTTTATTCCAGCGCCCCTCCCAACTTCCCGAAGAACCGGCCTGGCAGATCAAGGACAAGGATTTGCGTAGAAGAGCCAAATTCCTGAAATCATGTAAGGATCAGTTGTGGAACAGGTGGCAACGGGAGTACTTAACTACTTTGAGAGAGCGCCACAACGTTGTCCACAAAACCCCCAAGTACCAAGTCAGCGTTGGAGATGCCGTAATTGTACGATCTGACAACAAGAATCGAGCCAAGTGGCCTCTAGCCATCGTCGAGGCAACTTACCCAGGCCCTGACGGCCATACGCGGGCTGTTCAGCTGAGGACGAGTAAGGGCGTTATTCAGCGACCAGTTCAGCATCTATATCGGTTAGAATTGCAGAGTGAGCCCAGAGTCACCCAGCCAGCAGTCTTGGAACAGCAGTTGGACCCACACGCCGCCGCGTTCCTACCAAGGAGAGCAGCAGCGAGCACAGCAGCCGCAAGAATTGCGCAGATTGCCGAGGCAGAAGAAAGCAATTGTGAATTTGACTTTCAAATAAGTGACTGACTGATTTTTTATAAATTTCTTAGTTTCGTTAAGCCAGTCTCCGTTGTTGCGTGCACCTTCATATTCAAAGCTGCACGGGGGAGTGTGTCGGAGACTTCGTAACTTGATTAGGTCAAAGGTTTCATTTTCTTAATTAACACAATTGATTGATGAAACCTTGAATGAACTTTCATTGATTATCACTTAGCAACGACCAATAAGAGATTAGATATTCGATTACGCAATACTTCAGCATATAAGTCTAGGGTTCTTTGGTTTTTGGCAGAGAGTAGTTTTACACACCCGTTGTAAGACGAATACGAGAGATATTGATTAAAACGCTTAGTTAAACTCAGTCGAGTCTACTGAGTGAGATCGAGAGTTCAATAGGCCATAACCCCTTGTAAGCGGGTCAAGGTTTACAAAATCGTTCAGTTTGGCAATTAAATTCCATCATGGGATGACTCTTGTGAGACAGTTTTCTTCTGTCTCCAGAGACAAATGTTGCTCGAGTGTGCCGCCGATGCCTTCAAATCCTGTCCCTGTTTAAGATCTGCTCATTTTGGATACCTTGTTTGGGAAAAGGGACCTTTATTCGAGACCTCATTTTACATACAGAGAACAAACAAAAGGCATTATAGAATTTGACTTTTTAAATTATTGTATTAAGTATTGTATTAAGATTCATGACCCAGAAAACCATACCCTTTTACATCAATAAAGGGAGTGGCCGCCGAGAGGCTAGGGGCAGGGGCCCGGGGTGACAACGTCGTCTCCAGGGACCTTATCCCTTTATCTTTGAAGAGAAAAGCGCCCTGGGGACGCGGCCTGGGGGTGTATATATATGGCCTATACGAGGACGTGCGCTGAATAGGGTGTATGGCTTTTGATCCATCTGTCTTAAACACAGTTATACAATTTCAAGCGAGGCTGTCCTAATCAGGGTTAGCCCCATTTATCTGAGAGCCTCGAACAGGTGTCTAAACAAGGTAAGGGTTTCAAAACCCCAGCGGCACCCTTATACCCAAACATGTGTCAGATACCTGACTCCCTAATAGGTGGGGAGGGGGGGGGGGGGGGGAGGGCAGGTGTTGCGAGAACTCACCACACATCGGTCGAAATGTTAAGTTATGAAATCAGTGCGGCGAGCCCTTGGCTCATATGGAGAAATACTGTTCTCTACCACGGAATTTCTGTCTCTACGGCAAGTTCTGCCTTTTTTTCACGTTTGACGGCGAAATTGCGACAGTAAGTGGTGGTGACGAAGCAAGATGGGCTTCTAGCAGAGGAAGAAGTGAATTTCCCTGCGGAAAAAGACTGTCGGTGCTTTCGTCCCTGCACTGCTACCATATTGTTGTACATCACTGCTCTTTGGTGAAAAGCAAGAAGGTTGGAAAACTGTGAGAGAGACTACTTTCGGGTGCTATGTGACAACTTTAGGAAGCTACAAGAGGGTTTCAATGAGGTTAGCCGTTAGCCGTAAGACGTCCAAAAATCTAGCCGTTATGCGTAAAAATTGAAAACAATTAACCGTTAGCCGTACAAAATATTAACCGCAAAAAATTCTGGCCATAAAAATCAGTCTAAGATCTCGTGTTTAAAGCGAGTAACGAAAAGGGGGGGGGGGGGGGGGAATACTCTATTCATCCATCCTTGTACTACCCGGTGCCACAAACGGGTATGTCGTTCAAAGATGCAAAATTCATGACTCGACTGCCTGCTGATACGCTCACAAAAAAAGCAGAAGAGACCATGAAGGAGTGGCTGGAGAATTACCGTCCAGTACGGCAGAGAACAGTGAGGAGCGAGACCACAAAAGATAAGGCAGGAGCTCTTCCTCCGGCAGCGTATGCAAAGGCAAATCCTCAAGCTGTGCATTTTCCAGCCGACCAAGTTAACACAATGCACACTGCCTCCTTAGAAAACCGCTCTGTTGCTGACGAAGGATGCGCAATAAGTTTCGTAAGTGATACCATTGTTCCGTAACTCACGCTCGCGTCCGAGGCTGATTTCAACCAGGTGGAGGAGTACGAAAGCGATTCCGATCATAGTGATGTTGATACAGCAGATTTTGACTCAGAGGAACTGGTCACTGGTAAACCTGTGATAACAAGGTCTGAAAGACAAGTCAAAGCGTGGATACGGTTTTATGTTTAGGCGGTCACAAAACTATAAGCCACGTCATTAAGGTGAATTGAAGAACTGTTTCCCATGCAGCATGGATGTTATTTCAAATGTTTCATTGGGCACATTTATCATTAAGCTTTGAAAAATACGAATAAATATACTTTATTGTTTTATTTGTTTTGTTTTTGTCAAAGTACCGCAGTGTACATGTAGGAATGAAGATATAGACCAGATATAGTTTACCGTGGTAATATATTACCACAGTTTTCTACCCCAGAATGTTCCTGGGACTTTACAACAGTGAAAATTAATTTTTAACTTTTTTAAACACCGGTAATTATTTTTTAAAAGTTAACCATAACAGAAAAAAATTAACCGTTAGCCGTAAAAAAGCCAAAATATTAACCGTTAGCCGTGAAAGACACTACCCCATTGAGACCCTCCTACAACTGCCAAGCAGCGCCATAAATAGCCTTCCCGCAACACAGAAGCCTATTCCACAAGATAATTATTTGCAAAGATACCGCTACTTTTCCCTTCAGTTTATATTTCTTGTGACCATCGGAAAGGAAACCTTGAATAAAACATTTATTTGGGTATCTAAAGTACGGAATCGAAAGAGTGAAAATAAAACGCGAGGACATGCAGCAATTTTAGGTAGGAACTACTGCATTTTTGAACAGGGAGGGGTGGTGGAGAAAAGAAAAAAAACTGAAAAGAACTATTTTTCTCAGCTTTCCTTTAAAAAGAATACCTTTCACTATAACCCCAAGTTTCCTTCACAGGGATATCTTTCACACCACCACTACCCCCTAACCCATTTACTTCGCCAGTCCACCACCCCTCCCTACTGGTACTAAAATTATACAAAGAACAATGCGGGCAAACAGTGCGCTATTCGAGCTAGACAGGTAAATTGAAGCATTTGTTTGCTTGGTACAGAAAGATCTGCACGTCATCAAATAGAATCACTGGAGTCACAGTGAATAAGTTTCAAATCGCTGGATCTTCATGAAATTTGTCACAGTTTCCCTAAACAACGTACGAGCATGTAAAATGGGATAAAATTCGATTGAACACCTGATTATTACGCATCTCTTCCTAACGTGGTTTCCTTGACTGGACATGTGTACAAGGCAATTTGAAAAGGTAAGATATTCGTCTAGTCTTTTTATTTCAGCTGTTCGACTCGAACGCTGTTGCAAAGTTCAAATGAAAAATTTAATATTATCGGTTACCGAAAAGCATTGGTTTTGTCAATCCTTTGGTCAACGTCACGCACTTACATGTAACAAATTTCCCTTTACAGGCAAAGTACAGCAACGTTTCTGTGACCGAAGATGGTGGCCAAGTAGGAATTCAAGATATCATAACATCATAACTTTGGAGGAAAGAAGCAGTTTAGAACGACCGTACGTAATTAAAGTCACTTGAAAATTGCCGTGTTAATAAGCGTCGAGTTACATAATTTCATCACCTACTCTGACCTCGTCAAAATTTATGTTGAAGGTTATCACTCTCAGAGAGATTGAAAACAGCAAGTTTAGAATTGTACTGTAATCCTTAGGCGTTCAGAATAGCGAGTTAAGGTTTCCATCGGCAGACTTTTAGTTCTTGACGAAGCTGTGGCTCGAAGAAGGCAAAGTTCATGTTGATTTCAAGAATGGCGGCGATGCAAAACTTGACTTCACGTTTCTGTCTCTCGACGGAGCACTTTTGTCGGGCCGCGGAAGAAATTTTAACACAACAGAGCACAAAATATGCACTTTAAGAAAATACTAATTGCAACGTTAACTTGTATGTACCAGTGGGCTTTTTGTGGTGTGGAAGTTAGCTAAAATTAGCTCATTCGCTGAAGCGTTTGAACTGTGGTATATTTAACGGTCAAAAACGGTTATATACCAGTAGCTTTTCCAAAACAATTTTGTGCTTTGGAAAGACCAAGAGATGCCTTATGATCTGACCTAGTCGCATTGATAGATGACACCGTGATTATCTACACGAGCGATAACAAAATGCATCATTTTACACTATTTTCGGCAGCGTCATGGCGGTAAAAAGGCGTTTTTCAAACTTTCCTTGATTTCAGAAAAAAGCAAGCGCTTCACGATCTTTGAATTCTATTTTCGAAAATAACTCACCATAGGTGTTATTCAGGCAAGATATGAACAATTTCGAAATTTGACGAGTGACGCCGGATTCTCGATATTTACAGAAAATGGCTGTTAAAAAGAATGCCGTATCATTGCAAAATATGGGAATTCCAAGCTATTCAGGTCAAATTTGCATACGAGTGCGTATCAAATTTCACTTGCGTGCGTTTCTTGCTTTTTATCCCTTAAAAGGCATGGAAATCCTCCTGAATCCTTGCCATGACTGTGCGAATCTAGTTCCAGTGAGAAATTTACATTGCACTCAAATATGCGTGAAAGACGCGACTGTGGGTCCGTGTGTCATTCGTCCATTTCATTTTCAATTTAGAACGCAGATGAAATTTTGCCTTTCATTTTTTTATTTATCAATTGGTCTCGGTTTTTTTTAAATAAAATAACCATATTGTAGAAGAACACTTATAAGTAAAATACTAAATTTAAAATATTGCCTTATTTAACACTATTTTGCCATTTCCAAGGTTTCATATGAATAAAAAATAGATTATCGTTACAAGAAAGCAATCTTCCTTTAGAAAACAAAAATAAAAAATCGATTTCATTTTCAATTTAGTTTTAACTCGAAAATCTAAAATTCATTAGCGAAATTGAAAAATTGAAAATTGATTTTAATTTTCAATTTTGTATTTCGAATACAAAATTGAAAATTGACCGCGCGGACCGAGAACAAAAGTTGACGTAGTAGGGGTAGGCTAAGTTGGTCGTTTTCTTACACCTCTCGTGACTGTGGACCGAGGGCAGGGAGCGTACTTTGGTTGCAGAGGTCATGTCCAAAGAGAAAATGGCTAATTACAGAACTAACACAGAAAGAGCGCCATTTATTCAAACAATAGGGCCGTTTATACGAGAGAAAATAAACCGCGGCTTACTCTGGCCGCGGCTTACATAAGACGCGAAAGGAACCATATTTATTCGAGTAAAAACTCCAAGGCCAGGATAAGCCGCAGCTTGAGAAAGCCGTGAACGTACATTTTATACCATTTATACGGAGTGTTCGCGTCTTATGTAAGCCGTGGCCAGAGTAAGCCGCGGCTTATTTTCTCTCGTATAAACGGCCCTAATGTCCAAAGAGGTAAGCCTGCACGTGGCCGTGGAGACTAGATTGGACGATTTTAACAAAGGAAATCGAAATTAAAATTATTGGCTATAAAATCATGTTCCCAGAGCAGCTTGTCCCTGATGCACCTGACAGAGAATGTAAATGGTATTCCACCACTTTTGCAGTTTTATTGCTTAATTCAATTTGAATTCCCTTGCTCTCTTACAACAGAATCATCCAGCTGAAAGGAAATTGGTGGAGTTCAATGCTCGTGTAAATTATCCCATTAAACGTGTATTAAATACCATGGTTAATAATGATCTGATAGACATGGATGATGATCTGGTCGAGTTTTCAGTGTCCACCTTTACAACCCAGGTGGCTGCAGTTGGAATGAAACAAGTGTTTGACAGCTGGAACCAGCACCCAATACCTGGTAAAATCTATTCACTTTTCAGTGTTTGCAAATCAGTTTTTATGCAAGTAACAAATAATTCCAACAACACAAAGTACCCTTCCAATATTCTGAATTAATTGACCAATTGTCTCCTGCCTGTATTCTTTTTCCTAAGTCTTTTCCCTCTCTACTTACATCGAACGACTTTATAGCTGCCATATTAAACTAGAGTTCGCGAAACGAAGACAACAGTCCTGTCAAAGGCGCGAAAATGCAACGAGATGGTTAAAAACTGTAAGGGGGAGGGGAAGGGGTGGAATTCACAATCTCCCTGTTTTGTGCGCGGTTGTTGTTGTTGTTTTTCCACCAAAATTAATAATAATAATAATAATAATAATAATAATAATAATAACTTTATTGGTACATCCAATTAAAATGGGTTTTCACATACCAATTACAATAAAATGTAATGTAAACAGTTAAAATCTAAAATAAACATTTAAAAGTGATAAGAACTTACATTACCATATTATTAAAAAACTTAAGATACATAATTTATTATTACACCGTTTGAAAGTCAGTGGCTTAAAAATTCGTCAAGGGCACGTCCTTTAATGGCGTTCTTAAAAACTTTAAATGATTCCATGTTTGCTAAACTTTCTGGAAGGTCATTCCAGAGCTGAGCAGCCCTAAATGAGAAAGATCGCTGACCTGTTGCTGATCTAAGAAATGGTATATTAAGCTTATCTTTATTCCTAGTGTTTCTTGTATGCACCTGGCTTCTTGTCGTGAACTTATTACACAAGGATGGTGGGGCTAATCCCTTTATACATTTAAAAGCCATTAAAGTGTCTCTAACTTCCAGTTGCTTAGCAACCGGCAACCAGTGGAGTTCCTTTAACATCGGCGTAATGTGATCATACTTCCTTGCGCCAGTCACGATCCGTGCTGCAAAATTCTGAACTTTTTGAAGCCTAACAATGTTCTTTTTTGTTGTACTAGCCCACATGGACGAACAGTAGAAAAGCTTGCTGAAAACTAGTGAATTTATGATGGTTATAAGCGTAGACCTATCAAACAAATGTTTCACACGATTGATTTGGCACAGGCTACCTATACACTTAGATACAACTTCGGTCACATGTTCGTCAAAACTAAGGTGAGAGTCCACGATGACCCCCAAATCTTTTGCAGAACAAGATGAAAGCCAGAACTGAAATTCGAGAAAGATCTCTAAGGACTTTGCTTTTAAGAGATCTCCGTACATAAACACAGACACCACCGGCACGGTGTTTAGAGCGGTCAAGCCTAATCAATTTGTATCCCTCAATCTCCACTTCAGCGTTTGTAACAGAGGAATTTAGCCAAGATTCGGAAACCGCCAAAATTCCATACTCCTTTTCAGTCATTAAATTCCTCACTTGTAGTAGGTGGTTTCTATCCTTGATTGATTGTGCATTGAGGTGAGCCACACTGACTTTTGACTTCTGAAAGGCTTGAGTACGTGGCGTGACCATTGCGTGACACTGCTTCACATCTGTTGCTGGACTGCGATTATTATTCATAATCGCAGTTGGTAATATGTTAATGAGATTACTTGGATTACTTCGCTGAAAGAATTGAGAATTTGATGTATTAAAACTCCGTCTTCCGTTGACAATATCAATCCTCCTTTTATCCTTAAACAGGCTTTGGCTTTTGCCCCCTCGGTGGCCTCTTCTTGGTGCCAACAAGTGCAGAAACTTCAAACGTGCCCAAACGTCACTTGAAATCTGCCATACCGGCGAACCGCGACATGAGTTGTTCCCAAGTTTCCAACAATTCCGGATATTTAGTAGAAAATTTCTTGAATAGGACATCCTGTTAACTGCCCATAAACCTTATCCTCTGTATGGTGATAATGTTCGGTGAATAATCCACGGAAATGGCTAAAAAACGGTAATGTATTGGAGCCCTAAAACTAAGCAGCCACACTGGGCGCTAATTACATACAAGTTTCAATTAACTGAAATAAATGCCATAGTTTGCTGTTAGATTCAAATCCTCTTTACTCCCACCTACCACGGGCCCCAGAAATCTCAACAAATCATGGTTTTAGCAAGTAGAGTACACTTCCTTCCCCTCCTTGCCACGTACATAATGTCCTCTATGTCAGGGTGGTACAGTAACGAAACGTTCAGGCCATTACGGGTAAGAAAAAGAGCAACTTAGCCTACCCCTCCTGCGTCAACTTTTGTTCTCGGTCCGCGCGGTCAATTTTCAATTTTGTATTCGAAATACAAAATTGAAAATTAAAATCAATTTTCCATTTTTCAATTTCGCTAAATGATTTTTGATTTTCGACTTCAAACAAAATTGAGAATAGAATAGATTTTCATTTTTTGTTTCTAAAGGAAGATTGCTTTCTTGTAACGATAGTCTAATTTTCATTCATAAAAACTTAGAAATGGCAAATAGTGTTTAATAAGGCAATTATTTTTATTTAAATATCAGTGTATTTCTACAATATGGTTATTTTATTTAAAAGAAAAACCGAGACGAATTGATAAATAAAAAAAATAAAAGGCAAAATTTCATCTCTGTTCTAAATTGAAAATGAAATGGACGAATGACACACGGACCGACTGTGTATTCCCGGGGATACCTAGAATGCGTGTACCCGAGTGCCAATTTATTTTTCTTAGAATTTGAGAATTGAAAAATGAAAATTTTAGTTCATTTTCATTTTTCATTTCTGCTGAAAATTGAAAACAGTTTACAACCCATTTTTCAAAATTCATTTTTTTATAAAAATGAAAACGAAAATTTTCGATTTCGTTTTTCAAATTTTCGAAAAAAATGAAAATGAAAATTTAACGAATTCATTTTTCAATTTCTAAAAAAAATTGTAATTGAAATTTTGTTTTTAAGTTCATTATTCAATTTGGAAAAAAAATGAGAATTGAAATTCTTTCACGAATTCAATTTTCATTGCTTGATAGGCGACCTGGAGATGGAAATGCGTCGATCACGTGATGCTTGCTTCCGCTGAAAACATGGCTGATCGGGATCCTTCCGAGCACATGGTCTTCATCTCAAGAGGAGAGGGAGAAGGAAGTATCGAAAGAAAAATTAGAAAAGCGCAGATAAATACAGAACGACTTGCTGTTATGTTTGCGGTTAGTTCAGAGATCATAGTTTTTGCAGTCTTTGCTCGCGTTTGGTCAAAGTTAAGGTTAAGATTTATAACAGCGAGATGCATGCTCTTTCTTGTTTTCTTCAAAGTGTCGCTGCTTGCCTGTCTTCATAATAAAATGTTACAGCTTGAAACAAGCTCTATTCATTTGGTGGAGGAGTTCAGGGACGACACAGAGTGGCCAAACAGAGAAGGCCGTTTCGACCTTTCTGAATTTCCGGACGGAAGCTATTTCCAAGTGGCGGGAACTAACAGCAGTGGTGTCCTAGGATTTGGCAGGTCCAGCAATCCTGATCTGAGTAGTCTTTCCGGCCGAAGTACAGATCGTACTTTTTCACCAATGTTCAGGTTCGACAATTACAAATGCTTGACTGTATGTGTTTGATCAAGTGCATTAAGTTTCTCTTGGCTTTCTGTTTTCATTGCTAGGGTATTTTAATGAGCTTAAAGTTATTAAAACAGAAAGGTAGCAGTGTCGATGACTTGCTTTCACTTATTGAGAATTTTCTGTTTTGTTTACTTTTTGTTGCAGTTCTGTTGCTCCAAACCTCACCCACAATGGCCACGCAAGAAAAAGAGCTAAAATTGGATATTCACTCAAAGTTACTGTGGCATCCTTGTAAAATGGGAAAGTAAAAATCCCAACACGGCAGTTATACATACTTATAAATGATGAGACAGCCAATGTTCCCTATATACTTGAGAAGTGTCAAGAACAAATTAATGTGCCTGTCAAACTTGTCACTGGCAATGCACTTCCTCTCGAAGACTCAGAGGGAACAAGAGGTAATTTATGCAAAGTGTAGGTAATTCACAAAAGGAACAAAGATTAAAAAGGAACCTAGTATTCCTTGCACCGATCAGAAAACCAAGAAACTGAGTCTAGAGATAATTATATTGCTAAATTTGTCTTTGTCATGCATGAGTTCGTTTTGCTGACAATTTTTTAACTCAACAGGTCTGGCATTTTGGAAGTCAACCGCAAGGAAGGTATATGCCATTGCATCTCAGTCTGTTGAAGGGAAAGATGATGTGGTTATCATCAAGGAGGATGAGGAAGGTTCTGCACCAAAAGCTTCCCCTGGTATGTACAAGCTGTACATCTGTGGATTCATCCATGTTACAAGTTTTGATCAATACTTTCAGCGCAATTCCTTAGTGAAAATAAATACATTTTAATGGATACCTTGTCATGGAACTTCTAGTAGGGCTTGTTGCCCTTGCACATACAGGTGTGTGAGTGAGGGGAGGGGGAGGGGGAGAGGGTTGATGGAAACACCCTCGAGTGTTTTTTGTTTTAAAATATTTTCAGTACTTTTAAACCCCCACTATATAACCTATGATAACCTTCAACCTGCTGGGAGACTGGGTACATCATTCAACTTGAATAACATGTTGGAATTTTACTCCACTCCAATAGACCTCTTGCTTGTATATTTTGTTTTCCCAGCACAGGTCTTGTGACTCAATGGAATTTGCCCTTTTTCTTTTCATATATTATGCAAACATATGCACGTGGATAACGTGAAATTTGAAAGAAACAATTCTCTATCTAGTAACATCAAATGACCTGTATTGGGAAAACAAAAAATACAAGCTAAAGAGGAGGAGGGGGTGGGGGGGGGGGGGGATTTCACCCGACTACTATACACATGGTCCCCGGCTATCTTCATAGGAAAATAGAGGGAAAATAGAATCATGAATCAAAAGAAATCAATAGCTGTTAGATTCCCTGCCTGGCAGCCCTGAATTAAGAATATTTATTTTGTGTGTGTATGTGGGGGGCAGGCAGGTCACAGGCCATAGCCCACTTAAATGCCTCAAGATTATTCCTTTCAGGCCCTTAAAGGTATATTAACGAAATCACAGTGGGATAATGGGGCGGCTCTTCCTTGATGACATATTTGCAGTAAAACTAATCACTGTAAGGAATGGCTTCAGAACAGCAATTCTAATAAATTTTTTTCTGTCTAGATGTCAACATGGATGACATAAAGGAAACAATCAAAGAGACAGTTGTTGTAGCAGTAGGCGATGCCATAAGGAAAGAAATCCCAGAGGCATTGAAATTGTTTGAAGATAACCTAAACAGAATTCCATTTTGCGGGAATTTCTTGCTTGTTTTGAATGCCTTTTCTGCCGGGGAAACTGCACGCATTCCAGTCGTAATAAGCACCTGCTGTGAATCTGTAATAGGCTGTAGTGAATGTGTCACTAATCTGTTTTAATCAGGCACCTCTACTTGCCCCAAATGTCGATCTGAAGAGTTTATCGCAGTTTGTTTAAAGGCGTTTGATATTATCACCAGGCTCAGCCATAGTTTTACAAGGGTCAACTAAGGATAACTGGATTGCAAATAATCTAGACAGCTTATATACTGAACAGGTTATATCCATGATGTTGTGTTTTTTTAAAGCGTGAATTGATCCTTGTTGGTAATAGGATAATCTTGTGTTTTATTCTGGAAAAGATTATTAGTGCCACTGTTACTGTCATATTGCAATAGACAATAATTTCATTCTTATGTTTTCAATGCGTCAGAAGCATTCCAGATGTCATTTAATATTTGCTTAGAAATTTTTTTTATTGAGATGACTTTCTTTTCTTTAAAATCTAACTCGATGTATTTGACTCATAACAGTTACTTAAATTTGTTATTACTGCCATAAGTCAGTATAAGATCAGCTGAACGATGTCCCCAAAGTACACTCCTAATTATTTCCAGTTACCACTGATGGCAAATACATGTAGCTTTTGGTAAAATTACCAAGGTGCTAGCCAGTAAGGAGACGTCTAGGAAAGATTAAAAATTATCTAACTCAACAAAGTATTTAATTTTCATTTCATCTGAAGAAGTACAAAAGTTGTGTTGACTTTACTTTACCGTAACCAAAGTTCTAAGGCGTCAACTGTTGGAGAATAGTTAAACTCGAGGACTTTGCCTTCTTGTTTTTGTTAATTACCGTTGAATAAATTATGTTACCAACTCTATTGTCATGTTTGCATATCTTACATTGCAGTTTCAAAAGGAATCGGGTTTCCATGAACAAGTTCCCCGAATACAGCTTCAAAATCAGTAACACTGTCAAAATTTTGTTCTCTTTCAGCTTGAAGGGTGGCATTATTTGCCAAAGGGTCAGCACCAAAACATGGGAATAAGGTTATACTTCCACCCAGATCTTCATATGAGGTAACAGCCTCATCGCTTGAGGGGACCTGAGACTCAGACAACCTTTGCCCTTGAAAGTTGTTGTCCCGTAATTGAACTGGTTTTCTAACACCTAAAACAGAGAGGAGAACAGTTTTATCAACCCAGAGGCGACTGGAACTTGTTTTAATTATTGTTTTCCATTGACTGACTTTTAGACTTTGTCCTCTTAGAGGAGGGGTGTGTTTTCTTTTGTTATTTATATGTTCGGTTGGAACTGCCCGGATCTTTTCAATAGCGCAGTTTAGAGACAAGTTTGAAATTTTAAACTGTGCCTTTTTCTATGACAATAGAAAAAAAAAATAGTGTGACATTTGATACAAAAAACTTTGTAGCCTCAAGTTCCATGTCAATGATACCCCTCTCCTCCATGTTTCGCAGTGCATTTTTTATTGGGTAGTTTACACGAGCATTCACCTCTACCCAAAAACGCTCAATTCGAAGATTCTGTACAAAAGAAGAGGAAAACTGGTCTTCGAGCTGTTGCCATACAATTTAACAGCATAACACCGCATCAAGGGTGGGAGAACAGAAACAAACGCATGTCTTTTTGCCCAATAGACGTTATTCGTATTCTCGGTAAAGGACTGGATTTACTATGCAACTGAGGCAAATGAGGGGAATTTTTTCAAATGCAAATGACATGGATCTCTTTTTAATGATATTCCCCGGTATGAGTATCCATTTCAAGCTAGTTCCAGTCTAATACCGAGAATACGAATATGGTCTATTAGATCATGCACTTGATCTGTTTGATAACAATCCTTTCTTGTTACATAATTTGAACTTTGGATATCTGTGGTATTGTAAAACGTTGATTGGTATTCATGCAATACTGCGATAATAGCTCAGAGTGTGATTATACGGGGAGACTGAGTGACTTGCTAGGTGTTTTTGAGTAATGCTTTTTTGAAACAGAACAAAGAACAATGAGGGAACATTTTTTTAAATATGAAATGGTGCAGTTACCTTTTTTGACTCTGTTCGACGGTGAGGATCACGCTCTGTATTTGTTCTCAAATCAGCAATTGACTCCTGCACAAAAAGGCTCAAGTAAAACGCACGACCGTGGTCCACCCTTAATTGGTCCGACAGACAATCCTCTATCACTGCCTTTCTAATATGTGTGAGGAAAAGAAATTCAAATTAGAGAACATGCACCTTACACGAGAAGCAATTCTGTCGCGGGAGGGCTAGTTTCCAGCGCTTGCATTCATTTTGTATTCAATAAATGAGGCAATACCTACGTACCTGTAAACATCACTGTAGATTATGACATTGTTTTTAACTGGCATACAAGCAAAATCAGGAATATATCTGAAGTAGCCATCTATTGCACAAACGTGCACCACGCCATAAGCTGCAAGCTTCTCGTTCTGGTCCATATGTAATTTATGCCCGTGGTATTCGGCAGTATACGGTTGGGGGTTGAGTTGACGTTCAGTTCCTCGCTGGCGATGATTGTGGTAGTAAGGGGCAACACGACGTAGAGAGCTACCTACGCGACGTTCTGATGCAAATGCTCTGTTGACTTTCTGGTCTATGTAACCTTTCAACATTTTTCGTCCATATACGGGGCCCACCTAGAATGAACCCGATCATTGACTTTTTAAATACATTTTAACGTTTGCATTCAGTCCCTGACGTTGAGCAATATAATAAGCTTAATATAACAGTATAATAGACAGTAATGTAAAAAATTGAGATCGCAACAGCAAATACCTTGGCTGTACCTCTGAAATTGCTCTTTGCACGACACGATCAAGCGTCTCATTGGACACTGGCACTTCATGCTTCTTGATTCCATGCTGACTGCAGAATCTCTTTACACTTCGCAAACTACAGCCTTTTACACCAGGGAACTGGTTCTTAATTTCCTCGACAAGATCTTCATAGCTCTTGTTCTCTTCAAAGAGAAACCGCTCGACAAATCGTGGTTCTAGAATCTCACTTAAGGCCGCCATCTTTTTCTTTTTCCCGCCTAAAAGATTGTCCGTTCCAGGCCTCTTCAGATCGTTGACAAGGTTCAATAATTTTTGGAAAATTGAAATATGAATACGTTAAATTTCAATTTTCATTTTTTTTTTCAAAATTGAATAATGAACTTAAAAACAAAATTTCAATTCCAAATTTTTTTTGAAAATTGAAAAATGAATTCGTTAAATTTTAATTTTCATTTTTTTCGAAAATTTGAAAAAAGAAATCAAAAAATTTTCATTTTCATTTTTATAAAAAAAATGAAAAATGAATTTTGAAAAAAGGGTTCTAAAATTGTTTTCAATTTTCAACAGAATGAAAAGTGAAAATGAACTAAAATTTTCATTTTTCATTTTTCAAATTCTAAGAAAAATAAATTGGCACTCGGGTACACGCATTACCTAGAACCCAAAAATTCATCGTGTATCGATACTACAATCCAAGGCTACGAAAGCAAAGACAGCTAGAGCAGTTTCATGTGATCATCTCCGTTCGTTTTCGCCGCCGACTGTGCACAGTCGGCGGCGAAGACAAAACCCGACAAACTCGCTTAAAATAACAGTATTGAGGCGAAAGGACGACAGTACGCCACAGGTAAGACAATTTAACTTTTATTTAGCGTTATTTAGCGATTCGTCGCTAGAGCATGAAACATACAGCAAATCCCATACATTTACTATAAAATAACAAAGGGTCACACAAACACATAGTCTGGGTACCCGTGGTGACATGACCGCTCACGCTACGAGTCAGATTTCAACGGATAGCCGGCAGAAACTAATCTTCCCATCAAATAGTGCATAGCACGTAAACGCCAACAGGCGTTTTGTTGTATTATAGGAGTGATTCTTCTATAAAATATTTTACTTCATCTTGATTGAACAGTCGGGCGTATGTCGCAAACGAAAGTAAAGAAATGAACTCGTTGCCGTGACTGTGCGAATCTAGTTCCTGTGAGAAATTTACAGTGCACTCAAATATACGTCAAAGACGCGACTGTGTATTCCCGGGGATACCTAGAACCCAAAACTTCATCGTGTTGATTGAAAACTACGTGTATCGATACTACAATCGAAGGCTACGAAAGCAAAGACAGCTAGAGCAGTTCCGTTTGTCTTCGCCGCACAGTCGGGGGCGAAGACTAGAACCCGACAAAATCGCTTAAAATAACAGTATTGAGGCAAAGGACGACAGTACACCACAGGTAAGACAATTTAACTTTTATTTAGTGTTATTTAGCGATTCGTCGCTAGAGCATGAAACATACAGCAAATCCCATACATTTACTATAAAATAACAAACGGTCACATAAAGAGATTGTCTGGGTGCCCTGTGGTGACATGACCGCTCACGCTAAGAGTCAGATTTCAACAGATAGCGGCAGAAACTAATCTTCCCATCAAATAGTGCATAGCACGTAAACGCCAACAGGCGTTTTGTTGTATTATAGGAGTGATTCTTCTATAAAATATTTTACTTCATCTTGATTGAACAGTCGGGCGTATGTCGCAAACGAAAGTAAAGAAATGAACTTAAAAAGACCTTGATAGCTAGCTTATTTTGTTCCCGAGCTGATGAAAAACGTTTTTGCAAGACAGTGTGTCCTTTAATTAATAACAAGGTATTTGATTCTTTTACTTATATCTGTAGAAGAAAAATGAGCGTTGACTTTGTTGGCCAATTTCAAAGCTGATGATCAAACTGTTAATCAGTCTAAGAAATGTTTTTGATTGCTTATTGAATAATTCCATAAAATTATGAAGAAACATCAGCAAAATTTGTCAAACTTACTTGTTTTCAAATGCCCTCTGCAGGTTTGGGTGGGCTCTCCATTAGTTCAACTCAATCGCGAATCCTTTGAGCACGCTGCTAGGCGCTAGAACTGTGTACGGACCGGATGTCAAAACACATTGTCACTTTGGCGCTATTTCTTGAAAAACACTTGAAACAAATTTAATGGTTAATTATTAAAACACCTCAAGGGACCTCATTTTCTAATGAGAAAAATATTTGAAATGAAAGTAGCTCATTGACTGCA
The DNA here is from genome assembly GCA_016490735.1 of Pachyseris speciosa. NCBI lineage: Eukaryota > Metazoa > Cnidaria > Anthozoa > Scleractinia > Pachyseridae > Pachyseris > Pachyseris speciosa. The sequence goes on from JAEMWC010000318.1 coordinate 367,050, forward strand.
GCTGGAGTCACGGTAGAGAAAATGCTTTTCTTCTGGTATTGTTTGCTTCAAATGTATATGAACGTTTCAGTATATGCGGTCAAATCGCTGTATATGGAGTGTTCTCTCTGCTTACTATTTTCCCTAGGTTTAAGTAAAATAAGTAAAATATAAACATAAATTTAAGTTTTCGTCAAAGGATGGGATCTAAAAAAGGCTGGTTTTCACTAGCGACGGAGTCGGAGTCGGAGTCCTAATCAGAAGCGTGAAGCGTTATGATGTAGAGAAAATCAAAGCGACGGAGTCGGAAGCAAAAATGCTGATTCCGTTATGACTCCGTCGCTTATGATCTAGTGAAAACTAGATTGTCGGAATCGGAAGCACTATTTTGGTATCAAACTGTAATCCGAGGGCGTGATTACAAGCATTGTGATTGGTTGGTTCTTCCGCTTCTGCTTCCGACTCTGACAATCTAGTTTTCACTGGATCATAAGCGACGGAGTCATAAGCGGAATCGGAAGAAAATGGAAACGTTCTGATTCTTCCGACTCCGATTCCGTCGAGCTTATGACACCGCTTACGACTCCACTGGGTCATAAGCGCTTTTACGACTCCGACTCCGACTCCGTCGCTACTGAAAACCAGCCTTGAAAAAATTTCTTTTTTTTTCGTTTGAGTCCATTCTGAAACATTTGCATTTAAATGGTTTTGCATGTTTGAAGAAGATCGAACAGTTTAATGATTCATCCATCAGCTCAATAAAATCTTCTTAGTCGGCGATCTTTCTCAACCTCATACACAACAAAACACAATCAAGCGTTTTTGTCAAACATCGTATTCGAAGAACATGTTTTGTCATTCAGTCGAGTGGAACAAATTTGCATTGAAATGGTTTTGCGTGTCTGAACAATTTAATTCATGCAATATTTACAAACTTTCGAAAACAGTATCAAAAGTTTGATCGTTTAACCACCCCTAAAGACAAAGCAAGCACAGCTGGTTCAAAGCAACTAATTGGAAACGAATAAAGTCAAAATTTATACCTATATAGACCTTTCTACGTTTTTTTTTTTTATGTTTTTTAATTTTTATTATTTTGCAACTTTTGATTTTGACCACGTAGGGAAAATATATCGACAAGGATAAAGAAGAGCACGTAAAATGAAGTATATAAATTGGCAAAAATCTTGCCAAATAACGACAAAATGTGTCCCCCAGGAAACAAATGTCTGTAAAATTAAGGGTGCTTTCGATTAGGAAATCTAGATTTTAGATCTTAAAATCCAGACCTTCGGATCTCCAATGGAACACAAGATCTGAAAACCACGGATTTTGTTAATCGAAATCCTTCCCCAACATGGAAGGATGTGCTGTGGCTGGCTGTGGTTGCGCAACTGGAGTAATTTTCCGGTCAATATGTATTTTTACTGATAATCTTTCAGTTTTGCCGACACCATTAAACACTTCAGTGAGTTTGTTCCGGGGGAGGGGGTACTCCAGTAAATTTGGGATAGGTGTGTGCAAGAGAAAATGAGTTCTCTTGGTGTGTGCCGCAAAGGGTCTTAAACCTTGACCCTGTTTAAAGACGAACAAACGAAAAGTCAAACCCTATTTAACGCCCAAACCCGAAACGACTAACCGCCACGGAAAAACACAATCTTTTTAAAATCATTTTGCTAGTACTTTAACCCATCTGACTCCTACACCGGCCGAAACAGGCCGCACAAGAATGCCATCCTTCAAAACATTGCAACTTTCTTAATCGCACGAATACTGTCACTTGTGAGCACGAAATGGAATGTCCTTTAAATCTGGATATCCAATAATCGCAAGAAACGTAGCGATTTTTACCAAATATGGCCTTTTGAATTTGGACAAGAACAAAACTGACCGTTTTTAAAGTCAAAGAGAAACCACGAAAATGCCCCTTTTTGCCCTCATGTTTTTTAAAAAACGTCATCGTCGAAAAACCAAGCTTCAACCACCATAACAAGATTCAGTCCTTGTTCTAGCTTAAAAATGATTTTTGTTTTGTTCAGTTTTTCTCCCGAGCGTAGAAACAGCCTTTTGTTCCAGTGCATTCGGGCCTTCCCACCATTTTTGACATCTCGACCGCATCGCATGCTGGGAAATAACGAGAATTTTTGACAGCGCCCGTTCCTTCTTCCAATTCTTCCACATATGAACATATAAAGTCTACAGCCACTCCGACCTACTACCAAAAATTCGTGCTTGTAGTCATCTTTAGTGCTCACAAATTCCAAAATCTGCGGCGGTAGGTCGAAAAATTCATCAATAGTCAAGTCCCAAAGGTACTAAGCGTCCGACCGGCCAAATTCCCAGTTCGTCGAGTAACAAGCCAAATTCGACAACAAAGTACATCACTTCGCTTGCTTCTTTGAGAAAGTGGACTCTTAGCTACCGTCACGCTTAATGATGCTCATCAGGCAGCCACTAAAGATGAAAAATGGCTGTAAACTTAGCAAAAATCGCAAGCAAACCGAACTTGGGCCGTTCTTGTAGCTCCACGGATTAAAAATAGCTACGTCAGAATGACGTTTTCAGAAACCTTGAGCCTCCAGTGCCTTAGGACAGCACCACTTTTCCATGGTAGTTTCAAACAAAGAGTCACGAAATGCTATGGATCGTTTATAGCTGGAAAATCACTCCGAAAAGGTAAAAATGGCTAGGAGTCAATGGGTTAACCGATAGTTCAATTTTAACAGACCATTTGTTTTTCGTTTAGCTGACTACTATTCTAGTTAATACAGTTTAGGCATCCTATCTAAGGATCACACAGGGAACATTATGCCAAAATGGGATAAAATCATACCCTTCTAGATTTAAGAATCAAGACTCTACACAGTTGCACTGAGCGTTCCTTTGACATGAAGCTGCGTTGAAGAGCCACACATATACATTTTGACACGCCAAAGTTCCACAGCGCTGCCTGCCGTTCCATGTTTACAAAGATGTGTAGAAAAAGCTCAAGGATTTACAAGATCTTGACAATAAAAATAAACACTTGAAATTTGGTGCAAAACAAATAATACAATTTCTACGTTTTTTAATGATATTTTGTTACTTCACTTTAATTTGTTATTTCACTTTTGTTTTGGACGAGTGACTGATTCAACTTTCTGACGACCAAAATCTGAATATAACTCGTCCAGTGGACAGGTGGAACAAACACAGGCTTTTTGCCCTGAAAATGGACCTAAAGAAAGGGAAAATGTAACACAAGGAGACACTGAAGCCGTGGTTGTTTTCAAAATGCTCTTTGCAATTTTGGGTGGGCTCACCATTAGTTCAACTCAATCGCGAATCCTTGGAGCATGCTGCTAGGCGCTAGAACTGTGTACTGACACATTGTCACTTTGGCGCTATTTCTTGAAAAACACTTGAAACGAATTTAATGGTTAATTATTAAAACACCTCAAGGGACCTCATTTTCTAATGAGAAAAATATTTGAAATGAAAGTAGCTCATTGACTGCAGCTGGAGTCACGGTAGAGAAAATGCTTTTCTTCTGGTATTGTTTGCTTCAAATGTATATGAACGTTTCAGTATATGCGGTCAAATCGCTGTATATGGAGTGTTCTCTCTGCTTACTATTTTCCCTAGGTTTAAGTAAAATAAGTAAAATAATATATATATTTAGCCAAGCCTAAAAGCGGAGCTCCAAAAATATTCTTTTTCTACTGGCATTAACATATAGTGTGCTGGTCATATCACCCATCTGACCTCACTCAAGCTACAGACCCAAGGCTGTAAAAAATAGTATGGAAAGGTGATCTGAGCCAGTGTCACAGTGGATTTGGACCCCCCGCAGATTTGCACCCTTCAGTCCAGATCTGCTTGTGGATCAGATTTGGACCTCTTAGTCCAGAACTGCTAGCAGATATGAATCCCCTTTTACGGATTTGGACCCCCACCCCTCCTAAAAACAAGCATTCTATTCAGTAAGGTAATAAAAATTCCTTTGCAAATTGAGTTTGGAGATGTTAAAAAGCAAAAAAATATATTGAGGTAGGTTTTTTTAAAACAATAATCTTTAATACTTTGTGTAAAAAAGAACCTGCAACGCTAGTTTGCATCTATAAATTTTTAAAACAAAACATTTCTTAACATCTTAGAGCAATACCTAAGGACAGGTCTGTTTCCCCGTTTAACTGTAGGCTACTTAGTTATGGTTTAGAGCCACTAGAAATTGGTGGAGAAGCCTGGTGAATACTATTTTGAATCAGTATCCGACATCAGACATATAGTGATTCAGATCATCACTTCATAATGAATGCAATTTCAGTTATCCAAAGCCTCCCATGAGACGGTTGGAAATCAGAAATTGTGTATCCTCTGGATATATGTATGCATCAAAAAAATTTATGAAAGAAAGATATATGGAAATCAACAAAAATATTTAGATGATATGCATTAAGGCCAATATATTTCTTTTGATCAGTTACTTCTTGACCTTACTATCGCAAAAAACTGCTTGCTGACATTAAGCTCATCAATCAATGCACCTACAGTGTTTTCAAAAAGAAATCCAGCTGCATTTCTGGCCAGCCAAGTGCAAGACTAAGCAACTTGATAATAAAATATTGGGCATGTGGTTGATATCACTATCAAGGTAATTAACAATGTAGTATGAGGATTTAAGGTAATGATTCACCAAAGAAAAAGTGCTGGAAATCCGTGTTAGCAATCTTAACTTGATTTTCTATTTTGCAAGAAAGGTAAGGACTAGTCTCACATTTTTCCATGTACATTTGAAATTGCACAACATACTTCATCAAACATCAAAAATCCCATTACACATTAGTACCAATTGTCATCCAAACATACCACAAGATTGGTGTGACCAGCTATGAATAAAATTAATTGAAAGACTGCATGCAGGAAGGAAGTCCAAAGGATGTGTACATTAATGAGAAAGAGCTTACTTTAAGTTTAGTAATACTTTGTCATGCGAATACATCTAAGTTGATACAAAAAAAAGTGCATGACTGGAGAATAATTGGGAGAAAGTAAATTCCCATACAAAGAATATTATCTAATACAGTAATAGCCCACGAATAAGAACCTGGGTTTTAAGAACCTGTTAGGCTAAAATTTTCATTTTAAGCCCCCTCCACATAAGAACCTATTAAGGCTAAAATTTTAAGTTAGGTTCTTATCAGTGGGGTTGCTGTAAAAGTGTAAAGGTAGAAACTGCTGAATGAGTTTCTTTGTTATGTTTTGTTAAGGACATATACTGTACCTGCAGTGAACTGCCTATAGGCATTTCTCTATGGTACAAATAAATGATTTATACTGTATTATGAGATGATATTTATCATATATATAGTATATTCAGATAAAATTCATATGAAAATTTAAGAACCTATTTTAAGAACCTTGGTAGCCTAAATTTGCTTTCAGTACCATTTATATAAGAATCTATTTAGGCTAAATTAGAAAATTCTGGTTCTTATACGTGGGCTATTACTGTATTACACATTCTAAAAACTAAGAGGTGAAATTTAAACGTGGCCCAAAGCTAACCTAATCAAATTAAATCAAACATTTGTCTCTTACAAGTCACCCCTGCTTTGAGATTGACACTAAAAATAAAGAAGTAAAATTGAAATACAATCCAACGCTAACCTAATTAAATTACATACTTGTCACTCACAAGCTACATCTGATTTAAAATTGACACAAATAATGTAATAGATAGGACTTAAACCTGCTTAAAGAAGGTGCATGCATGATGTTCGATGGAACACCATTCCAGTCTGGTATGTAGCGATTATAAAAAGAAAAGCTGAAGGCCATATATATATATTTAGCCAGGCCAAGCCTAGAATCGGAGTTGCACACTCTCACCGAGCAACTTCGCATGGCTTTATTTGGGCCAGTTTAATTTGTGTCCAAAGCAATTGAGCAGCAGCAGGGAAAACGAAGAGTTTTCGATAGCAAACGTTTGCAAAAAAAATACAGACATTCGAGAGTCCTAACTACTTTCAGATGAAAGCGTAACGGAATTCAAAGCGGATTAAAAAAAAAACAAACACTACAAGCGAACAAAGTACGATGCGAGTGTTATGCTGGAAGAAGGAGAAGGTGGAGAAATTAAACAAGACTAGCTTGTAATAATAATAGCTTGTACTGATTAGTCTAGAAAAATCGGTATTTATTTTGACATTAATGCCCGTAGAAAAGACAATAAAGGGTAAAAACTGATCGTTAAGAGCAGTCAACAGGAATTGACCGCGGTTCAGAAACAACAGAACAACAAACACAAGTATTACAAGAAAACAAAGCAGAATACGAATAACATTTCTTCGAAGATTCTTGGAGAAGGTGGAGAAATTAGACAAGTAACAAAAATTGCTTAGCAATTTTGACATAAATGTCCGTAGAAAAGACAAAAAAGAGGTCCACACCTGATCGTTTAGAGCAGTCAACAGGAATCGCTGAGGCAGCAATAACTCGGAACGCGACAGAGCTGAATAATAGCGCCATTTCCCACAAAATCTTTCCTTGGCTGACACAAAACGCTAAAGAGCTTTGATAGTTTTACTGGTATTACCATGTCTTCCGAAGAACCTTCTTCAATTAATGATTCTCAGTGGCAAAGCGTCATCCAGTTAACGAAGAAAGCACTTGCCAAACCACACCAGCATTTCTCTCGCAGACCCGTCCAATATAAAATTTATCAAAGCCAGCCCAGCCTGTCAACCCATTTCGGTGTTTTTAACATCCAAACGCTGATTCTTACCGTTTCAAACAAATTAAGACGACATGTTTATAGACGGCGAAACTTAATATTGTTGTTTACAGGCCGCTTTCGACGAAGATCTCTAAAACGTTTTTCAAATTTTGACAACTTTATGTCAGATTTTGAGACGTGCACATGCATATGCATTTGATCGGCTTTTTTTTTACTCGAGTTTTAATGCTTAATTTTACGAGGACTCACTGTGATTATGTGTTATTAAGATAAGGGCAAAAGTTTCTTAACGCTGTTGAGGTACCAAGGTCGAAAAACAGTCAGCCAAGCCGAGTAAAAACACTTGTTAGCTTGCAAAGAAAACAACGTAACAAAAAAAACAAACAAACAAACAAACAAACAATTCAACTACTTCTTTGCGTCCAAAACGAGTACAGATGATTGTTATTTATATCCATTGGAGAGAAAAATACAAGTTTCATCCCTGAACAAAAGTAACAACGATTAAACCAAATGTTAAGCTTCTATTTATTTAATTTACCTCACTGTCCTGCGTTGTGTTGTAGAGGTTTCTACCACTTGAAAATACGTAAGCTTCAGTAAGGTAAAAACAAGCATCCGCAAAAATAGCAAACGGTTTGTCCAAAGAAAGAGCTTTTTCCACAGAGTTTGAGCTACTCGTTCCTCCCATTAACACAGGTGAACTGTTAAGTGACCTTTCTTAGTGAGATGCAAGATGCCGCGGTAAAGTGAAAGCCCTTGAAGCGTTGAATTATACTGTTTTCAACCGCTTAATCCATCCAAGTTTGAAGCTTTTCTTGAGAAAAATCGCTCTTCCCTTCATCACTTGAAAAGTCACGTTCCGGAGTATCTTTTGACAAGTTCTTGATTTTTATGCTTTTTACGCGAATATAAAGACAAACTTCGATCGAAGACGATGAAGTTGTTTTGCTCAAAATGAAGAAACCAAGTGAATGTGAAATTACGAGCCGCAGATAGCGCGCGAAAAATTAAGCCTCGATTTGGTTTGGGTGTCCCACACCTGGCTTGAGCCTGCGATCAAATCGAAAGCAAGTACCTGGTCAGCGGTCAACTTCAAAAAAACAGCTGACCTCGATGAGGTCTCAACTTGAGCCCGCGATATGGTCACGTGACACTGGTCAGCGGATACCTTGTTTTGACAGGTGTCAATTGGTTATAAGATGGATGTCCAGTATCAGACTTGCGCTGTAAACTAGCTGGTCAGCTGGGCCAGGTGGAGTATGGCCGCCATGTTGGATTATTATGATTATTATTAGGATATTATTAGTTATTGGACAACACCACCGTCGTCGTCGTCGTCGTCGTCGTGCGGGCCCACGAGCAATACCGCTAGCCATTTTTACCATGAGAAAAGCAGTTGACGGGTTTCTATAGGTATGGTGCTCCGCTTCGCGGCCCTTCGGGCCGCTGGAGCTCCGCTATAAACATAAATTTAAGTTTTCGTCAAAGGATGGGATCTAAAAAAGGCTGGTTTTGACTAGCGACGGAGTCGGAGTCGGAGTCCTTATCAGAAGCGTGGAGCGTTATGATGTAGAGAAAATCAAAGCGACGGAGTCGGAAGCAAAAATGCTGATTCCGTTATGACTCCGTCGCTTATGATCTAGTGAAAACTAGATTGTCGGAATCGGAAGCACTATTTTGGTATCAAACTGTAATCCGAGGGCGTGATTACAAGCATTGTGATTGGTTGGTTCTTCCGCTTCTGCTTCCGACTCTGACAATCTAGTTTTCACTGGATCATAAGCGACGGAGTCATAAGCGGAATCGGAAGAAAATGGAAACGTTCTGATTCTTCCGACTCCGATTCCGTCGAGCTTATGACACCGCTTACGACTCCACTGGGTCATAAGCACTTTTACGACTCCGACTCCGACTCCGTCGCTACTGAAAACCAGCCTTGAAAAAAATTGCTTTTTTTTTTTTCGTTTGAGTCCATTCTGAAACATTTGCATTTAAATGGTTTTGCATGTTTGAAGAAGATCGAACAGTTTAATGATTCATCCATCAGCTCAATAAAATCTTCTTAGTCGGCGATCTTTCTCAACCTCATACACAACAAAACACAATCAAGCGTTTTTGTCAAACATCGTATTCGAAGAACATGTTTTGTCATTGAGTGGAGTGTAACAAATTTGCATCGAAATGGTTTTGCGTGTCTGAACAATTTAATTCATGCAATATTTACAAACATTCGAAAACAGTATCAAAAGTTTGATCGTTTAACCACCCCTAAAGACAAAGCAAGCACAGCTGGTTCAAAGCAACTAATTGGAAACGAATAAAGTCAAAATTTATACCTATATAGACCTTTCTACGTTTTGTTTTTTTTATGTTTTTTAATTTTTATTATTTTGCAACTTTTGATTTTGACCACGTAGCAAAAATATATGGACAAGAATAGAGAAGAGCACGTAAAATGAAATATATAAATTGGCAAAAATTTTGCCAAATAACGACAAAATGTGTCCCCCAGGAAACAAATGTCTGTAAAATTAAGGGTGCTTTCGATTAGGAAATCTAGATTTTAGATCTTAAAATCCAGACCTTCGGATCTCCAATGGAACACAAGATCTGAAAACCACGGATTTTGTTAATCGAAATCCTTCCCCAACATGGAAGGATGTGCTGTGGCTGGCTGTGGTTGCGCAACTGGAGTAATTTTCCGGTCAATATGTATTTTTACTGATAATCTTTCAGTTTTGCCGACACCATTAAACACTTCAGTGAGTTTGTTCCGGGGGAGGGGGTACTCCAGTAAATTTGGGATAGGTGTGTGCAAGAGAAAATGAGTTCTCTTGGTGTGTGCCGCAAAGGGTCTTAAACCTTGACCCTGTTTAAAGACGAACAAACGAAAAGTCAAACCCTATTTAACGCCCAAACCCGAAACGACTAACCGCCACGGAAAAACACAATCTTTTTAAAATCATTTTGCTAGTACTTTAACCCATCTGACTCCTACACCGGCCGAAACAGGCCGCACAAGAATGCCATCCTTCAAAACATTGCAACTTTCTTAATCGCACGAATACTGTCACTTGTGAGCACGAAATGGAATGTCCTTTAAATCTGGATATCCAATAATCGCAAGAAACGTAGCGATTTTTACCAAATATGGCCTTTTGAGTTTGGACAAGAACGAAACTGACCGTTTTTAACGTCAAAGAGAAACCACGAAAATGCCCCTTTTTGCCCTCATGTTTTTTTAAAAAACATCATCGTCGAAAAACCAAGCTTCAACCACCATAACAAAATTCAGTCCTTCTTCTAGCTTAAAAATGATCTTTGCTTTGTTCAGTTTCTTCTCCCGAGCGTAGAAACAGCCTTTTGTTCCATTACATTCGGGCCTTCCCGCCATTTTCGACATCTCGACCGCATCGCATGCTAAGAAATAACGAGAATTTTTGACAGCGCCCGTTCCTTCTCTTAATTCTTTCACATATAAACATATAAAGTCTATAGCCACTCCGACCTACCACCAAAAATTCGTGCTTGTAGTCATCTTTAGTGCTCACAAATTCCAAAATCTGCGGCGGTAGGTCGAGAAATTCATCAATAGTCAAGTCCCAAAGGTACTAAGCGTCCGACCGGCCAAATTCCCAGTTCGTCGAGTAACAAGCCAAATTCGACAACAAAGTACATCACTTAATAATAATAATAACTTTATTGGTACATCCAATTAAAATGGGTTTTCACATACCAATTACAATAAAATGTAATGTAAAGAGTTAAAATCTAAGATAAACATTTAAAAGTGATAAGAACTTACATCACCATATTATTAAAAAACTTAAGATACATAATTTTATTATTACACCGTTTGAAAGTCAATGGCTTAAAAATTCGTCAAGGGTACGTCCTTTAATGGCGTTCTTAAAAACTTTAAATGATTCCATGTTTGCTAAACTTTCTGGAAGGTCATTCCAGAGCTGAGCAGCCCTAAATGAGAAAGATCGCTGACCTGTTGCTGATCTAAAAAATGGTATATTAAGCTTATCTTTATTCCTAGTGTTTCTTGTATGCACCTGGCTTCTTGTCGTGAACTTATTACACAAGGATGGTGGGGCTAATCCCTTTATACATTTAAAAGCCATTAAAGTGTCTCTAACTTCCAGTTGCTTAGCAACCGGCAACCAGTGGAGTTCCTTTAACATCGGCGTAATGTGATCATACTTCCTTGCGCCAGTCACGATCCGTGCTGCAAAATTCTGAACTTTTTGAAGCCTAACAATGTTCTTTTTTGTTGTACTAGCCCACATGGACGAATAGTAGAAAATCTTGCTGAAAACTAGTGAATTTATGATGGTTATAAGCGTAGACCTATCAAACAAATGTTTCACACGATTGATTTGGCACAGGCTACCTATACACTTAGATACAACTTCGGTCACATGTTCGTCAAAACTAAGGTGAGAGTCCACGATGACCCCCAAATCTTTTGCAGAACAAGACGGTAGTATCTCTTTGCTGAGTAGCGTAACTCCAAAACCCTTCGGCACGCGAGCTAACATCTGAGGGGTTCCAAGAAGCAATAGCTTAGTCTTGTCTGGATTTATCAGCAAGCTGTGTGTGCAACACCAGGCGGCAATCCGCTGCAAATCCTCGGACAGATGTTCCACAGCCATGGCTGTCTCCTGAACAGGAAACGAGAGATAGAGCTGGGAATCATCCACGTAACTCTTTAGCGAGCACAAGTTAGGGACAGCTGGGAGATCGTTGATGTAGATATTGAAAAGGGCCGGCCCCAAGATCGACCCTTGAGGTACACCGTAAGCTACTTGGCACGGACCTGACACCTCACAGCCAATTCTCACCCGCTGGTTCCTGTCCGTTAAATAGCTTCTAAACCATTCCATGGCCTGCATAGACACACCCAGTTCTCGAAGTTTACATAATAAGATCCCATGCTCGATGCTGTCAAAAGCCTTCGACAAGTCCAACAGAACCAACGCTGTGACTTGTTTCCGATCCATTGCTTCGAGAATCATATCAGACATGAAAATATGAAGTGTTTCTGTCGAGTGCTTCTTCTTGTTTCCATTTTGATGTTCAGTTAAACAGTTCTGACGTGTTGTATACTCTGTTAACTGATTGAGAGCTGCCCGTTCACAGATCTTAGACAGAGCGGGTTGCAGAGATACTGGCCGGTTGTTATTAGCAACTTCATGATCCCCTTCCTTTAATATTGGTATTACCACGGACTCTTTCCAAGCAGATGGAAAAACTGATGTTAAAAGTGATCTGTTTATAAGCTCTGTAAGAACTGGAAGTATAACCGGTAGGGCATCTTTGATCACACTCATGTGTTCCTTATCCATTCCTGGTGCCCTGTTTGAAGGAAAAGACACGATGATCCTGTGTACTTCAAAGGTAGTGACTGCGCGGAATCGGAATTCCTCTAGTTGGAATATGGTCTTAGCTGAGGGGGCCTTATACGCTGGAAGAGCGTTAACTGAAGCAAGCCTCTTAGATTCAGCTGCAGCCCTCGCTCCCACAGAAGTAAAGAACTCGTTGAACTCGTTGGCCAGTTCCGTCACATCCCTTAAATAAACCGGTCTCGATTTCTCTTTCGTCGGGATACAGTTTCGTATCACCTTCCACATGGCACTGCTACTCTGATTGTCATTGATCTCCTTTTGAACATAGTTCCTCTCAGCATCACATAGTCTTCTCTTAACCTCATTACGACACCAACGGTAATGCTACCAGTCTATAGCAGCGCCCGACTCACAAGCAACTTTGTGTACTTGTTCTCTCTCATCCATCAACTTCTTGATCTCTTGATCTAGAAATGGACATTGCCGATTTCTGACTTTCCTTTCCCTGACAGGCGCACGACGTTCCAGGACTTCCAAAAAGTTTTCATTAAAATGTTCTACTTTCTCACCAGCATCATCGATCCAAGCATTTTCATACCATGGGACTTGGGCGAGATCATTCACAAAGCTCTCAGAGTCGTAGTCTTTATAACTTCTAGATATAACATAAGTAGGCAGTGGTTTCGGCGCCTTGAGATTCAGTACCACATATACCAGATAATGGTCGCTAATGTGTGTTTCAACCACTCCACTATCAGTAACAAGGGCTGAGTTGGAAGTCATGATGACATCAATCAGAGTCTCGGATGTTGCAGTTACTCTTGTAGGCTCTGTTATAAGTTGCTTCGTATTTAAGCTGCTACACAAGTCATTTAGCGCTTTCGATTCATAGGAGCTCGTAAGCAGATCACAGTTGAGGTCTCCAACTACCAAAACAAACTTTCCATGGGTAAGAGCTTGCAAATACTGATCCATAAAATCATCAACAAAACATGAGAGCGGACAGTCAGAGGTGACACACAACAAGAATGATTTCAATTTCTTGTGTTGAACTTGTACCCATAACTGATGAAAGCCAGAATCTGAAATTCGAGAAAGATCTTTAAGGACTTTGCTTTTAAGAGATCTCCGTACATAAACACAGACACCACCGCCACGGTGTTTAGGGCGGACAAGCCTAATCAATTTGTATCCCTCAATCTCCACTTCAGCGTTCGTAACAGAGGAATTAAGCCAAGATTCGGAAACCGCCAAAATATCATACTCCTTTTCAGTCATTAAATTCCTCACTTGCAGTAGGTGGTTTCTATCCTTGATTGATTGTGCATTGAGGTGAGCCACACTGACTTTTGACTTCTGAAAGGCTTGAGTACGTGGCGTGACCATTGCGTGACACTGCGTCACATCTGTTGCTGGACTGCGATTATTATTCATAATCGCAGTTGGTAATATGTTAATGAGATTACTTGGATTACTTCGCTGAAAGAATTGAGAATTTGATGTATTAAAACTCCGTCTTCCGTTGACAATATCAATCCTCCTTTTATCCTTAAACAGGCTTTGGTTTTTGCCCCCTCGGTGGCCTCTTCTTGGTGCCAACAAGTGCAGAAACTTCAAACGTGCCCAAACGTCACTTGAAATCTGCCATACCGGCGAACCGCGACATGAGTTGTTCCAAAGTTTCCAACAATTCCAGATATTTAGTAGAAAATTTTTTGAATAGGACATCCTGTTAACTGCCCATAAACCTTATCCTCTGTGTGGTGATAATGTTCGGTGAATAATCCCACGGAAATGGCTAAAAAACGGTAATGTATTGGAGCCCTAAAACTAAGCAGCCACACTGGGCGCTAGCAGCCACACTGGGCGCTTGCATCTTTGAGAAAGTGGACTCTTAGCTACCGTGACGCTTAATGATGCTCATCAGGCAGCCACTAAAGATGAAAAATGGCTGTAAACTTAGCAAAAATCGCAAGCAAACCGAACTTGGGCCATTCTTGTAGCTCCACGGATTAAAAATAGCTACGTCAGAATGACGTTTTCAGAAACCTTGAGCCTCCAGTGCCTTAGGACAGCACCAATTTTTCCATGGTAGTTTCAAACAAAGAGTCACGAAATGCTATGGATCGTTTATAGCTGGAAAATCACTCCGAAAAGGTAAAAATGGCTAGGAGTCAATGGGTTAACCGATAGTTCAATTTTAACAGATCATTTGTTTTTCGTTTAGCTGACTACTATTCTAGTTAATACAGTTTAGGCATCCTATCTAAGGATCACACAGGGAACATTATGCCAAAATGGGATAAAATCATACCCTTCTAGATTTAAGAATCAAGACTCTACACAGTTGCACTGAGCGTTCCTTTGACATGAAGCTGCGTTGACGAGCCACACATATACATTTTGACACGCGAAAGTTCCACAGCGCTGCCTGCCGCTCCATGTTTACAAAGATGTATAGAAAAAGCTCAAGGATTTACAAGATCTTGACAATAAAAATAAACACTTGAAATTTGGTGCAAAACAAATAATACAATTTCTACGTTTTTTAAGGAAATTTATTAACTAGAGGAATAAATGATTTTATGCGCCTGGCAATGCTGGTTAATGTTTTACTGACTAGGGTCAGTTTACATACGGGACTCTAATTAAGGGCATACATAAGTGGAATAGGACAAGTTGCAGGCCTCTTTTTCTTCAGCTCCACGAAGGAAACGGTTTTTTCCACGAAGGAAACGGTTTTTTCTGTTGAGGTCTTCCATTTGCGATCTGCTGCGGACATTGAAGGACTTGGAAGCTGAGAAAAAAGATAAGTAAGACTGCGTACTATAGTTGTGTCGAAGAAAATTGATTGCGTGCAGTTTCAAAACCGCAGCCTAGCGATCTATGATGGCTTCTACACCACGCGCTCTTGTCTTAGGGCATTCATTTGTACGACGAGTAGTCGAGTTTATCGACCTTCAACAGGCAAACGATAGCTACCGCCGCGACCTTAACCTCTCTGAAGCTTGCGATGTCGAGATTTTCGGTGTTGGCGGTCGCACGGTCGATAAGGTGATTCGAATGGATCTCGAAGTCATTAAGAGGAACGCCCCCAATATCGTGGTTTTGGAGCTCGGCTCGAACGATATTTGCGACAGTCATTGCGATGCGGATACAGTCGCGCTTTCCATAGTCGCCCTTACCGAATTGCTGATCAAGAGCTTCTCTGTACCATTTGTTGTGGTTTGCCAAATACTCCCAAGGATGCACACTCCATTCGAGGGATATAATGAGCGGGTCCAAAAGGTCAACACGCTGCTCCGAGAAGCACTTCAGAACATTAATTCCGCTAAGTTTGGGCGGCATCGGGGCCTTGTTAATCCCGCTAAGAACGTCTATGCCCGTGATGGCATTCATTTAAACGATTTGGGAAACGAAGCTCTGTATAGGAGCTATAGGGGAGCCATTCTATTCGCATTATCCCAATTTAACTAGAAGGCCTGAGTCAACATGCAACTTCCTCACCTCTTGTGGTGAGTATCAGTTAATTTTGTGGTGACTTGTAGGAGTGACTCACAGTTTTTAATTTCAATTTCTGAATCTGCCATAATTCCCGCACCCACCCCAGCATAGGAGCACTTTGAGGCCCGCTTTGTTTCTTTGTATTTGTGTTATGGGTGTGGTTGTTTATAATCAACCAACTTGAGGATTGGTTGGGGGCCAGGCTGGTCAGCATGGGTCATGGAATACTTGCGGCCTGAGTAGTGCTCTGTGCCATTCATGACCAGGTTGTGCTGTTGCATCCTCTGGTATGCCTATTACAATGCCTTTAGTTGTAGTAGTAAGCTTCTTCAGTGTTATACACTGTAGTAGTAGCCTGAGCCCTCTTCCTTCCGATCTTGGATATCTTAGAATATCCTGTGTGATCATGGCTGTTTGCC
Organism: Pachyseris speciosa; assembly: GCA_016490735.1. Classification (NCBI taxonomy): domain Eukaryota; kingdom Metazoa; phylum Cnidaria; class Anthozoa; order Scleractinia; family Pachyseridae; genus Pachyseris; species Pachyseris speciosa. The sequence goes on from JAEMWC010000318.1 coordinate 383,027, forward strand.
TAGATAGTTTTGTACTTGATTTGTACGTGATATGCTATCAAGTGGGTCTCGGGAAGTTGTTGCTCCATGATATAATTTATGTGAGGGGAGGCACTAACAGGAGCCAGCAACTTGCGATTTCATTTGCCTCCTTTTTCTTTATACCCTCTTCTATTTGTTACCCACAGAATGTCTAAACGGACTAGTTTTCAGGCAAGAGCAGCAAAACGAAGGAGACCTGCTGGTGTGTTAGCTCCTCATCCGTCTTCTTTACAGCCTTCCTCCTCAGCCACTAGAGACCCCAGTCCTGCTTCAGCCGGCCACAGCGGCTCCTCATCAACAAGCCAAGGCAGTAATGTCCTTCCTAGCACAAGTGGAATGGGACAACTATCGCCAGAAGTTCTTAGCGCCATCACTAGGGCGGTAACTCAGGCTTTGCAGTCTTCCTCTTCCTCTGGTCCTACTATACAGTTTGTCCCTGACCCAGCATCTACCACACCACAGGGTACGCACCATGCCACAGAACAGCAGGGCCCCTCATTAGAAACCACATTGCAAGAGTCAGTTGATGCTGTAGTCCAGAGTGTCATTGGCCGTCAAGACTCACAGGGATCCCAGAGTAAGAACACTTTCTTATCAGCAGTTATGCCTTTAAGTCATAGAGTGCCTGATAAACTAAAAAACCAAATATGGGCTAATGAATATGTCGATTTTGCACCGCTGCTCCACAATAGTGTCACCAATCCTGCAGAGGAGCAGTATACTGTCAAACTAGACACCTCTCAAGAGGGTCAGCAGTCTTTAGTTTTGGTACCAAGCACTAAAAGGCATCCCCTACACACGATTGACCAATGGATGTCAGCATTCCACATCTATGTTTCCATTTATGCAGAGCGTGTCCCTCAGGACACACCTGCTTTAATGAAATATGGTTCTATTGTAAAGGAACTAGCCACCCTAGGGGCTAATTGGAAGTTTTATGACGAGAACTTTAGGAAACTTAGGGAGTCGCAAGGGGTGCCATGGAACCAAGTTCATTCCGAATTGTGGCTGAGGTCCCATTCCTTTCGCGCCAAACCAAATACCCAGCCACGGAAATCCAAGGTCGACGGCCCCTTCATTCCCAAAGGTTACTGCTGGAAATTCCATAGAAACCTTCATTGCCCCGGGTGCTCATTTAAGCATCAGTGTTTTCGATGCGGGCAGTCACACCCCATTGCCAAATGTTCCCAGCCAAAACCCCATCCAGGTCAAAGGACAAAGCCCAGTATTCCCCCGGTCCGGAGCACTCCCAACACCAGTCAAAGTTGAGAGGCTAGCCTATTATTTAGAAGGATACAATGTCCAAATTTATGAGGAATTGCTTTCAGGTTTTTTGCACGGTTTTCGTTTACATTTTCATGGACCACAAATGGGTCACGTTTCCACTAACCTTCTTTCTGCAGCACAACATCCAGAAATTGTTGATAGTAAACTAGCCAAAGAGGTGCTTGCAGGGAGAATACTAGGCCCATTTCAACATCCCCCATTCGAGAATTTCAGATTGTCCCCCCTGGGGGTTATTCCTAAAAAACAGGCTGGTGAATACAGAATGATCCATCATCTCTCTTTTCCCCATGGTGGCTCGGTCAATGATTTCATTCCTTCTGAGTTCTGTTCAGTGCACTATGCTTCGGTTGATGATGCAGTGCGGATAATAAAGAAGTTAGGAAGGGGTTGTACTCCGGCTAAGACTGATGTTAGGAGTGCTTTCCGCATAATCCCGGTACACCCTAAGGACTACCATTTATTAGGGATGAAATGGAGGGATGAATTCTATGTCGATTGCTGTTTGCCTATGGGGCTAGCAAGTTCCTGCAGAAGTTTTGAGAAGCTTAGCACTGCAATGGAATGGGTGGCTCGGAACAAATTAGATATACCATATATTATTCACATTTTGGATAATTTTCTCATTGCTGCAGAGTCCCCTAGTAATTGCAGGACTAGCCTTCAAACCTTCTTGCACTTCTGTGAGGATTTAGGAGTCCCCATGGCCCCTGAGAAAACAGAGGGCCCTGCCCAGGTATTATCGTTTGCAGGCATAGAATTGGATTGTAATAGGCAAGAAGCCAGACTTCCGATGGAAAAAGTTACCAAATGTTTAACAGCAATAGGCCAATTGCAAAGCCGGAAAAAAGTGACCTTGAAAGACCTCCAATCCATTATCGGCCTTTTGAACTTTGCTTGTTCAGTGATAATTCCAGGCAGGGTTTTCCTGCGCAGGCTGATTAATCTTACCATGGGCATAAAAAAGCCCCATCATTTTATCCGCTTGACTACAGAAGTTAAAAAGGAATTACTAATTTGGCAAACCTTTTTGGCATCTTTCAATGGTAAGTCCTTTTTCCTTGAGGAAGGCTGGTCTTCATCTTCCAGCTTTTGTTTTTATACTGATGCCGCACAATCTAAGGGTTACGGTCTCATTTTTGGCAAACAGTGGGCATATGGCAGGTGGCCAGAGTCATGGACAGAATACAGTATTAGCTTTCTTGAGTTTTTTCCCATCGTCACTGGCCTCAGCATTTGGTCTCACGAGTTGAAACACAGGCGTGTGCTTTTCTTCACTGACAATGAAAGCATTGTTCATGTTATTAACAAACAAACAACGAAAGATCGTAAATTGCTTGGGCTGCTGCGCACCCTGGTGCTCATATGTTTGAAGAACAACATTCTGTTCAGGGCACGCCATATTAGGGGAACAAAGAACATCCTCGCTGATCACCTCTCTCGTTTGCAGATAGAGAGATTCAAAGCTCTGGCACCCGATATGAACCCGGTGCCAACATCATTGCCAACTCACATGGTACCAGAGAACTGGGACACACACTAAGGCTGTTGCTAGGAGCAAGTCTGAGTACTACTTCATTCAATACTTACCGCAGGCCATGGCAGCTATTTCGCCAATTCTGCTCAGATAGGCTACACATTCAGGGCCCAATTTTCCCGATCTCGACTGAGCAGTTGGCGCTTTTTATAGCTTTTCTTGCGGAACAAAAGTATGCTGCTTCAACAGTTTTAACCTACATTTCAGCATTGAGCTTTCCCCATCGCTTAGCTTCCCTCCCCGACCCTACAAAAACGGATATGATTCAACTAGCACTGCGGGGTTATAATAAAATGAATCCTTCTCAGGACACTCGCCTCCCAATCTCATTGCCTCTCCTTGAAAAAATCATTTCTGCATGTGACCACACACAGTCATTGGTGTACAGTAGGAAAATGACACAGGCTATGTATGCTATGGCTTTCTTTGCAGCCCTTAGGGTGGGCGAAATCACTTGTAGACCAACCCAACCTCGGGGCAATGTCATTCTTCTTAACCAAATTGTTTTCATGAAGAATAGGGAGGGCGTCGTCAGTGCAATCAAAGTCACTTTAAGGAATTATAAGCATAGTGACCCTGCTGTTCCAGTAGATATTTTTCTCTACCGGGAGAAACCAGTGTGCCCTGTTTCCACAGTGCTTGCATATTTAGGGCTGCGGGGTACCTTTCCGGGTCCCCTGTTTTGTTGGCCAGATGCTTCGCCAATTTCTCGCACTTTTTTCACTAAGACATTATCGGATGCACTTCATTATTGCAACCTTGACGTAGAAGGTTATAAGTCTCACAGTTTTCGCATTGGAGCAGCTTCCTGGGCAGCAGCCAAGGGCATGTCGGATGCGCAGATTATAGCTTTCGGCAGGTGGAAATCCAATGCCTTCTTGCGTTACATTAGGACTCCTTCTTTAGGGGCAGAGTCTTAGTATCCAACGGCTTAGTATCCAACGGCTGCCTACCATATGCTCACAGTGGTTACTATTTCTACCTTACACTTATTTACCCACGGGCACAGCTTTTGAGCAGGGGCCAACTGTCTGTGCCCTAGGGTACCTCCTTATTTTAAAGATTATTCTCTCAGTGCTACCAGGTGTTTTGAGCAGGGGCCAATTCTCCTGGCACTGGGGCTGTACATACTCATATACTATTAGGTCTCCAACTGCTGAGGCTCTCAGTTGTGCCGCAAGTGTCTTTATATTCATGTTCGGCCATAAATGTGCATTCTAGTCAAATCCGTATGCGGCTGCTTTCGCACCGACCATTGCGTTTGTACGGAGACATTTGGATTGCACACTAGGCTTTACAGTCAGAAAGGTCACGTGGTCGTTAAGGTATTATAATGCTTTGTACTGTTTTATCATGTTTTGCACTGGGTGAGCAGGGGCCACCCAGCTGCAGGCTACTTGTTAAGTTTTTTGATGTGTTTCTATTATCCATTGCCTTGGCTTCGGGTGGGGCTGCCCTTTCTCTGTGGCTCGAAAGGGCTTTGGCGGGTTTGCCCTCACCTTTGCTGGAAATAAATTGGGGTATCAGATTTCATGTAATTTGGTTTAGTTGTTATGTAATAAACGGCCATGAAGGTGGCCAAAATATGGCAAATCATGTCTCAATTTTTATAGTTAACTCCAGCAAACAGAGCTCAGCCAAGGCAATGTGTTGTATAATGGTTAGGTTAAGCGAGCCAGAGGCATAAAGGAAATTTATTACCTAGAGGAATAAATGGTTTTATGCGCCTGGCAATGCTGGTTAATGTTTTACTGACTAGGGTCAGTTTACATACGGGACTCTAATTAAGGGCATACATAAGTGGAATAGGACAAGTTGCAGGCCTCTTTTTCTTCAGCTCCACGAAGGAAACGGTTTTTTCCCCCACCCTGTTTCCCTTCCCGCGATACGTAGCTCTATTTCAGGATCTCATAGTAGAGGCGGGTTTGCCCTCACCTTTGCTGGAAATAAATTGGGGTATCAGATTTCATGTAATTTGGTTTAGTTGTTATGTAATAAACGGCCATGAAGGTGGCCAAAATATGGCAAATCATGTCTCAATTTTTATAGTTAACTCCAGCAAACAGAGCTCAGCCAAGGCAATGTGTTGTATAATGGTTAGGTTAAGCGAGCCAGAGGCATAAATGATATTTTGTTACTTCACTTTAATTTGTTATTTCACTTTTGTTTTGGACGAGTGACTGATTCAAATTTCTGACGACCAAAATCTGAATATTACTCGTCCAGTGGACAGGTGGAACAAACACAGGCTTTTTGCCCTGAAAATGGACCTAAAGAAAGGGAAAATGTAACACAAGGAGACACTGAAGCCGTGGTTGTTTTCAAAATGCTCTTTGCAATTTTGGGTGGGCTCACCATTAGTTCAACTCAATCGCGAATCCTTTGAGCATGCTGCTAGGCGCTAGAACTGTGTACTGACACATTGTCACTTTGGCGCTATTTCTTGAAAAACACTTGAAACAAATTTAATGGTTAATTATTAAAACACCTCAAGGGACCTCATTTTCTAACGAGAAAAATATTTGAAATGAAAGTAGCTCATTGACTGCAGCTGGAGTCACGGTAGAGAAAATGCTTTTCTTCTGGTATTGTTTGCTTCAAATGTATATGAACGTTTCAGTATATGCGGTCAAATCGCTGTATATGGAGTGTTCTCTCTGCTTACTATTTTCCCTAAGTTTAAGTAAAATAAGTAAAATATAAACATAAATTTAAGTTTTCGTTAAAGGATGGGATCTAAAAAAGGCTGGTTTTCACTAGCGACGGAGTCGGAGTCGGAGTCCTAATCAGAAGCGTGGAGCGTTATGATGTAGAGAAAATCAAAGCGACGGAGTCGGAAGCAAAAATGCTGATTCCGTTATGACTCCGTCGCTTATGATCTAGTGAAAACTAGATTGTCGGATTGTTTGTTGGTATCAAACTGTAATCCGAGGGCGTGAGTTCAAGCATTGTGATTGGTTGGTTCTTCCGCTTCTGCTTCCGACTCTGACAATCTAGTTTTCACTGGATCATAAGCGACGGAGTCATAAGCGGAATCGGAAGAAAATGGAAACGTTCTGATTCTTCCGACTCCGATTCCGTCGAGCTTATGACACCGCTTACGACTCCACTGGGTCATAAGCGCTTTTACGACTCCGACTCCGACTCCGTCGCTACTGAAAACCAGCCTTGAAAAAATTTCTTTTTTTTTTCGTTTGAGTCCATTCTGAAAAATTTGCATTTAAATGGTTTTGCATGTTTGAAGAAGATCGAACAGCTTAATAATTCATCCATCAGCTCAATAAAACCTTCTTAGTCGGCGATCTTTCTCAACCTCATACACAACAAAACACAATCAAGCGTTTTTGTCCAACATCGTATTCGAAAAAATACACAAATTTGCAATGAAATGGTTTTGCGTGTCTGAACAATTTAATTCATGCAATATTCACAAGCTTTCGAAAACAGTATCAAAACTGTTTGATCGTTTAACCACCCATACAGACAAGGCAAGCGCAGCTGGTTCAAAGCAACTAAATGGAAACGCATAAAGTCCAACTTTTTACCTATATATAGACCTTTCCACGTTTTGTTTTTTGTTTTTTGTTTTTTTTTTAATTTTTATTTTGTTGCAACTTTTGATTTTGACCACGTAGCGAAAATATATCGACAAGAATAGAGAAGAGCACCTAAAATGAAGTATATAAATTGGCAAAATTCTTGCCAAATAACGACAAAATGTGTCCCCCAGGAAACAAATGTCTGTAAAATTAAGAGTGCTTTCGATTAGGAAATCTGGATTTTAGATCTTAAAATCCAGACCTTCGGATCTCCAATGGAACACAAGATCTGAAAACCACGGATTTTGTTAATCGAAATCCTTCCCCAACATGGAAGGATGTGCTGTGGTTGCGCAACTGAAGTAATTTTCCGGTCAATATGTATTTTTACTGATAATCTTTCAGTTTTGCCGACACCGTTAAACACTTCCGGCAGTGTGTTTGTTCCGGGGGAGGGGGGTACTCCAGTAAATTTGGGATAGGTGTGTGCGGCGAAGGGTCTTAAACCTTGACCCTGGTTAAAGACGAAACAAACGAAAAGTCAAACCCTATTTAAGGCCCTAACCCGAAACGACTAACCGCCACGGAAAAACACAATCTTTTTAAAATCATTTTGCTAGTACTTTAAGCCACTGACTCCTACACCGGCCGAAACCGGCCGCACAAGACTGCCATCCTTTAAAACATTGCAACTTTCTTCATCGTACGAATACTGTCAGTTGTTAGCACGTAATGGAATGTCCTTTAAATCTGGATATCCAATAAACGCAAGAAACGTAGCGATTTTTACCAAATATGGCCTTTTGAGTTTGGACAAGAACGAAACTGACCGTTTTTAACGTCAAAGAGAAACCACGAAAATGCCCCTTTTGGCCTTCATGTTTTTTAAAAAAGTCATCGTCGAAAAACCAAGCTTCAACCACCATAACAAAATTCAGTCCTTCTTCTAGCTTAGAAATGACTTTTTTTGTTCAGTTTCTTCTCCCGAGCGTAGATACAGCCTTTTGTTCCATTACATTCGGGCCTTCCCGCCATTTTTGACATCTCGACCGCATCGCATGCTAAGAAATAACGAGAATTTTTGACAGCGCTCGTTCCTTTCCTCAAGTCTTTCACATATAAACATATAAAGTCCACAGCCACTCCGACCTACCGCCAAAAATTCGTGCTTGTAGTCATCTTCAGTGCTTCACAATTTTTTAGTCGAGTCCCAAAGGTACTAAGTGTCCGACCGGCCAAATTCCCAGTTCGTCGAGTAACAAGCCAAATTCGACAACAAAGAATATCACCTCGCTCGCTTCTTTGAGAAAGTGGACTCTTGGCTACCGTGACGCTTAATGATGCTCATCAGGCAGCCACTAAAGATGAAAAATGGCTGTAAACTTAGCAAAAATCGCAAGCAAACCGAACTTGGGCCATTCTTGTAGCTCCACTGATTAAGAATAGCTATGTCAGAATGACGTCAGAAACCTTGAGCCTCCAGTGCCTTAGGACAGCACCACTTTTCCATGGTAGTTTCAAACAAAGAGTCACGAAATGCTATGGATCGTTTATAGCTGGAAAATCACTTCGAAAAGGTAAAAATGGGTTAACCGATAGTTCAATTTTAACAGATCATTTGTTTTTCGTTTAGCTGACTACTATTCTAGTTAATACAGTTTAGGCATCCTATCTAAGGATCACACAGGGAACATTATGCCAAAATGGGATAAAATCATACCCTTCTAGATTTAAGAATCAAGACTCTACACAGTTGCACTGAGCGTTCCTTTGACATGAAGCTGCGTTGACGAGCCACACATATACATTTTGACACGCGAAAGTTCCACAGCGCTGCCTGCCGTTCCATGTTTACAAAGATGTGTAGAAAAAGCTCAAGGATTTACAAGATCTTGACGATAAAAATAAACGCTTGAGATTTGGTACAAAACAAATAATACAATTTCTACGTTTTTTAATGATATTTTGTTGCTTCACTTTAATCCTGAATTTTTTTTTTGACGAGTGAATTCAACATTCGGACGACCAAAATCTGAATGTTACTCGTCCAATGGCCAAGTGGAATAAAAAAAAGGTTTTTTTGCCCTGAAAATGGACCTAAAGAAAGGGAAAAATGTAACACAAGGAGACACTGAAGCCGTGGAAAGGTGTATGCAGCAGCTAAGTGCACCAAGCGTCAAGATGGAATAGACGGTTTCCCTGTAAGCGCGAACACTATAAAATGATATTGTGGGAGGTGTTATGTAATGCATAATGGCATAATGGCTGGGCCCCGGTAATAAAGTCTTATTCGTTCATTCAATCTTGAAACAAAAATAACTTGCATATTTGAGGAAATTTCAGTTAAAACTTTGAAATTATTATCACTGAAGGTGTTTATAGTTATAGTATAGCACAGCTATCATCCTTAAACCTATTAAGAGTAAATTCCCTATAAATACCCATCAATTTTTTTTTGCTTGAAGCTGCTCCTACATAGAGTGCCTAATTCTTTTATGCATATGTCAGTGATGTTGTCACAGCTAAATGCATAAGTATGGCCAATGGACATTGTTTCAACTCCAGCATGTCTGTGCGAAGTTATCTTCAGTGCATGTGTCTTGCTAACAACACCGTAACACCCAGATCTCCCAAAGAACATCTATACCCGACTTTGTCTTTTTTAATACTACTGTTGGAGTTGGTAAACTTATGTATTGAAAACAAAAAAGACATTCATTAAAGAAAGAAAAATACACACTATACAGGCCTCAAAGATACAAAATTCAGTGAGCAGCAAGAGCAGAGGGTCTGGATGGGGTTAACTGACAACTGACAAATGGCCAAAAAAACAACTGACAACTGACAAATAGCCGAAAATTTAGCTGGCAACTGACATTGAAAGTCGGTTTTACTGACAACTGACAAAAGGCTTTTGGCATTGATATGGGTTTGATTTTTATTGATTTTTTTTGGTTAAAAAATATTGCGTTAACCTTTTTTCCTTTAGTCTGTTAAAAATTAACCATGTAAAATTTGAAACGGTTGACCCTGAGATATTTGTAAACGTGTTCTTCAATTGAAGGTTAGGCGTTTCAGGCCAAAAGGTCATAAATCTATAACATTCCTGGAGGGGAAACGAATGGCTGCTGGTGGCGTTATTAAAGCTATCGTTGGCTTCTATCGTCTTGATTCCGATGCAACATAAATAAGGATATGTGGACGGTAGAGTTGCAACCTTGACGTAGAAGGTTATAAGTCTCACAGTTTTCGCATTGGAGCAGCTTCCTGGGCAGCAGCCAAGGGCATGTCGGATGCGCAGATTATAGCTTTCGGCAGGTGGAAATCCAATGCCTTCTTGCGTTACATTAGGACTCCTTCTTTAGGGGCAGAGTCTTAGTATCCAACGGCTTAGTATCCAACGGCTGCCTACCATATGCTCACAGTGGTTACTATTTCTACCTTACACTTAGTTACCCACGGGCACAGCTTTTGAGCAGGGGCCAACTGTCTGTGCCCTAGGGTACCTCCTTATTTTAAAGATTATTCTCTCAGTGCTACCAGGTGTTTTGAGCAGGGGCCAATTCTCCTGGCACTGGGGCTGTACATACTCATATACTATTAGGGCTCCAACTGCTGAGGCTCTCAGTTGTGCCGCAAGTGTCTTTATATTCATGTTCGGCCATAAATGTGCATTCTAGTCAAATCCGTATGCGGCTGCTTTCGCACCGACCATTGCGTTTGTACGGAGACATTTGGATTGCACACTAGGCTTTACAGTCAGAAAGGTCACGTGGTCGTTAAGGTATTATAATGCTTTGTACTGTTTTATCATGTTTTGCACTGGGTGAGCAGGGGCCACCCAGCTGCAGGCTACTTGTTAAGTTTTTTGATGTGTTTCTATTATCCATTGCCTTGGCTTCGGGTGGGGCTGCCCTTTCTCTGTGGCTCGAAAGGGCTTTGGCGGGTTTGCCCTCACCTTTGCTGGAAATAAATTGGGGTATCAGATTTCATGTAATTTGGTTTAGTTGTTATGTAATAAACGGCCATGAAGGTGGCCAAAATATGGCAAATCATGTCTCAATTTTTATAGTTAACTCCAGCAAACAGAGCTCAGCCAAGGCAATGTGTTGTATAATGGTTAGGTTAAGCGAGCCAGAGGCATAAAGGAAATTTATTACCTAGAGGAATAAATGGTTTTATGCGCCTGGCAATGCTGGTTAATGTTTTACTGACTAGGGTCAGTTTACATACGGGACTCTAATTAAGGGCATACATAAGTGGAATAGGACAAGTTGCAGGCCTCTTTTTCTTCAGCTCCACGAAGGAAACGGTTTTTTCCCCCACCCTGTTTCCCTTCCCGCGATACGTAGCTCTATTTCAGGATCTCATAGTAGAGGCGGGTTTGCCCTCACCTTTGCTGGAAATAAATTGGGGTATCAGATTTCATGTAATTTGGTTTAGTTGTTATGTAATAAACGGCCATGAAGGTGGCCAAAATATGGCAAATCATGTCTCAATTTTTATAGTTAACTCCAGCAAACAGAGCTCAGCCAAGGCAATGTGTTGTATAATGGTTAGGTTAAGCGAGCCAGAGGCATAAATGATATTTTGTTACTTCACTTTAATTTGTTATTTCACTTTTGTTTTGGACGAGTGACTGATTCAAATTTCTGACGACCAAAATCTGAATATTACTCGTCCAGTGGACAGGTGGAACAAACACAGGCTTTTTGCCCTGAAAATGGACCTAAAGAAAGGGAAAATGTAACACAAGGAGACACTGAAGCCGTGGTTGTTTTCAAAATGCTCTTTGCAATTTTGGGTGGGCTCACCATTAGTTCAACTCAATCGCGAATCCTTTGAGCATGCTGCTAGGCGCTAGAACTGTGTACTGACACATTGTCACTTTGGCGCTATTTCTTGAAAAACACTTGAAACAAATTTAATGGTTAATTATTAAAACACCTCAAGGGACCTCATTTTCTAACGAGAAAAATATTTGAAATGAAAGTAGCTCATTGACTGCAGCTGGAGTCACGGTAGAGAAAATGCTTTTCTTCTGGTATTGTTTGCTTCAAATGTATATGAACGTTTCAGTATATGCGGTCAAATCGCTGTATATGGAGTGTTCTCTCTGCTTACTATTTTCCCTAAGTTTAAGTAAAATAAGTAAAATATAAACATAAATTTAAGTTTTCGTTAAAGGATGGGATCTAAAAAAGGCTGGTTTTCACTAGCGACGGAGTCGGAGTCGGAGTCCTAATCAGAAGCGTGGAGCGTTATGATGTAGAGAAAATCAAAGCGACGGAGTCGGAAGCAAAAATGCTGATTCCGTTATGACTCCGTCGCTTATGATCTAGTGAAAACTAGATTGTCGGATTGTTTGTTGGTATCAAACTGTAATCCGAGGGCGTGAGTTCAAGCATTGTGATTGGTTGGTTCTTCCGCTTCTGCTTCCGACTCTGACAATCTAGTTTTCACTGGATCATAAGCGACGGAGTCATAAGCGGAATCGGAAGAAAATGGAAACGTTCTGATTCTTCCGACTCCGATTCCGTCGAGCTTATGACACCGCTTACGACTCCACTGGGTCATAAGCGCTTTTACGACTCCGACTCCGACTCCGTCGCTACTGAAAACCAGCCTTGAAAAAATTTCTTTTTTTTTTCGTTTGAGTCCATTCTGAAAAATTTGCATTTAAATGGTTTTGCATGTTTGAAGAAGATCGAACAGCTTAATAATTCATCCATCAGCTCAATAAAACCTTCTTAGTCGGCGATCTTTCTCAACCTCATACACAACAAAACACAATCAAGCGTTTTTGTCCAACATCGTATTCGAAAAAATACACAAATTTGCAATGAAATGGTTTTGCGTGTCTGAACAATTTAATTCATGCAATATTCACAAGCTTTCGAAAACAGTATCAAAACTGTTTGATCGTTTAACCACCCATACAGACAAGGCAAGCGCAGCTGGTTCAAAGCAACTAAATGGAAACGCATAAAGTCCAACTTTTTACCTATATATAGACCTTTCCACGTTTTGTTTTTTGTTTTTTGTTTTTTTTTAATTTTTATTTTGTTGCAACTTTTGATTTTGACCACGTAGCGAAAATATATCGACAAGAATAGAGAAGAGCACCTAAAATGAAGTATATAAATTGGCAAAATTCTTGCCAAATAACGACAAAATGTGTCCCCCAGGAAACAAATGTCTGTAAAATTAAGAGTGCTTTCGATTAGGAAATCTGGATTTTAGATCTTAAAATCCAGACCTTCGGATCTCCAATGGAACACAAGATCTGAAAACCACGGATTTTGTTAATCGAAATCCTTCCCCAACATGGAAGGATGTGCTGTGGTTGCGCAACTGAAGTAATTTTCCGGTCAATATGTATTTTTACTGATAATCTTTCAGTTTTGCCGACACCGTTAAACACTTCCGGCAGTGTGTTTGTTCCGGGGGAGGGGGGTACTCCAGTAAATTTGGGATAGGTGTGTGCGGCGAAGGGTCTTAAACCTTGACCCTGGTTAAAGACGAAACAAACGAAAAGTCAAACCCTATTTAAGGCCCTAACCCGAAACGACTAACCGCCACGGAAAAACACAATCTTTTTAAAATCATTTTGCTAGTACTTTAAGCCACTGACTCCTACACCGGCCGAAACCGGCCGCACAAGACTGCCATCCTTTAAAACATTGCAACTTTCTTCATCGTACGAATACTGTCAGTTGTTAGCACGTAATGGAATGTCCTTTAAATCTGGATATCCAATAAACGCAAGAAACGTAGCGATTTTTACCAAATATGGCCTTTTGAGTTTGGACAAGAACGAAACTGACCGTTTTTAACGTCAAAGAGAAACCACGAAAATGCCCCTTTTGGCCTTCATGTTTTTTAAAAAAGTCATCGTCGAAAAACCAAGCTTCAACCACCATAACAAAATTCAGTCCTTCTTCTAGCTTAGAAATGACTTTTTTTGTTCAGTTTCTTCTCCCGAGCGTAGATACAGCCTTTTGTTCCATTACATTCGGGCCTTCCCGCCATTTTTGACATCTCGACCGCATCGCATGCTAAGAAATAACGAGAATTTTTGACAGCGCTCGTTCCTTTCCTCAAGTCTTTCACATATAAACATATAAAGTCCACAGCCACTCCGACCTACCGCCAAAAATTCGTGCTTGTAGTCATCTTCAGTGCTTCACAATTTTTTAGTCGAGTCCCAAAGGTACTAAGTGTCCGACCGGCCAAATTCCCAGTTCGTCGAGTAACAAGCCAAATTCGACAACAAAGAATATCACCTCGCTCGCTTCTTTGAGAAAGTGGACTCTTGGCTACCGTGACGCTTAATGATGCTCATCAGGCAGCCACTAAAGATGAAAAATGGCTGTAAACTTAGCAAAAATCGCAAGCAAACCGAACTTGGGCCATTCTTGTAGCTCCACTGATTAAGAATAGCTATGTCAGAATGACGTCAGAAACCTTGAGCCTCCAGTGCCTTAGGACAGCACCACTTTTCCATGGTAGTTTCAAACAAAGAGTCACGAAATGCTATGGATCGTTTATAGCTGGAAAATCACTTCGAAAAGGTAAAAATGGGTTAACCGATAGTTCAATTTTAACAGATCATTTGTTTTTCGTTTAGCTGACTACTATTCTAGTTAATACAGTTTAGGCATCCTATCTAAGGATCACACAGGGAACATTATGCCAAAATGGGATAAAATCATACCCTTCTAGATTTAAGAATCAAGACTCTACACAGTTGCACTGAGCATTCCTTTGACATGAAGCTGCGTTGACGAGCCACACATATACATTTTGACACGCGAAAGTTCCACAGCGCTGCCTGCCGTTCCATGTTTACAAAGATGTGTAGAAAAAGCTCAAGGATTTACAAGATCTTGACGATAAAAATAAACGCTTGAGATTTGGTACAAAACAAATAATACAATTTCTACGTTTTTTAATGATATTTTGTTGCTTCACTTTAATCCTGAATTTTTTTTTTGACGAGTGAATTCAACATTCGGACGACCAAAATCTGAATGTTACTCGTCCAATGGCCAAGTGGAATAAAAAAAAGGTTTTTTTGCCCTGAAAATGGACCTAAAGAAAGGGAAAAATGTAACACAAGGAGACACTGAAGCCGTGGAAAGGTGTATGCAGCAGCTAAGTGCACCAAGCGTCAAGATGGAATAGACGGTTTCCCTGTAAGCGCGAACACTATAAAATGATATTGTGGGAGGTGTTATGTAATGCATAATGGCATAATGGCTGGGCCCCGGTAATAAAGTCTTATTCGTTCATTCAATCTTGAAACAAAAATAACTTGCATATTTGAGGAAATTTCAGTTAAAACTTTGAAATTATTATCACTGAAGGTGTTTATAGTTATAGTATAGCACAGCTATCATCCTTAAACCTATTAAGAGTAAATTCCCTATAAATACCCATCAATTTTTTTTTGCTTGAAGCTGCTCCTACATAGAGTGCCTAATTCTTTTATGCATATGTCAGTGATGTTGTCACAGCTAAATGCATAAGTATGGCCAATGGACATTGTTTCAACTCCAGCATGTCTGTGCGAAGTTATCTTCAGTGCATGTGTCTTGCTAACAACACCGTAACACCCAGATCTCCCAAAGAACATCTATACCCGACTTTGTCTTTTTTAATACTACTGTTGGAGTTGGTAAACTTATGTATTGAAAACAAAAAAGACATTCATTAAAGAAAGAAAAATACACACTATACAGGCCTCAAAGATACAAAATTCAGTGAGCAGCAAGAGCAGAGGGTCTGGATGGGGTTAACTGACAACTGACAAATGGCCAAAAAAACAACTGACAACTGACAAATAGCCGAAAATTTAGCTGGCAACTGACATTGAAAGTCGGTTTTACTGACAACTGACAAAAGGCTTTTGGCATTGATATGGGTTTGATTTTTATTGATTTTTTTTGGTTAAAAAATATTGCGTTAACCTTTTTTCCTTTAGTCTGTTAAAAATTAACCATGTAAAATTTGAAACGGTTGACCCTGAGATATTTGTAAACGTGTTCTTCAATTGAAGGTTAGGCGTTTCAGGCCAAAAGGTCATAAATCTATAACATTCCTGGAGGGGAAACGAATGGCTGCTGGTGGCGTTATTAAAGCTATCGTTGGCTTCTATCGTCTTGATTCCGATGCAACATAAATAAGGATATGTGGACGGTAGAGTCTTTGAAGAAGTATCTGGTGGCATTTCTAGGCTTAAAAGAACTGGCAACAAAATATGGCCTTGGCAATTACCACAGCTAACTCGTTTCGTTTACCACTTGATTGTTCAGCAAAGCAGTGCAATAGATTGCTGTGCGGATGATGCTCAAATTCATAGCCGGAAATCCCATACAACATGGCTTCCAAAATGGCCGCAAGCATTCGCGGAACACACACATACGGATTTAACATGGCGGCAAAACATAAAGGAAATGAAGGGAAAATAATATTGTTTTGCATTTTGTGGCGTAGCCACACAAAACTAAGTATTCCACATGATTTTAGCAGAGAGAGTCAAGTTCGAACCATGTTGTAATTGAGTAAAATATGAGAAAAAATAGTTTTAAATGGTGCCTTTTTGATCGAAATCATCTCATAAACTAGCCACACTTTTCTCTCAATGTTCCTTTAAATAGGTCTTACCTTCATGGTTTCCTTAGTCGGCTTCGAGAAAACAACTGCACTGAATTAATTCCCCACAATTTTATTCAAAAGATAAGATATGTAGCTCGCAAAATTAATATTCTTGATTCTAACAAATTTCCTTAACATAGTGCGTTTTTTATGTAAATAGTGGTATTTTTTTAGAAATGCAAGCCGAGCCGAGATGAAGCTATTACGGAGGAAAAATGCATCTTCGCGAGGTTTGCTTTCATTCCACTACGGACGCCATATTGTTTTAACGTGTTTTCAGTGGTCAGTTGTATTCCCCATAACAAGTTAGGTACTTGATTTATGATGAACAGGCTGAATTTCGAAAAATAGCGGGAACCTCGAAGTAATTATCGAAGGAAGTGCAGGAAAATATTCACATATCACAAGTCTGACGTAACACCAATTAAATCATTTCAAACTTGGTAAATTGATTTTGTGGATACATTTCGATCAATAATCCTTAAAAGTAGCGAGCAAAGAGCATGTAAACAACAATAATAGCCTTCATTTGTCCTCCCGCTATGTTGAATATCAAAATATACGCGCCCGCCGTTCAATCCGCTGACAGTCTTGGATTTCTGGCTATGAAGATGTAGCATCCAAGTGACATTAGACAACAATGGGGCTGGTATTGCTGGTGCTTGATTGCCACTTGTGAACTACCCAAATGGCATTTCAAGTGCCCGTTCTGTTGGTGTTCTAAGGCAACAAGCTTATTAGTTTCTTAGCTGTTCAGTTGGTGTTGCTAGTGGTCTGTACGTATGCAGCCTCTCATCCTTGAAAGTTGGCTTGTTTTTACTGAAAAACAACTCGGAAACGTGTAATGAAATCAAGATGCTCTGTGGCTTTGAAAACGGAATTGTTATTATTGACTTAGGAGCTCGAAAGGTCAATTTTTTTTATCCGGATCCCCTATGGAGAAAACAGTTAAGACTTTTGTCGGTTCAGGAGAGGAGGGAACAAGTGACGGAACCGATCAAACATGTTCATTTCAGTCAGTTTCGCGGGGTTTGTTCATTGGATAAGACACTTGTTGTATCGGATTTTGCTGCAGGTACTATCAAACTATAGTTTCTGGACTCAGAGGGGTACTGTGTCATTCTAGAAAGCACTGGGACTCCTCTTTCACAGTTTTGCATTGGCATCCACGCTCAAAGCACAGAGAAAACACAGGCGTCTCTTTAATATGCTGGAAATATCGTCTCGTGTGTACATGAACACATCAAGAGGACCGTTTCTGAAGTAAAACAAAGGCAGAGCACAAAAGAAACCACAGCGAGAATCTTCACGCAGTGTTAAGCATAAGACTTTTATTACTACCTTGCTGAGTCTAAAGATTTTGGGACCATCTCCAGGAAGTCTTTGAAGAGAGTAACAAACTGGGAGCAAAGCGTTTCAACCCCCGAAAAATCAATGACCGATTATCCAACCAGCATGGATTTTGCTAGCATAGAGTTCATACAACCTCTTACGTCTGCAGAGATAAGTGACTGAACGGCTATGAAAGAGGGGGGCAAGGGTATTCTCGTGATGCCGTGATCCGTTTGTGTGTGTGTGTGTGTGTGTGTGTGTGTGTGTGTGTGTGTGTGCGTGCGTGCTCTGTGAATCGTGATTTGATTAAAAAAAAACTGTTCCGTGTATCGTGATTAAAGTGTATTCCGTGAGGCGTTAAATGCAAAAGACTTTGGCTGTGAATCGTGAATAGATAAGAAATAAATCGTGAATGTCTTAAGTTGAGTTCGTAGCTGAATGTCACTGTGTTGTGGTTAGATTTTATCCGTGACCTTAGTAAATTTAACACTTTAGCCGTGACTCGTGAAATCGAAAATTTAATATCGTGTCTTCGCGGCAAGAACCCCCACCCTCATGAAAGAATTCATTGAGAAAAATTCTGCTGTAAACAAAGCATTGTCCCAGGTGAAACCACAAAGGACAAGGCAGATGATACAGATGACACAGAAAGAAAAACAACAGATCTATAGTCTTTCTATTTTGGACTTTAATTTCTTTAGCTGGGTTTCTTAATGTTTACAGTCACTGATCTAAAAACCTGATTTTTATTTTTTGAAAAGAAAGTTCATTTAATAAATGAAAATGGAAAAACAAAACAAAACAAACCAAAATAAAAGACACAATAAGAAAACATTAAAATGTTTTATCCAGTGGTAGACCCCCTTTATAAAGGGTTTTCAGTTTCACAAATATTATTTATGATTAAATCAGCTTCATTATCCTATGACTACTGGGTACTGATAAGCTTACATAAAACACAAACAAAGGACTCAGACTGCTTCCTCCCATGTCCACCGAGCAAGTTTTTTCAAATAACGATTCTCCACATCATCCAGTTAAACTTATAACGAAGACAGCCTTTCGAAACCACATATGGCTTATCCCTCACAGAACCGTCACGATAAAATTATCAAAGCCAACCAAAACATTTCGCTGTTTTTTAAACATCAAAAAGATCATTCTTATCAGTTCAAACAATTAGAGAATTACTCAAATTAGAAGGTAAAACTTCGGTGTTTACAGTCCTTGGAAGAAGGGACGGATCATTAGAAAAAACCGGAAAAGGGGAGGGGGTTAAAACATTTTGTGCTTGAATTTTTTAAGCCCACTTGTTTGCAGGATTTTTTCCCCTCTGAATGAATATTTGTACCACCGCTTGCAGGCAGGAATTGTTTTTTTTTTAGGGGGGGGGGCATTTTTACCCCCCCCCCCTCCGCTTTTTTCTAATGGAATGTCCCAGGGGTTTTCAAAAACGTGAAGCGAGCTGGTTTTTTACTTTTTCTTGACAGATTTTTTACAACTTTCTGTCAGATTTTACAGACATGCACATGCATTTGATCGGCTTTTTGCCATCGAGTGTGAGCCGCAGAAAGCCCGCGAAAAATTAAGCTTCGTTTTGGTGTAGGTGCCCGTTAACCTGGTTTAAGCCTGAGATCCAATCGAAAACCAGTACCTGGTTAGGATTAGGATTATGAGTATGACTATTTACTGTGGAAATGACATTGAAAATGACACTTGCTATGGTTAGCTATGAATATGACGACGAATCTGATCCTAATGATACAGATGTCCATTTTCTTTGACAATGTGTGTCTTTTTCCTGCGGTCAAGAATTAAGACTTGAACATATAGAAGTTAAACATGGTTCCAAACCAGTATTGAGTTGTGGAGGTCGACGACGAGCTGCAGCGATGCTTGGGATTTGCGTTTGCTTTCCGATACCGTCCGAAGTTGTTCTCCCTTCCAACTCCACCAGGACGTCCATCGAAGTCACATCCAAATGGCACTTTACTTTTGGAGCTCTTGATGCTCCAGGCTTTCACCTGTTTAGTCAAGGCAGTGCAGTTATAGCATTCAATGCCTCGGATGTTAATGTACTCATATTCTCGACACGTATCGC
>JAEMWC010000318.1:407500-427500 GCA_016490735.1 Pachyseris speciosa
AGATTTAATCCTCAGAGTGATAGATCATCTGGCCTTATCACCCGAGGAAAGTTTTTTCTTATGCTCATTGATCCACATATACACCTTAGACATGCTTAGATTCTCTAACACATCCCTTGGAAATTCTTTGAAATGTTTAAATTTGCGACCCTCTTGATATTTGAAAACACTGTTCTGAACTAAATTCTTTAACAATTCATCCAAGTCTCCAGTTGGGAGACCTTTTGACCTTTTCCAAGACCATTTGTTTTAGCGTGTCACTCTTTAGAACCGCGCTAGCGATCCGCTGATGAGGTCCATGCACGATTGCTTTACCAATGAATGAAAGATCGTTTTTCAGTTCCTTGCGAAATGTTTTACCACATGGATAAGTCACAGAAATATGAACTTGTGTCTCCCGCGTTTCTGTCACAGACACCTCTTGTTGTTGTTGCAGCACAGGTTTTATATGGCGCGGAGTTGAAGTCAACATCCGGCTATCACGAAAGGCTTTTTGAATCAGACCACTATTTTGGATCCCAGGTATCGGGCTAACAGATCCAAAAGAAAACACAGGCGGTCTGGCAAAGGATGTAACACAATTCGCGGCGTAAGAGCGGCAGCCAGTGCAGCAGGACTGACATCTTGGACTTGCGACATGGCAAGAAATGAGGGACGCGCGTGCGCAGTTCGTAGCGACACTTAGAAAAATCACGCTAAAAACATGGCGAGCATAAATAGAGAGACTTGAGTGAAGAAAATTAAATTTTTTGACATACCTCTCTAAGCTTTTTACTTTTCCACTGGTTTCAATCTGATCCTGTTTATTGACATCGATAGTCGTTCTTTGACACAATAATTGGTCACTTTCCAGCTTTATCCGCCACGGTTTTGAACTTTGAAGTTAAGCTTTCTTGTTTGGTAAGAGAAGTATGGCGGAATGCCTTTTCCAGCTGAATCGCCGTCGTAAAGTCTAACTTTGCAAGCCCGTGCCGCAACGAATTCCCTGGTTTCAATCTGATCCTGTTTATTGACATCGATAGTCGTTCTTTGACACAATAATTAGTGACTTTCCAGTTTTATCCGCCACGGTTTTGAACTTTGAAGTAGAGCTTTCTTCTTTGGTAAGAAAAGTATGGCGGAATGCCTTTTCCAGCCGCGAATCGCCTTCGAAAAATCTAACTTTGCAAGCCCGTGCCGGAATGAATTCCCTGGTTTCAATCAGAAATATTGTTCCAAAACAATGTAGTTGACGTCGATGGAACTGTTTTTCTATCACAGTTTCGGTCCACCACGGTAATCAGCATTGAAGATGGACTTTTTCAAGTCTACTTGGATGAAGGTAAGTCTTCGTAGAAGCGCCATGAGTGCTGTGAACGCTTCACAAGTTCCAAGTTTTCGCAGGTTCGAAGTAGCGCCGGCCATTTTGTTAAATCATTCTTCTCTTTCCCAGGCTTTTTACGGATAGAAATCCTCGGTAAAAGACTGAGAAAGACAACAAATCCTTGCGGCGAGATAGCGGGAAAATTAAACAGGAGGAAATCAAATTATCAATTCGCCGTGATCGTTCGAAGTACTGTACACTTTCATAAGCCAAGAATGTCCGATATTTCACCAAAACAGCCAAAAATCGATTTACTTATTAGTGGAAATTTTCCAGATAACAAACATTCTCTATTATCTTTATTTCTTTGCTGTTGCAGACAACCGTAGATTACTCGACAGGGCCGCCATCTTTTTTTTTTTATTACTATGAAGGGCCTGCAAATTTCTATAGCAACGATCATCCAATAGCATCTCGCGAAAGAAAGGAAGTAATTGACAGCTCTCTAGACTGCTCTGAAGTGACTCCGCCCCCTCATGTCCCGCATTTCTTGCCATGAATATTGTGAGTTTTCACATGTAGCACTAGCACTGGACGTGTCTCCAAACTTTAGGCTCTTTTTAGCCTCTGGCAATCTTCCTGGTTCTTTAGCAAGTCTTTTGACGCGGACCGAGTCATCAGACTGATAATCTTTCTGTTTTTCAAAACTGATTTCTTCAACTTTTCGAAGAGCATTTTGATACCGTACGAGCCGATTGTAACACTTCATCCGGCAGATGTAAAACCTTTCCCTCTCGACGTAAACATTTACATCTTCTTTCGTCGCCTTGAGGATTAAAGAGGGAATATCCAGTGCACTTTCCCCCAATACTTTTATCTTAGATTTCGGAAGCGAAAAATTGTCTTTACATAAAAAGCAAAACTCTTCGGAATTTGACAATTTCTTTGGAGTTACATCCATAACTTTTCCATCGCTTACTCGATGCCAAAGCTAACATTCACGTCTTTCCACGCGCGCGGGAATCTGATCCATTCTTAAACGCCACATAATTGGTCAACCAGAAGACAAAAGGAATGACGTCATGGAAATCGTTTGTGGAGTCGTTTTCGCAGACGTTACTTTTCGGGCGGAGAGAAGCGACAACCGGAAATACGTCTGCGAGCGCAGGCTAATAATGACCTAGCTAGCACAAAAATAACAGAATCCCCAAAAGAGGGCCCCTGAGCTCTGAAACAACTACAAGTGCTAAAGATTACAATTAATGTTTTTCGTTTCATTGTCTGAGTTACGTAACCCGTATGTAATTTGTAACCATTGTTGTAAAATCATATTTAAGTTGTAGGTTTTTAACATTCTGTTTGTAACTGACGAAGCGGTCGAGAGACCGAAACGTTTTTTATACATAAATTTTTAAATTTTTATCTTTTTTGAACCAAAAGTTGTCCATTGTCGGTCTTTTTAACTGTTTTTTATCATTCGCCGAATCAGGACTGTGAATCATCAGTGATCCTTTTGGTTCTGCATCTATCGTTGGCCCAGGTAGCGCCTTCAACCGTCCATATATATATATATATATATATATATATATATATATATATATATATATATATATATATATATATATATAAACCAGTTAAAAAGAGAGCGAAAATGGACAACTTTTGGTTCAAAAAAGATAAAATTTTAAAAATTTATGAATAAAAAACGTTTCGGTCTCTCGACCTTCGTCAGTTACGACTTAAATACGATTTTATAGCAATGATTACAAATTACATACAGGTTACGTAACCAAGACAATGATAGTGATAACGAAAATGAAACAATAGGTGTACAAAAAGTATGAAACAACTACGGTAGATTAACAGGATACGAAATAACAAAAAATAATAGAACTAGTGATAAATGTTATTTGAATTGTCACAGCGCGACAGGTTCCCCATCAAGGGCCTCTGAATCACCATACCTGTCAGTATCATAACAAAATCCCTAAAGAGGGCCCTTAAACATTAAGTAATAATTTCCCAACAAAGAGCCTTTGAATGACCTGGCTAGCACGAAAATAACAGAATCCCCAAATTAAAAGACGGCCCCTGAGCACTGAAACAACTACAAGTGCTAAAGATTACAATCAATGTATCGATCAAATCCAAATTAACACGTCCGAAAACACTGAACAGCTATTAATTAAGAAAGAAGCACACTGGAGTGCGCAGTTGTTTACCCTTTCACCTTATGGACTTAAGAAAAGACAAGAATTTCATTCAAAAAACCGTATCCATTATGCTTAATTTCAGCAGAGTTTGGACAATAGGTTGCGATTTTCTTAAGGTGCGTATTGGCAGTGAATTTATTTTTATACATATTTTAATAAGTCAGGGTGTACCGACTCATCAATTGTAATCTTTTGCACTTGTAGTTGTTTCAGCGCTCAGCGGCCCTCTTTTGGGGATTCTGTTATTTTTGTGCTAGCCAGGTCATTCTAAGGCTCTTTGTTGGGAAATTAAAACTTATTGTTTAAGGGCCCTCTTTAGGGATTTTGTTATGATACTGACAGGTATGGTGATTCAGAGGCCCTTGATGGGAAACCTGTCGCGCTGTGACAATTACATAACATTTATCACTAGTTCTATTATTTTTTGTTTTTCGCATCCCGTTAATCTATCGTAGTTGTTTCATACTTTTTGTACACCTATTGTTTTTTGTTTCATTTTCGTTATCACTATCGATCATTGTCTTAGTTACGTAACCTGTATGTAATTTGTAATCATTGCTGTAAAATCGTATTTAAGTCGTAGGTTTTTAACATTCTGTTTGTAACTGACGAAGGTCGAGAGACCGAAACGTTTTTTATTCATAAATTTTTAAATTTTTATCTTTTTTGAACCAAATATGCAACATTTTACCTTCGTTTGGATAGTTGCAGGTAACTCGAAGGTGTGTCGAGTGATTAGCAAGGGACTGCATGTGTGGCAGGGACAAGCGGTACTCGGTCCAATTCACCGCTCCGTTCACATTACCATCATTCATTGGGAAATTAACGCTAAATCCTGTAGGAAAAAACTTCTCTCTGTTTTTAAATGAAAACGACTGTATCAGAGTCC
The DNA here is from genome assembly GCA_016490735.1 of Pachyseris speciosa. Taxonomy (NCBI): domain Eukaryota; kingdom Metazoa; phylum Cnidaria; class Anthozoa; order Scleractinia; family Pachyseridae; genus Pachyseris; species Pachyseris speciosa. The sequence continues at coordinate 411,906 of JAEMWC010000318.1, forward strand.
AAACATATCCTGTTTTACTTTCCATATCGCAATAAACAGGAAACGCCGCCATTGTTGAGTTGTAGATGATATTGTTTCCAGAGGTTAAGTTGCCAGTTTTTTCAGCGACATCTTTACAGCTTCTTGGATATTTTATCTCGCATCTTTGTCCCGTATGAGTGGCGGGACATGAACAGTTGAACCTTGGCTTTTCGGGTTCACACATCTCCTTGCAAACCCCTCCGTTCACACAGGGATTGGGGCGACAACATCAGTTCACGCATTCATGCTTGCCTGGTATGTATTTCTTTCCACCCTAATACGTGAAGCATTATAAGGTATCGGTATATTATATTTTTATTTTCCTTATTTACCACACTGTCTAATGTTCTTACTATATCTGCATTTCTTTTAATAACCGTCCTCCTGTCCCTAACATAGTCAATAATATCGCTCTACGCTCAAAGGGCATGCTACGCGCCTGTTCTCGCTTTCTTAGAAAACGCCTGCACAACAAAGGCTTTGAGCAAATTGGCTATTGGCTACTGAATTACTACTGAATAGTGATTCTCACTTGTAAGCAGAAGCTGAAAATAATTTACAGTAAATTTCTTGCTTCCCTTTTCCTGGGGATTCCAGCGCAGGGCCAGCAATAGTCCTCTCCCAGGATAATTCGCGGACAGCGGAGACTGGGCAGAAATATCGTGAAAGCGAGGCTGTGGTAAGTACAGATCTTCCAGCGATGGTCAAAACAATACAAGCATCAGGAGTTTCCGGCTTCCGGTAGGATTGCAATGCATTATGGGGCGATTGGCCCAGAAAAGTGAGGACCAACTCTAGAAGGTCCACCATATTGGTTTTCCGTCTCGGCGCGGTCATATCGTTCCTGGCTCGTTTTGTAAGCATTTATCTACCCTGTAGGGAAAAGTAACTCCTGCAAAAAGCTTCAAAGAGGTAAGATTATTTAAAACAACCATACATTCTTGGCTGGCACGACTTAAATGCAATGCAAATGCGAGCTCTTTGAATAAACGTACACAACATTCAATATAACTAAAATATGTCATGCGATGTCTTTTAGCGATATGGGATTTGGGCACCGAAATTGCGTGGTAAAAGGATGTCCAAGTAGTGGAAAGAGGCTGAATAAATGGGCAACATCCCGTTGTGAGCTTCACTATTGTATTCATGGCACGGCTAATTGTAACTGCAAGCCTCCATTTCAACTCTTTCCATTTCCAACGGCACTCAAAAACAACAACGGAAGGATAGCGTGGACGAGAGCTGTAAACAAATAGGATTGGAAAGGAAAAATGTGGAAACCCACAAAATCTTCAAGAGTTTGTAGTGAACATTTCTTACATGGGAAACCTACGAAGGAATGCCCAGACCCTGTTTTAAAGCTGGGGTACACCACAAATCTTAAACGTAAAAGGAAACCTCCTTCCTTGAGAGAAGAGCCCCCTGTGAAGCGACGGAAGAAAAAAGCTGGTAGTCTTCGTAACGGCAACAAATCTACAAGTACTGAAACGATGGATAAGTCAAACAACTGGGAAAGAAAAGGCATTGCAGAGTCTTTGAATGTTCATGCAGCAAACAGCAACAGCTCGACAGGAACTTTCAATACCTCAAATGAGTCAGGCAGACCACACCACATAACGCATGATCACTGCTACTGCTATGCATGAGAAACAATGCAGGAACCAGGATTTTGTACAGATGATGAATGTCTTACAAAACGCAAGGAGAAAGATCAGGAAATAATGCATCTGAGAGAGACAATTGAAGATTTATCCCAAAACCTAAAACATGCCGAGTCTAAACTGAAGAAGAAGAAAGGTAAGGCCCTAACCTATGCTGACTTGAATGACAAATTTGTAAAATTTTTAACAGGCATTCCCACAAAGGCTGCATTAAATAAATTGTATGATATAGTGAAGGACAATGTGAAAAAGCTGAAATACTGGAGCGGCCCTGCAAAATCAAATCGTAAGGGGAGAAATTTTAAAACCTCCCCTCAGAAATTTGGACCAAAGAGAATCCTGTCCCAAAAGGATGAATTTATCATGACAATGATGAAATTGCGCCTCGGATCGACTAATGTTGATTTGGGACAAAGGTTTGATGTTTCAGAAACTACAGTCTCCAATATTTTTACAACCTGGACTAAAATATTAGCCAGTGAGCTCAAATGCTTGGTATACAACCCTTCAATTGAGGTTGTAAAGAAAACACTTCCACAGAAATTCAAGAAACCTGGGTACTCTAAAGTGCCTCACATTATTGACTGCACAGAGATTTATATAGAAACACCAAGTGATCCAGTGTTGAGAGCAGCAACCTGGTCAGACTATAAACAACACAACACTGCTAAAATTCTTGTTTCTGTCACTCCCAATGGTGCCTTCAACTTTGTTTCTGATGCATGGGGTGGCAGAACTTCAGATGTCCATTTAACAAGAGAATCCAAATTCTATGACATATTGGAGCCATATGATGAAGTCATGGCCGACAGAGGGTTTACTATTGCAGAGGATCTGTTGTTGAGAAACGCCAAACTACATATTCCACCAGGAAAGCGTGGAGAAGAACAATTTACCAAAGCATCCATAAAAAAACCAAGACAATTGCAAATTTACGAATTTTTGTAGAGCAAGCGATCAGACGTATGAAGACCTTTCGTTTAATCAAACATGAACTACCAATCTCATTACTTAGCCATATTGATGATATTATTGTTGTCTGTGCAGCCATTTGTAATCTGCACGTGCCATTATGCAAAGTGTAGATATACAGGCATGACCATTCAAGAAGTTGGTTGCTTCTGACTTTTTCTTATTGTCTCCCTGAAAGTGGGTTCATTAGAGGAGGCAGAGTGCTCTATAGAGTGCTTTATAGAGGTGGGGATATAATGGACTATGTACTAGTTGCTATTTATCTTTTGGGGAATGAGAGAAGAGTGAATATGAGTGTGGGTTGTGGCACACAAGGTGTTATCAGAAGAGAAAATTAAGGATAAATAGCAGAACAGCCCCAAAACAAATTTAATAGCAACCGGATGTAAATCAGAGAATTTACAGTACATATATACTACCAACATCAAGGCCTTATCATTCACATCAATAAAGAAGATATTCTTTGTCTGATTATTATCGCACCATTTATTGCTTGTTGTCACTTAAACCTGAACACCACTGAGAGCCCATTATTATCTCATTATCACTAGAATGAAATCAAGGTATTTGTTTTAATTACAGCTTATGGGCTGGGCCAGGAAATTTGTGTAGAACCATGTAAGATTTTCTTCCACCTTGGCCCAGTAATTGGCATCATTTCTTATTGTCTCCTCATGGTATCCTTTCTGAGTATACACCATGAAATCACACCAGTTTCTATTGGTTACGGCCATCTGGCCTTGGACTTGTGTAAAATATGGATGTTTTTACTTAAGTGTTACTTGTCCAAGCTTGTTGCATAAATATGACAAATTATCTGGAGAAGGAGTTTCATTGGCAATGCAATAAGGGCACTTAATTTCAAGTACACCTTTACCACAGCATGAACATTCTAACAAAAGATCAGGGGATGCCCCTAGGTACTGTCTACTTTTAAAAGACCACATTCTCGATAGGTTGCATCTTTGTGATGTTTCTTAAAGTGTTTTATGTATTCCTGTTTAGCAAGGACCTCCATGTTCCTGCCATATTTCGGAGCTGGTAAGTTTTCAGGGGGTGGACTATTACCTAGTAAGCTTTCAGCAAGTTTCTCAGCACTGACATTATTTCCGCCAGCAGCTTTCAATTTTAGTAAACACTCGGTGAAAGTTTGATGCAGTTATTCTGCCCCTCCGCTGCATGTGCCAATTCTTATTTTCAGCCTGACTAAATGGCATCAATTTCTTCACTGCTGAGCACAGTACTGTCACCAGATGTTGCCATTGATTCAGCGTATTCAGCATTTTCAGCCTGACCAACAACAATTGTCTCACTGACAAAGTCTTCTTTGCTGTTGAAAATAGCACTTTCACTAGGTGATGCGAGCAGCTCAATGTATTCACTGTCAGGCTGACCCACTACAGTTGTCTCAATGAAATTGATTTCATTGCTGGTGAACATAGCACTGTCATTAGGAGTTTCAAGTGGCTCCTCTGCATATTCAGCATTGCCTATCATAATGAAACAAGAGTCTGAAAGTTCGTCCTTTAAACTGTTGTAGAACATTCTCCTTCTCTCCTTGTCATCTAGCTCTCTCTTCTTTTCAACAGGTTCAAACAGGGAGCGCCTGCATTCCACAGTATGTATTTTAGGTTCTGAAATGATCAGACATTGTTATATGTTTTGCATTAAGGTTATTTCATTGCTAAAAACACCGAAAATGGAGTATTAAGATTATGGACAAACCTTAGACACAAATGGATAAATGGATTTATTAAAAGTAAAAATTTAAAAATAAGCATACAATGTTACACTGAACAACCAAGGCTTTCCCAGTTGCTTACCATATGTACCTGACATAGATCTAATTTGCCAAAATATGATTAAAAAATCTGAAGTCACACTGAGCTAATGTGGAAACCTAGTATTAAGCACCAGCCTAGTACCTTTGTTTAATTTTACAGACTTCCAATCCATATCAGCTATCTTTGTTTGTTGGATGACAGTCTTTTCTGCTGGTACATTCCATGTACATTTCTTGGAGGTGCAAGCAGGGCTGGTCAACCCATTTCTGTTGGCAGCCTCAACCCGAAACAGCAAAGCTGTGACGTGGATGCATGTACTGCTCATTCTTATATGAAAACACAGATAAAGCTCAGATTATACCAAACCACAGAGTAGAATTATCCATAAAATGGTATCAATAGGCTGTTTATTCGGTCGTCCAACCAAGGCCCTTGGAAATAATCCAGCCAGAAGCCTTATTCAGGTAAACTTTCCATTTCAATTATAGTACAAAGAAAATCTTAAGCATCCAGTAAAATTTACGTAGAGATAGTTCAGCAAGCCACCGTGGTGCTAAAAGTACTACTTGACACAATCACAGTTTACTACATTTAGCACTGCAAATCTCCAGGCTCTTGTCTACAAGGCATCTTACGAATTCCAACAGCAAAAAATTAAACACAAATTAATAATGTACCTTACCCCGCAACACAAGTGCAATAAGCACTGACTATTTCGCCAGTTTTCTTGACCGCACAGATCCACGCTGAATGTGGGATATGCGAGATTTTCATCGAATGAGAACACTTTGCTTTCATGAAACAGTACTCGGAATGGTCGGCGATTTTGTGAAATGATATTTCTTTTAACCAGCCTGAGTCAAACAATCTATATGCCTTGCCTTCTTTATATTCATTCAATACGCGCTTGTGAAACTCAATGTCCTTTCCTGGATGGTCAGCCATGAGGAAAAATGTGATGTCACTCAGGTAGACTGGCGGCCATGAAGTCATGCCGTCGCTTTCTTTCACCCAGCCGTCCTTAATTGTCAGGGGATCGGGCACTGAGACCCCGTCCGGCATGACCAATAGATTAGCCTTTTCTTTCTCTGTGAGGGCAATTCTTTCCTTAGCCGTCGGCTGTACCTCAATACCCATCTCTGATGCAGCGAATACTCTGGCAACAAGCTCAGCTTTTGTTCCCGTAACCTTCAGATTCCGCTTGCGGCAAAATTCCTTTAAAGCCTCGGTCTTCCATTTTTGTACCTCGTCGAGAGCAAGCTCCTCAGAGCTCATGGCAGACCTGTAACGACCTTTTCAAGCAGTAAAACCTCTTTGAAGCTTTTTACAGGAGTTACTTTTCCCAGTTGATCGCCTATAGGGTAGATTAATGCTTACAAAACGAGCCAGGAACAATATGACCGCGCCGAGACGGAAAACCAATATGGCGGACCTTCTAGAGTTGGTGCTCACTTTTCTGGGCCAATCACCCCATAATGCATTGCAATCCAACCGGAAGCCCGCAACTCCTGATGCATGTATATGGCGGAAACCAACAACGTTGTTAAAACCGATGAATTTAAAAGCTGGAAGAAGCCTGAGCTACAGAAATGGCTCAGAAATCATAGCCTTAAAGTAACCGGTACAAAAGAGGAGCTAGTGATCAGGGTGGAAAATGCGAAACGAGCGGGAGTGAATCCGAATTCAAGTTGCACGCCTACAACAGCTCGAGTCCCTCGAGGTGCTCTGTATTGTTGTGTCCCATTATGTCACAGTTTTAAAGGGAAAGTTGTAAATGGAAAGCCGGTTAAATTACATAGGCTGCCATCTGATTTAAAGCTGAGACGTCAATGGATTATTAAGTTACGAAGTGTTCGCAAGAACTTTGTTCCGAAAACGGGAACAAGAGTGTGCCGTCTTCACTTTAAAGGCGCTGATGGGCCAAAAAATTGGAGCAAACTCCCTACGTTGATTTTCCTTCAAAGCCACCACCAGAATCTCCCACCTTGAAACGATCATTACCTGATAGATCCAAGGGCTCGTCATCGAAATTTGGGCTCAAAGCAACAAAACGATTTGACGGCAGCGCAGTTAGCATTTACAACTCGGCAGAATTTGAGGACGTTTTCACGATTATTTACCTTCAAACTACTGCCCAGGAAGCATATCTGCAAACATTGTTAAAGAAAATCAAACTGATACCGGTACGCAGTTCCATTCAAGTACAAAGGACAAAAATATCCAAACTAAGGTAGTAACATGTGACGTCGGGGTGCAAGTAAATCTTCCTCCGTTGACAGCAGAAAATCTTAAAGGCAATGACGAAAAGACCAAATTTTACACAGGAATAGTCAATTTTGGAACTTTCATACTTTTATAGCATTGCTAAAGTAGCTGGTAAATTGAACTACTGGAAAGGGAAGGATTCTTTAAAAGAAAAATCCTATCTTGCAGATGAAGGGAGACAAAAACCAGGACCTAAAAGAAAAATGAGACTGATTGACGAATTCTTAATGGTGATGATGAGACTCAGGATGGGACTTCTGGAGCGGGATTTAGCAGATCGTTTTTGTGTCTCAACAAGTACAGTGTTCCGAACCCTAATTACTTGGTATGCTGTTCTTGCTGATCATCTGAGGCATTTAATTTCTTGGCCTTGCCGGGATGTAATTGAAACGAGAATGCCATAAAGTTTCAAAAAATTCCCTGGCATTCGAGCAAGAAGATAATAAGAATAATATCTGAAGTTTCTTTCGATTCCCACACTGATGTTCTTTGCAAAGAAAAGGAGATTTTGAAATTCTCTGACATTTATTTATACCAGATAGGTAAACTCATGTATCTATTTAAAAGAGGTTTACTTCCTAATTATTCTCGTGATGTGTTTACTCTCGCAAGCCAGTTACATTCGCATTATCCTAGAAATTGCAACCTTTTTTACATACCTCCCTGCCGAACTAATATTCGAAACTTCTCAATTCGGTTTCAAGGACCTAAGTTTTTCAACTCGTTAAGGCATGAAATTCAAAACAGTGAAAGCATCCGTTTGTTTGGGAAAAGACTTAAAAAATTCCTTCTTTCTTAGACAAATATACTCATTGTTGAGCTACTTAGGCCCGTTTCCAACGTCGAACTTCTCATGTGCCGAATCTAATGCAAATGAGAGAAATCTATTGTTTTCGCTCATTTGCATTAGATTCGGCACATGACAAGTTCGACGTTTGAAACGGGCGTTACTTTTTCTTTTCTTTTCTTTTCTTTATAAAATAATGCATTTCATATTTCATGCTGTCCCCGTAATTCGTATGATGTACCCTATATTGCCAGGAAGCCTATAGTTCATAAGCCCCCGGCTTCTATATAGGCTTTCTTGTCATTACCACCTTAAACATTTGTAGTCTATTGTCTTAAGTCTTAAGTTTAAGTTTTTATAAATTTCTTGTGTTTCGTATTTTTAAATTTCTAGTGTTTTTTTTTTTTATGTGGTTAATGGCAAATAAATGGAAAAATGGAAAAAAAATGGACAAATTTTGATTCTTGCGCTTGTGCTTGCGCTTATGCTTATGCTTGCGTTAAGCCCGTTTTGACGGTGAAACAAGCGCTCTTGTGCTTGCTCTTGTGCTTGCGTCGCTAGTGAAAACCAGGCTTTACGGGAGGTTCGACTGGTACTGGGATTGGGTATCCTGTGCAGCATAAAACGAGGACACCAAGATGGTGTGATTCTATGAAACACTGGCAAAAAGGACGCTAACTGCGTCGTGTCTACTCTGAAGGGTAAGATTACGAAATCAATGAAAACTAAGATAAACAATGAAGCTAAGATTGTGTTAACTAGGGCCTAGAACACACAATCAAAACAAAGCATTGTTCCATCTCCGTGACGGAAATGTAGCACTTGGCCGATTGGTATTCAACCGTGACTGTCCTCGCTTGTAGCACGAGAACACAAACAACCATAGCTAATCTGCAGTATAAGTCTCAAATCATTTGTTGTCCCAGCTGCTGAACTTTTGCAGGTGGGTGTATGATCGAAGTGACTCACTAGGGGCTCTACATCGGCAGCCGTCCGCTGACTATCATGCACATGTTGATTGTTCGTGTACTTTCGTTCAATATCGCAAAGAAAAAATGAGGTTTTACTCTGTAATATTTGAGCACAAAACTACATCCTCACGACGGAATTGAACCACAGAATGACCAACTAGTCTGAGGTACGTACTCGCTGAAACTTGGCGTATAACCTATAGGTCACTTTGAATTTAGGTATCATATTAACTACGAAATCTTGTTTGTATTACTATAGCCGTTACAAAGCATACAGCTTCAGCGGCTTGAACACCAGCTCAAATTATTTGCATCGCTGTACATTAAGTGTTCTTGAGCTACCATGAAAACATTACAAACCCTTGTAATATATTTCCCAGCCTGAACTGTAAAAAAAGATTGTATTTTTGTCCGCCTTGTCAAATGTTACGGGAGACTCCATCGCTTGGAAATATATCACCTTGTACTTTTCTCCACTGACCCCTTTGACGACGCAGCAATTTTTTAAAGGGTCTTCAGCTATCCATTTTGTGCATTCCCTGTACCCTTCTCTGGCGGTTCGTTGGGACCGTTCGTGATGAGTTCGCCTCAGTTATTTGGCTGGAAACCAGGTCGCTTGTAATGTTCAATACTACCAAAATTAGTAGTGCTTGCCATAATCATGGACCATCAGATCTGCTCCAAAACTCTTAAGGCGAGTCTGTTGTTGACAGATCAAACAGCTGGCAATACCGTCTTCGCAACTAAACCTGTACAGCATATAGAATTTGACTGACTCGTGAGTCAGTAACTTTCGAATGCTAAAACAGTGCTAGTATTGATTGACAGGCTTTCAAATATCACTTGGCGCGCACGCGTGGTTGGTTACCACTTCTATCCACCTTCGCTAATCAATGCTTAATTTTGATCCTTGTGCCTCTTTCCTCGATCCAAAGGCTGCCTTTAATTCTGCTGAAGAAGTCAGAGGAAAGCTTAGGCTAATTTAAAACAAACATCGATTTAAGGTCATTTGCCCCCCAGGTGTACGGTGACCCACAAGTACAGGTGAATTAAAACAAAGATAAACTAGACCCTTATATGCAAAATGGCTGTCTGTTAATCATTCTTTTGTCCGTAATCAAAATAGCCTGACAAAACTCGTTTTGGGGCTCAAAATTCTACAGAATTTGTTGATTCGAACGAGATTAGTGAGGCTATTTTGAATACAAACAATAATAATAATAATAATTTAAAGAAGCCATATTTGCATGGGGTCTATGTCATAAAATGATTTGAAAGACTGAGAAAGGAAATAAAAAAACAAGAAATTAGGGAAGAAAGAATGAAATATTTAAAAAAGAAAGGAGGAAAGAAAGAAGCAAGCAAGGAAGGAGAGAAAAAATAACGGAGTAGATTATCTGGCACTAGGTTCTTTTCTACCCTATTATGCTGATGACGATGATGATGATGATGATGATGACGATGATGAACGTTTTCAGTGCTATATATTGGCTCCTGTAATCATCATCATCGTCATCATCATCATCATCATCACCATGATTCAAAATACAACAACTGGGTATTTATAACTTTATATTAAGCCACGGGATTACCGAACTCCCATTCTTGAAAATTTTTTTACAATGACTCAGCTGACTCCCTTGTTCCGATAGCATTGTTGACCCGCCAGACAGTCTTTATACGTGACTTCCCAAATCAACTTGTTCGGTCACTTTTCGCGTCTGACCTTCCATCGCGAGTTCTCGTAAAATGCACGGACTGTCTTGCAGTCTGTTTTAAGAGAAGTTAAGGCCGTAATTTAACATAAACTTTTTCTTTTGCAGCATAGTTAAAATCATGAACTGTTGCAGCAAACGTAAAGGTGGAAAGTCGATGGGTGCAGGTTTGGAAGAAGGTAAGTTACAATAGAATTTCGTAAGCCTGCTTTTTTTAATGACGCAAGTCAGGAGCCCATGCGCAAGTACACTGGCAAAAGCATATTAAGCGCAAGGGTGCGAGAAGACCAAAGGCGGGCTCCATAAAAACAAAGCATTAACACTGATCTATAAAACAAGCTCCTTTTCCCCGAAGCTTATTTTCATCAGTTATACATGTGGATGAATGCACCGTCAAAATGCGATTTTCAAAGCGATTTTGAAACGAATTTTATTGTTACTTTTCACCAGTTGCAAGATTTATATATTTTGTTACCGTGGTAGTGTCACTTGCTTTAGTTCGTGTATTGGATACTCACAACTGGTTCCGTTCAACTCGACTATTATTTGCACGATGTTGGTTATTTAGTTGTATCTTCAACACAAGTTGGTTTTCATTTGCTTGTTGATGTGTTTCATTTTGTACGTTTATTTTTTTGTTCGTGGAAATCTGATGAAGGTGAACGCGAGGGACAAGAAAGTAGAACTACTTTGTTGGAGTCAGCTAATCCAAACGCAGGTCAGTGTCGTTTTCGTTAGAATCAGTAATTATGTACTCGATCCTGTTCCAGAACTCTCTATTACCCCGCCGTGCATAGGGCCTGAATGCTGGCAGGAAAAGAGAGAGTCCATTCTCGTCCCTCGAGTCTTCGCTCCGTACTTCGCATGCAGGCTTAATGAAACAAGGGACTCTCGAAAGATCCGATAGGTTGACGATTTTGATTGGCTTTTTCAAACAATTCAAACTCTCTGAACCCTAAGCATGCGCAGTTCAGCCCGAAGTCCGATATTTTCGGACTTTCAAATCGGAGCTTTCCAGGGTCGCTTGTTTCCCGATCGCTGGTCAAGAGGAACGAAGGCCTTGGGTACGAGGCTGGAGAGAGTCCTGTGCAACTTGCAGGCGCATGCTCGAAACGAGCAAATCAAATTAAACCAGACACCAGGCTTCTGTTTGAACTGTGGAATGCAAACATCCAGATTCCGCGGGAGATTCAAACACAATTCTGCAAAGAAGCACAGAAACATCCGGAACAAAGTTGTCTAAGAGAACTATTGTATGATTTTCGTTACAAAGAAGGTCACATCGAAACTATCCGTTATCCTGATAAAAATTAAGTTGGAGACAAACTTACATTGCACACAAGCTGGAAAAGGTTGCCAAATTAACGGACTCACGACAAGGACTGACTTAACATCCGATGGAGCAACTTTAAATGGCAGATAATCACAAACGTAAGGGATTGTTATGTAGCAAACAGACTTGCCAAACGCTGTGGCTGCTTTCACAAACACATCATTCCCGGTTACGACTGTATGAATACCGTTGCTTGTCATTGTTCCTTTTTCGGCGCAAAGCTCAGCTGGTATTTCTTAAAAGCAAAGTCAACTGCATCTAAAAACTTAGGGGAGCGGGGTTGGCGTAGTGGTGAGAGCGCTCGCCTTCCACCAATCGGCGTAATAAGTGGGCTGAGTTTGTTGGTTCTCTCCTCTGCTCCGAGAGGTTTTTCTTCGGGTACTCCGGTTTTCCCCTCCTCCCAAAAACCAACATTTGATTTGATTTGATATGTTTAGAGTTGATTTGATTTAAAAATTGTAAAGCGCCATTGATTTGTATTTGTAAATGGCGCTATATATGTAAAAAAAATTATTATTATTATTATTATTATTAAAAACTCAGTTGGCATCGTATGTAAAGCTAGAATCCTCCGCTATTTTGTCAAGATAATAACAGTGCAACTGATACCCAAATATGGAAACTACTACCAAATATGGCTTTACCCCCAGAAAAGGGAGAAAAGAATGGCGTCGTTCCGAGCATGCGCCTGCAAGTTGTTCAGGACTCTCTTTTGTCTGACCAGGATTCAGGCCCTATGCAGGGCGGGGTAAGAGAGAGTTCTGGAAAAGGAATAGCAGTTATGTTAATGTTGAATACTGATTATACTGAACCCTGTTTCCCTACCCAAGTGTAATTAACAATTAGATTATAAGCTCTAGATCTCTATTGCGTGATAACCGATGAGGGTGCAGCCCGAATCAACTATCACGCATAGAAATCGAGAGCGAATAATCTAATTGTCTAAGTCTAAATTTACTAATAGTTCAAAACTAAATAAGTAAATTTATCTACATTCTCCTTGCAGACACTTTGAAAACGCGAAGAAGCGAAGGCCATTTTGTTGACAACTGCTACTCACTATCTTCAACAGAATAGCCAAAAAGAGAACGGCATTCGTGATAGAGCGCTAGTGTATTTATACTAATTTTCAATAAGTCACTCCAAGCTGCTTTGAGCCTTGAGTTTCATTTGTTCGTGATTAGAAATTTAAATAAAGTGCAAATCGACAGACTTAAAGGAGCTCGGTCAAGATATTTTGGGTAATTATTAGAGACACAAAAATGCATTTAAATAATAGGAAACAGTGAAATAGCACTTTATCAGGGAATATAAGTACCAAAGAGACAAGAATGAATGCAAATATGGCGAGGATGGTGAAGGGTGGAGAAGATTGAAACGGATTACAAATAACCTTTTTGAAAAACTGAGGCTAAATTTATCAAATCCAAAGACCGTGATCGAGCTTCTTCAAGTTTGAAAAAGAAGCTTCTCCGGGGGCTTCTGGGAAGTGGAAATAGCTCTCATTTTGTCGTGTACCAAGGCAACGACGATCCACGAAGCAAGGAAAGGATATTGATGCAGGCGATAAAGGATGGTAATTATGACGATATTGAGAGCAGAATCACACCAAGAGCATTCAAGTACTGCGAATCTAATGCCTTGCTGATGGGTATGAAGGTGGGTGCTGTGTACTGTACCCGGGCCACTTTTTACTGTTTGTTGATTCTTAATTTTTAGCTGTATTTTACAATTTTTTTAAGCGTTTTTATTTTATTTTAGCTACCTTTAAAAGGAGTCGCCTGAAAACCACCTTTGGGTGATGGTGACATACTTTCATATATTCATTCTCGCAAAATGGAAGCGTTATCGAAAAAAAAAAATACACTGTGAAGTTTTTAGAAACTTTGATCACGGTTAATTGATTAAAAACAATGTTGTGCTTTGGATAATCAGGTAAGTTTCGAGCTGCGCAAATTGGCAGACAACAAAGGACCAGACGAGGAGAGATTTAATGAGTTGGCGAACGCCGTGGAGGAGTTTACTTCATGTTTACTTGATCCACTGAGAGCTGATCAACAAAGACGAGAAGAATTTGAGACGCGTTAGATGATATTTTAGATGATGCAATTCGCTTAAAACAGAAAAGGTACCATTGAAGCTGAATCTTGAGATCTTTGTAAAGGACAATCAGACAGTACGATATTGTGAATTAAGCCGAAATTAAACCGCCTTGTAAATTAAACCGAAATTTTCTCGTGCAAGAAAAACGTAAAATGTTGTAGGATTTTATAACATGCTTAATTTATGACTTGACTGAAAGCATTGATCAGTTTCTTTTTACCGGTTGTGTTTGCTTTTTTGATTGGGGTGGCTAAACAATCTGTTGTTGTTCGTAATGCGAGATGTTGGATGAAAATGTTTGATCTAGATCAAATATGGAAAACCATTTCAATGCAAAGTTGAAAGAGGCGGCTACGGTCAAACATGTTCTTCCAAAACGATGTTGGACGAAAAATATAGGCGGGGCTTAAGTGAGGCCTTCCAAGGGGTAGAAGCGACAAGCGACATGGCTCCGAAAACAGGCGACAATCTTCTCCAAAGCACCGACAATCGACAGAAATTGGCAGAAAACGCGCGACAGTTTGCGACAGCGACAATTCACTTTCCATTCCTCTTTCGTTTCTTTGCGACAGCTATTGTAATATTTCTTGTGGGTGCAATAAACTCTTGTTGTTGTTGCGGCATTTGTCCCTAACGAAACAAGCGAGAGACAGAGTCGTAAACGAGCGACAAAGCGACACCAGACCACTCCTTGGAAGGCCTCTCAAGTAGCGCACGCTACAAATATTGCATTCGGCAGTTGTAGCAAAACTCGCAGCGTCTGAACCGGCGTTAAGATTTTTCATTGCTTTTGATGTCGAGCAAGGTCATGCCCAATAACCATTCTTTTTTGTCCTTTTTGTCTGACTGCAGTTTTTTACACATCCGGTAGTGGATATTGAAATGAGACGCAAATGGTATGGTCGTGACTTTATGAAGAGTGGATGGAAAAGGTGGAGGCCTGTCTTCAGTGTTTGGTGTCTTGTAGACTTGGTTCTTTCTCCAGTCCTTTTTTTTTTGTGCTGGTTGATTTGCAATCATCGTGAAAGAAAAAGAAACGAGGAAAAAAGGAGAGGAAAGATAAACAAAGGTATTTGCGAACATATTCAGGAAAAGGGTGTTGATGACAACGTGAATTCGAAAGATATTTCAACCATGGAAGAGAGCGTTTTGGGTTACATTCTGCAATATCTCACAATGGAGGCGACAGTGAATTGTTTTTGGAAACAATTTTAAAATATGAAAAACGAGTGCAGAAAACTAATTAAATTTTTCATGGAGTTTGCTTTGCATGTTTGATTGTAAGATTTTAACTTATATAAGACAGGCCTGGAAACTATGTAAAAAAGCTATTTCATTCCAACAGATATAGCACTTGAAGAAGTGAATACTGGGGAGGAAGAAACGCTAAGGCCCCAGGTAAGAACACAAGTATGGCAAGCCAATTGTAGCAATATTCAATATTAAATGGATATTTCAATTCAAAGAGTCTATTTTAGTTCCAATTTAACACATACATTTATGTTCAATATACTTTTTTTTTGGTTCAACCTCCGATTTTACATTCAACACTTTGTTTTTGGTTCAACTCCCGATTTTACATTCAACACTTTTTGCTTTCAATACACTTTGGTATCCTTCAATGCGATTGCTTCGGTTCAACCTTTCTTTTTTTATTTCAAAAGCACATTTTGCGTTCAACACTTGTTATTTCGTTCAACGCGATTTATTTTCGTTCAACGATTTATTGCACAGCGGTTGACCTAAAGAAACTTTTCCCCAGTCTTCATAGAGTTCTCGTTGGCCTTCATAGCCCGCCATTTTGAAAAAAAACGTGCAGTTCTCAGCGCAAATGGATCGCTCATCTCTTTCGAAGTTGGCGCCTTGCCTTGGAGAAGCTTCAGAGCTTGTGAAAAAGATTTTAGACGCAGAGACTGCTAGCTCTGAGACATCCCGGCCTGAAACTTCAAGTTCCAGTGGAAACCGAGTGTTTTCAGCATCGCA
>JAEMWC010000318.1:432500-522500 GCA_016490735.1 Pachyseris speciosa
AAAAGGAATACTTTCTGAGGTATTCCGCTTTTCTCGGTCTTACCGGAATGACCGAAAACTCCTGTACCATCTGCGGCGTCCCACTAGTTCCATGCTCCTTGACGAATT
The DNA here is from genome assembly GCA_016490735.1 of Pachyseris speciosa. NCBI lineage: Eukaryota > Metazoa > Cnidaria > Anthozoa > Scleractinia > Pachyseridae > Pachyseris > Pachyseris speciosa. The sequence goes on from JAEMWC010000318.1 coordinate 432,609, forward strand.
AGACGCGCGGTTTGGTGTATGGTGCTGTTTTTGTCCGGTCAAAAGGAACACGCTCTTCCCTTTCCATTTTGATTGTGGAAAATTGTCCTGTTCCTTTTAATAGAAAATTCTCCCTGGCTTTTGCATGCAAAAGGAAAGCGCCCCTATGTATCTGTATCTGTATCTGTATCTGTATCTGTACAGTGTTGAATAAATCACATATTTCATTCATTTACCACGCCAGAAACTTTCCTTTTCACTCTCTTCACCATAATATCTTGTTTTAACATATTTCGTCTTTTTGCAGTTGGTGGAAGATGCTTACCTACATGGGCTGGACTCTGTTAGGAGTCTCCGATGGTTTTGATCCAATGAAGTCCGTTGATCTCCCTTCGGTGATTCTCGCTCAAGTTCTTCTCGCTTTTTTTCTTATCATGGGAGTCATCCTTCTGATCAATATGCTGATAGCCTTGTTATCCAACACCTATCAGCGAATTGAGGTAAATGAGTGTTAAAATACAATGCAAAATAAACCAAAGTGTTACGGGTTCGATTCCCGGACTCATAAGTGAGCTGAGTTTGTCCCCTCTCCCCCAAAACCAACATTTGATTTTATTTCATTGTACTTTATTTAAAGTCGATTCGATTTAGTCTCCTCAATTAGTCATTTGAGACTTTGATAAAGTCGTCGTCGTCATCATCATCATCATCATCATCATTATCATTATCATTGTCATTATTATCTACTGTCTTACGCAGTCGATGACATAGAGGATACGGGCAATTATTGCCAGTAACATAACATAACATAACATAACATAACATAACATAACATAACATAACATAACATAACATAACATAACATAACATAACATAACATAACATAACATAACATAACATAACATGAACTTTATTTAAATTCGAATTTCTTTGTAGCCTGAAAGGCTAATATCTTCGATAGCAAAAGAAGAGAAAATCTATTTACATACATAAAATTCTATATATACATAGTTACATAAAATAAATTTATAGTAAAGTTTCGATATAACGCGCGCTCCGATTGGTTAAAACAGCGTGCCTTATGAGAGTACAGATGCACGAGCAGCTACGTTGTCGCGCCATGGACCCAAATGAAAATCTGAATTTTTCCCTCGGCTTTTATTTTGATTCAGACGTCTTGTACGACCTAGAAAATGTGTATGAAAACGAGCGGTTAGCCTCAATGGATTTGGAAGATGTTCCTGCGAGTAACACCACAAATAACAGCATTAAAAGTTAAGGATTAATGTCAAGCGTGTTTTCAGAAGTTGCTGAAATTGTCCGAGTCATGCAGCGACGAGAGTAATTTCAGCAACTTCTGAAAACACAAGTGGTTGACGAGGACTCATTCCAATTACGTGTTAATAAAATAAGGGCAAAATTTTCTCAACATTGCTAAGGCACGTCGAAAAACAGTCAGCCAAGTGGAGTAAAATCACTCGTTCGCTCGCAAAGCAAACGAAAAAAACAGTTCAACTAAGCTTAAGCTAATTTCTTAATTTGCGTCCAAAACGAGTGTATTTACATCTAGTCGAGAGATAAATACGAGTTTCGGTCCTGAACAAAAGTAGCAACAATTAAACCAAATGTTCAAAGCTGAAATTTATTTAATTCACCTGTCGTTGTAGAGGTTTCCATCACTTGAAAAAACACATCCACTTAAAAACACGCATCGGTAAACATTGCAAACGGATTGTCCAAAGAAAGAACTTCGTCCTCCAAGTTTGAGCTACTCGTTCCTCCAGTTAATGGTAAACTGTTCTGTGACCCTTTTTAGTGAGCTGCATGATGCCGTGGAATCATCATTTTGTTTTTCAACCATACAATCCCGCTACGCCGGGCGCCATGCAAGCCGATGCATGTTTTAAGCTTTTCACGAGTAAAATCTTTTACACTTTCATTTCAAACTCGAAAATTCACCTTCCTGAGTACCTTTTAAAACTAGCTCTTGATCATTACGCCTTTTTTTAGCGAATGCATGAGCCAAAATTCCGCCGAATTTCACTGAACAATTTGCTTTTTGATCGCGATTTAGACTAAAAAACAACTTCCACTTTGATGGTTTCTGAACTTTGATGGTTTGACATTTTGACAGCTTTGGTCGAGTTTAACCAATGAAATGTATCGAGCCATTCTAACAAGGATTGTGATTGGTCTGTTCTAGCGTGCCTTATGAGAGTACAAATGCACGGCTGACGCCACTCGTAGGATTTGAAAAATAAAGTTTTCCGAAAATTGTAGCCGAATGCGTGAGGAAATTAAGAAATTCTTTATTATAAAACAAATAAAAAAGCCTTAACCGTGCTTCGTTCTGTTATAAGGCACGCAAGGAAGTGACGAGAGCACGAAAGAAGTAGTTAAAAGCACTCGCCTGCGGCTCGTGCTTCTTCCTACTTCTTTCGTGCTCTCGTCACTTCCTTGCGTGCCTTATAACAGAACAAAGCACGGTTAAGGCTTTTTTATAATATTACATGCATGGAAATCTATTTATATGCATAAAAAATGTTAAATAACGAGAAAACGCCAAAAACAATTGTTTATAATTGATTTCATTATTTATTACACCTATTTTGAAATCACTAGTGATCCTCGCAATCTGATTGGCTCTCAACAGTGCAATTTATTCCCAAATTGCACCATTTTTTACTCTAAATCGCATCCTTTCTGTAACTCATCAAAATAAAAGTGAAATAATTCTAACCTATCAAATTTCATGGATAAACGAATATTAATAGTGACAAAAAACTGTGTGATTTCAAAATGGGTGTAATAAAGTGGTAATTGAACTTCGTGTCATGCAATTTTGGTCTGAAATCATACTTGTGATTTCAAATCAAACTCGCGCTGCGCGCTCGTTCGATTTTGAAATCACGCGTATGATTTCAGACCAAATTGCACTCCACTCAGTTCAATTACCATTATAAATTATTATTATTATTATTATTATTATTATTATTATGATGATGATGATGATAGTTTTCGAGTTTTGGGACTATTTCGGATACTGATTCGGAATAGACAGATTTAATTGGGGTGGGCGGGGGCCTTCTGGAGCCTATTAAGTTTTTTCAATGAAAGGAATAGTATTCCGTTTATTCTGCCCCCAATAGTAGAATGAACAGAATGCGATTTACTTAGAACACGCTGAATATGCGGTCTTTTGGAAACTTTTTGGCGGGAAAATAGTGCGTGCCCCTCCGTGCCAGGGACGTGGCACCGGAAGTCAGGTCCAGGCTATTTCGGCTCACCCCCGTCAAGAGTATTCTGGTTTTAGAATAACTTTTCTACTGGAAAACCATAATCCGGCTACAGTGTTCTCTTATTCCTAAAGCATACCTAAACTGCTAAACTGGTAGAGGAATAACTAGAATAGTCCCCTCCCCCTCCACAAGAAAAAAAAAACACCTCAAGGACGCTTTATTCGGAAATACTTCTGGAAAATACTGCAGTCTGTTTCATTAATTCGGCGATTTTAGAGCACGGAAAATATTCACAAATGTATTAGGCTTTGACTGACCAAGCTAAGGTCGCAGTGGATACCAATTTGACCGAAATATGGGTGATGTTTTCAAGGCTGTTCCCTTGTGCTGTTGTGCGTTGCATGAAATTGGTAATGACCTATCGTGACTCATTCTTTCTTAACATTCAGATTTCTCTTGATTTCATCTGCTTGTTTGATAGAGCGGTATTCAGTAGGAGTGTCGAAAGTGATTCTCGTTTGCTATCGTTTACTGTACTTTACTCTGCAATTGGTTAGGAAAAGTCGCGCCATTTTTAAACCAATGATAAGTAAAAACCAAAAGCGACCGTTATTGGATCGTGCGAATAATTTCGCTCTTGGCGCCTGTTAAATGTAAATGCACTCAATGAAAATCGTACTATGCAAGTAATTTATGTGTATGAGCAAGATTACTATAGGAAATAAGCAAATCTTTTATCTCATAAACGGAAAAAATGTCCATGACAATTTCCCTCTCAGAACACAAGACTGACAAGAGGATTTCCTTGAGTACATGCCAATTTTCCCGAAAATACTCGCGTTATTTTTTAAGTGAGGTTTTGGTATCTTTTTGTTCCCCTGCTCTTTTAATGCCACGAAAACTCCAAAAATCTAAATAACGAGTCATCAATTTGAAACCGCATTCAGGACGCCACAGCCCCAAGTTCTAGATTCGCTCTCGATTCTCTTCACGGTGGCCAATTTACCTTGTGGAGTAATTGAAAATAACCATATTCACTTTACAGTTTTGATTTTTCCCAGGACAACTCGTTAAAGGAGTGGTCATTCAAGAGAGCGGCGACAATTCAGACGTACGATGAATATGATCCAATACCAGTGCCTCTTAATATCATTTACAACATCTTCAAGTTGTGCAAGCTGGTGGGCAAGAAGGACAGAGTAAAGGTATGGGGAAACGTCTTTTGGGCGATACTAAACTTACGACCAGCCAATGTAATACACCAAATATTTCCCAATAAATCAAGCGGAAGGTCGTGAGCAAATATTTAATATAACGTTACGGTTTACACGTCAACAATCGGTAAATATGGTGCTGACATCTTTTATTCTTCCTTTGTGGTTCAAGGGGATCATGCTGGAATTTATTGCCATCGACCTCGACAGGGAATACTTTAAGAAGTATGGGAACTTTCTCCCTCCAACAGGTAAAATCTACCGTTTTACTATACAAACTCGAGTATTCCGGGCAAATGTTAAAGCTTCTATCATATAAAGAACCTACTGATTAACCGTATGAGAACGTTTAACTAAATATGCCTGGAAAAAGTGTTCAAATTAAAGATTATTTTGTTCGTGGCTTTATTTTTTGATACCTGGACAAGTACTTGCTTACGGCTGAATGTATTTTAGCTATGTGTAATGAAAGCATCCCATAGAGGATAAATGCATGAAGCGAGGGATTGTTAGATCAGGTTAGTTCATTCGATTCAGGGGAATGAGTGACAAACCAGGGGAAAGCGAGTACTATAACGACTAAATTGCAACAATTAACCATATTTATTCTTTATTTAGCTGAGGAAAGAAACAATATCGTGTTTCGTGAAACAGTTGGAAACCGACAAATGGTCGGGCAAATCCTACGTTCAGCATACATGCCCCGAGGAGTTGATAAAGGGATTCTGTTGTCTGGTCCTGAGGTAATCATATAATGCTGTACCCTGTAGAAGGCTCCTCAACCGGAGGATTAATCCGCGCTAAGAATTAAAATACATAGTTATGTAGTGCGAGGTTTTGGATGAACATTTTTGATGTCAGTAGCAGGTTTGGAAGAAAAGAAAGCAAGGCAAAGCAAAGGAAACGAAGAAAAAAGAAGGAATTATAATATTCTTTGGCTCGTTTTTGTATATAAGTTAGATAGTAACACCCAAAATGTTCATTTCTTTCTCGTAACATATATACTGAAAGAGGAACGGATTTCCGTTTATATTTGATATATTTACTTGTTAATATTACTTTTGTAGGCTTGGGAAGCCCACTTCGGCATAAAAATAGAAGGCTCTCTCCTGACTTGTACTTCTACCGAGCAATGTTCCAAATGCAGTCGTCGACAACGCAGCCAGCGTTGGCCGGGCGCTAGATATTGTAAACCCTTTTCTTTCGAGTTTCCCCATTTTGAGGTGAGTAGCTTTAGCTTTGTATGAAAAATAATAGGAGCTAATGGTCTGTTCGTTGGGAAAACGATAACAACGACGATAAAAGGTAAAGGTAACGATGTTATTTTTGATGGTGACAACGATGTTGATGACGATGACCACGAAATGATGATAATCATGATGGTGATGGTGATGGTGGTGGTGGGATACAAGTTAAAGCGGCGCTCACGAGAAGGTTCTCCTTTCCTCCTCGCGCGCGCCTTAGTTTTTCTCCAGCACCTGTTACGTAGTCAGTTACTCAGGCTATATTGAAGACGAAGAACGCGAAGATTTACCGACTTTTCGGCGAGAGGATGACAGGACTCATTTAACTTGTATTGTAAAATTCATTAATAATTCATAAGACAAACGACCAATCTACGGGTAGTATTTGAGTCACATGTATACCTCTCTAAGCCCCAATAAAAGGTGTCCTGCTCCGCTAATTAGTATGCATTAACTTTGATACAGATCTCTACTGATTAACATTACAAACACGACAAACACAATCTATTGTTTCATTTCACAAGTAACATAAAATATTCGCGTCCGACCTTTATGGGCTTTAAAACGGCTCGCCTGCGGCTAGCCGTTTTAACTGCCCATAATGGTCTCCCGCTCATATTTTATGTATTACTTAACAAATGACTTAATATTTCTCGGACAGTTGCAGTGGCAACGGTTAAAAACAAACGATCTATTTGAGTTGCATGTTGTTTCGTGGGTGAATGAGATTCTCACTTTTAGGTGATCGGACCAGGGGAAACCAAGTAATATATTTTTAATCACTTCTTCAGATTGTCATTCTAGAAAGTGGACAACAAATATCGTTGGGAATAGGAGTGGTGAATGAGGGTTACGACACTTGCAGAATGCCAGGGTGGTTGGATGGATCTGTGGCATATCATACTGATGGAAACCTCTACGATGCTGCCACCTGTGATAATGGTACAGAGACCAAAGGTATTTAATTTAATTTCAGTATCTCACACAGTCGATCAATAAGGCTTCGAAAGAAAATTGAACCTTGCTGACATTTTAAGTATGATCAATTGCTGGATACTTTCTAGCATTAGTATTATTTTAATTTCTACAACTTCATCTTGGACACAAGTGCGCTAACATACTTATTAATTTTTTATTATTATAATTTTTTCCTTTTAATATTTAAATTTTATACGTATTGTACATCAATTAGTGTTACTATTTAGGCTAAACACATGGGCACTTAAATACTTACTTACTTGCTTGCTTACTTGCTTCGATTTCATTCTCAGTAAAGATGATGTTACACAGTACATACTTTAACTCAACGGTTTGCCTTAAAACTTGTTGTCTTGTTTATAATAGTTCAACATGTATGAAAAACTACTTGACTGTGTAGAACTCTTTGAAATTCCTGAAAAGCCTTATTTCGCGTTCAAAATACGCGCTATTTTGCCTCGGAGGTGTCCCATGCACGTAACACCGTGAACCCTCATCCACAGTCAACAGGGCGGACAAGGAGAAAAAGAGCGTCCAATATGACGAGTTGCTGAATAATTTGTATCGCTCGACAATTTTATTCAACCCTCAAAAAACTGAACCGAGCGGCGGCATGACATCGTCCCGGCGCCCGGTTTGAAGTCACACCGGGTGCGTGAATGCGATGTTGATAAGGATACACATCACTACACCACATTCCGTTTGTTTTTTACCACAGTATCAACGTCCAAGAAACTGAAAAAGGCATTACGTGACACCTTGACGCGAGTAGCGTTGTCTAGACTCTTTTCGACAACGACAAATTAGCCAATCAGATTGCGAGATTACTGGCAATTGTGGTAAAACATATTTTTGAATTCGCTGTGTCTTTTCCTGATCCAGGTCCCGCTGTTGCGTTTCGTGGTGATCGAATTCTCTGTACGGTCATGTTTGAGAAGAAGTGTGAGAGAAACGGAAAACTTCAAGTCCCTGTTTTGTTTACGCTGAACGGGAGGAAGATAATTATCAGTGAAGAAGAGGAACCGGAGATTTATATTGACTGGGATACGGACAAACCGCTGTACCCTTACGTCAGCATGAACTACGGAAGTAGCGTGGTTGCGAAGGTAAGACCTCAAACGGGGAATAGGGAGGGGTGGGGAAGGGGGCGTGGTGCACTATCCCAGGCAGAATTTTTGTGGACTGGGATTTGTCAATGAACTCACAGAACATTTGCTCAAAGCAGAGCTTCTTACACGAGAAACCACGCTACCTTGTAAACCAGAACTAGTACGACAGTTCACGCGAAGGTACCAATACTGTGATGCACTACTGGCAGAAGGGAGAGGGGGTAGAGGGTGGGGGCAAAATTTGTCGAAGCTTACTGGTTTTATTGTTTTGGAATTGGAGATTTATGATCTGATCAACCACGAGATTTGTTAGAATATAACGTTACTTGATTGTGAACAAATAAATAAATTGACCTTTAGCCGGTTTAAGAATGACTACATAACTTTTTTCTGTAGTATTATATGGAGTCACTTCATTGAACAAAATTCAGTTTTCATTTGTTTGTTTATTACATGATTCCATTCAAGATGTGCCCGCGGGAAAGTGAGGAATTCAAGGTATCCAAGATGGCGGAACTGGACAGAAAAGTGACACAGATAGAGGCAATCTTGGAGGAGAACAATCGGAAACTTGACACCTTGTTAGCGAGATTAGCAAAACCAGTAATTGGTACCCAACACTGAGACCAGGCGTGAAACTCCGGACGAAGACGGAGGAAACGTCAAAGGCCGGATATCTAATCTGTAAACACTAAACCTTTTTCATCAGGCCCCGATTGTTCGAAAGCCGATTTACGCTAACCCAGGATTTAAGGTTTTCATCTCGCTCGATGAGAAGGTTTCGAAAGTCAAATTTTACGTTAAAGTAAAGTTAAATTTCAGACAAAACGAAAGCGTGAAAATCTTTTGGAAGTGTTTTTACTGAACAGTAACTGAACTGGACTCAAAATTCACTCTAACCCGTAATTAGCTTAATGATTTTTTGAACAACTGGGCCTTAGAGATTACTTGCCTGTCATGCTTATTATTATTATTATTATTATTATTATTATTATTATTATTATTATTATTATTATTATAATCGTATCTATAACAAAATTCTCGATCGTGATTGGTTCTCCGCGCGCCTATTTGTCACGTAATCGACGCGCGATCACGTGGGTTTCCAATTACAGGTATCCAATTTGAACTTTTTGTAATTGGACACCTGTAATTGGATACCCACGTGATTTTCACGTCAATTACGCGCGCTTCAATGGCTTCCTTTGCAAACGTTTCCTGCAGTTTTCAAAACATATGGAAAGCGCTACAGACGTTTTCGCTCAAAAGACCTTCCCAAAAGAAACTTTTAATTCCGAAATTTGTTATAGATACGATTAATTAGTAATTGAACCTCGAAATTTGTTATAGATACGATTAATTAGTAATTGGACCTCGTGTCGTACAATTCTCGTCCGATTTTGAAATTGCTCGCGCGATTACTCCCTGAATTGTACTCCACTCGGTCCAATTACTATTACTTATTATTACTATTATTATTATTATTATTATTATTATTATTATTGAGTCAGCGTGCTCTCGTCGAGATATGAAGCACGTGGGAAGTTTAGAGATCACGAAAGATGCGAAGAGTCATCCCTAAATAACATTCTTTGAACCACTTTTAAAAGCCATACGCAAACACAAATTTTGATCCAAAAACTTTTGAAAAATTGTAAAAAAAATTGAAAACCCTCATAAATGGTCGAACCTGCCTTGTACCCACTCTCATTCACTCCTAAGTATGATTTCTTGATCCATTTTAGTCATACAAAAACACGGACGAAAAGTTGTTTTTTTTCAAATTTTCATCAGGAATAAAGGCTTACCTCTTTGGAAAAATTGCAAAAAATTTGGAGACCTCATAAATGCTCTTGGTGGCCTTGTACGAAATCTAAATCATCCTTTAAATATCATTTCTTGATCCATTTTAGCCATACACAAACACAGAAAACATCGCTTTCGAATTTTTTAGCGTGGGTGTGTCTAAACCCTAACCTTAACCCTAAAGGCCGCCGCACACGTGAGGAACAGCTGAACAAAATGCCTCTCGAGACAGTCAGCTCAGCCGTTTCGTCTCGTATGCGGCGAGGTTTTCATAAGATTTTCGCCTCGCGAGGCCGTGAGGAAAATATCAAACATATTTGATATTGATCTCACGGCCTCGCGAGGCGAATTTCTCGCCAAAATTTCGCCGCACACGAGAGGAAATGGCTGAGCCATCTGCCTCGCGAGGCATTTTGTTCTGCTGTTTCCTCACATGTGCGGCGGACTTAATGATGCAAATGCATGGAAATCGACGCGTAGAAAACATATGTATTCCCGCTGCCCATTAGCTGCTTTTTTGTAAACATTGACTCTTCAATTAGATAATACTGACCACTATGTTACTGAAGAGAGCGCACCGAGTAAGGACTGGCCAGACATTTCACAGCTGCGTAGCACATCGTTGCCTCGTCGTTTAAATGTGGATTTTAAGCCTTCTTTTGTTTGTCGATGTTTGGTTCAAGGCAGTTAAAGAATCAGATTCTGCATTACAGGATTCGCCTACCAGTGGTGCTCCTTTCTCTCCTACGTATCGCAATAAGTATTTGGTTGGCTATGGCACACAAACGCTTCACTTAGGTGATTGGTTGGACTGTCTCTCTGCTTGTGCAAGAGCGGAAGACTGCGTTTCTTACAATTTTCACCCGAAATTGCAAACGTGCGAGATCAATAGTGGAGGAGTGACTGAATTTGGGCGAGGATGTCAGAGTGAAAAGTCATTGTTCTTCTCACAAGGTTCGATCTTTCACCAGATAAGAGGTAGGTCAAATTTAGTCACCTTTTTGGAATCGAAATGGACGAAAAATGGAGCAAAGAAATTCCTCATGTGCAAGAGAAGAGTATCAGAAATTTAGAAGAAAAATGCTAATCTATGTTTTGTTTACCCTACTGAAAAACTCGATACCGTTTAGTGAAGAGAATTTCTACGATCACTTTGATAATATCGCGATACCCTTGTAATCTTAGTGTTTTAAAAAACGCACGTTTTGCTTTTAGTATTTAATGAAATAGCAAATAGGGACCATATTATCAACTTTCGTTTAAACTATAAAAAGCAAAATTTCCTTATGCTGCAAACGTGTTTAACTCATGTTGAATCAGCTTTAGTGATTTGTTTACCTTTCACAAATCAATACTTCCAAACCTTAAGATGCTAACCCATGTTTATTCTAATTATATATGAGCAATTTCGGAAGGCTTTTTATTATACTTACTGAACAACGTATATGTATATTTTATATCACTAAAATTTTCCCTTCCTGTTGACAGAGTAGGGATAAAATGAATACAACTCGATTTCCCTTCAGGCGTCAAACTTACGTCAAGCCACGAATGACTAACAATCCCTGTCATCGCAGAAACTAAACACACACACACTCAATGAGTGATACCTCTGACTTTAGGATGTGGTGAACAGTAACCTACCACTGATATAAATCGAGCAGAACTCAGATTCGATAATCAGCATGTGTGTAACTAAAGTTATATTCGATGAAATGAAATGCGAAGTGCGACGTTTGGATTTTATCAACAGAGTTTACTAGGTTAATTGGCCATTTGTAAAGAGATTCGTAAGCCGAAATAGCCGACAAAAGTTGCTGTCTAAAAACACCTGCATGAATTTTAAGCTGTTTTAAATGTAAATGCGTTAGGGTCAGAGTTAATGATGGTTTGGACGTGATCATCGCCAGGGTGATCGCTAATGTAAAAGAATAAAAGCACACACACACACAAAAAAAACATTAGCTGGCACCTGGTTTTGTTTAAATGAAGTTTCATCACACTGATAACAATAAATCAAATAGAAGGTAAGATTGCTCCGAAGAAACCTTCTATCAGTTCGCAGTAGAATAAGATTTACTCCCTGAAGTAAACAGCTGCAATTATTCAAATTAGTTTTTCAGATTCTCAGCATTTTTCTTACAGTCTGGAATAAATTGTTTTGCCATTTTTTGAAATAGACACAAGTTATTGGTCACTATGGCAACCATGGGGTCCATGCTCAAAAACGTGTGGTGACGGAGTGAAACGGCGCATGCGGGCTTGTGTAAACCCCAGTAATGCTGGCTGCAGCGGGCCAGAGATGGAGGATATGAAGTGTAACCAAGGAGACTGTCTTGGTAAGTATTTTTCCTTCCCATTTTAGCATGATGAGCAAGCTAAGGGGCTTTCGGATAGCTATTTTGAGTTAGCTGGGTTGTAGAGGACCAGTCTTTCCTCCTATTTATGTTTGGTAAATCTAACCTTCGTATATGATGATTGCGTGGATCATGAACTATTATTGTTGTTATTATTATTATTATTATTATTATTATTATTATTATTATTACTATCGATGATACGTTGTTGTTTGTTGGGAATGGTTTTTCTTTTTGAATTTGTGATTGTTTTACATACTTATATAGATGATATTTGTAAACATTTTTGTTCGACTTTTTTTAGGCTAGTTTTTTTTTTTTTTTTTTTTTTGTCCCATTTTCTGGATGCCGACCCATTACTTTTTTTCAAATATTTTAAAGCTTCATGTTAAACATGAACACAACAATTTCGAAATGCGAAAATTTTAGTTTTGCTGAAAGTGTACATAAAAATTTGAGAGTGCGTTTTATTTTTTTAAACAGCATTTATCCTTGTAAATAGTTTTGTTGCAATTATGTTCTTCATGATATTCTTGAATAAATTATTATTATTATTATTATTATTATTGTTATTATTGTTATTATTATTATTATTATTATTATTATTATTATTATTTTCGGGTTTTAGCCGGTTCCTTCCGGAGTTTTGAGCCCAGGCATTCAAACATTTGTAAAAGAATATCTATGACTTTTTGGTTTTTCACATTCTCGTACAGTGTCGTTTCGTTGTTAAGTTTGTAGTTACCTCACTAGTTGGTACACATAGAAGGACTAAATGAGATATTTTAGCGTAAAGATGTTTCTTGTATTCAAGACATTGATTCAGTGTCAGCGTCCACCTGTTTACAATTTAAAAAGTCTGTACTGTGACTAGTGTCTGGAAAAGAGACTATAAACCCCAACCACGTGTCATAGATGTAAGTTCAGCAACCAAGGTAACCACTATCATTTCGTGCCAGATCTGTAACTAAAATAAAGTTAATATCCTTGTCTGTGACAATCTCACTTTTTTGCATGCTTTTCAGATATTTTGAAGTTCTGTGTCGGCAAATCAGATGGCAATTACCAAGATGTGACTAACTGTCGCAGATTCATTCAGTGTTCTGGAGGGCGGACGTTCATCATAAAATGTCCATCAGGGTGGTATCATCCGGTAAAGGACCAGTGTGTCGACGGTATTGGTGAGGTCGGCTGTTTAAGTCAATAACTCGGAAGTGGAGTTACCGCTTTCCCAGCATTTCTATAGAAAACTGACACAGAAAATATGGACGATAGTTTTCCATTTAATCAGACAAGCTAAACCGTGACGGATAAAAACTGTACTCAGAGAAACAAATAATAAGTCAAAAAAGCCTGAAAACATTTATGATTCAAGCCAGAATTTTTCCAGGTTTTATTGCCGCAGCTATACGATTTAAGTTGGGAGCATAACTCAGGTGGTCTTTCACATATTTAAATCCAGTCACCTACATTCTTTTCCTTTGCTATAATGCTCCACGTTTCACATAAGGGGCATAGTATAGCTATAAGAGAAGAGCCACAACAGCCGTGAAACGCGTATTTTTTGTTCATTTCTATTCATCACAAGAGGTTTACATATATTCACTTTTACAGTTATTACATAGCCAGCGCTTGAGATCAATGCTAGTTAAAAACCATTCTGATTGATGACCAACTAAACTCATCAGTATCAGTAAATTACCCTCAGTATGATAAGTTGTTAGAGAGCTTAAGCAACGACGACGGCAACGGCAACGAGAACGTCACAAAACAATAGGCTTAATTAGGGAAAACAATCGCCCTGCACGTGCGTTTTACATTTTGATACATTTCTTTGCCGTCCTCAGCAAAACAACAACGTGAACTGACCAAATTTTAGGTTTTGGGGAGAACGTGACCGTATGACGGTCAACCGTCTTCTCTCTCAGTTTTCCCAACTTCGGCGCCCTTTTTGCTAATTTAGCTCCAGGATAGTTCGCCCACATTTTATAAGTTAAAGAAGTTGGAATAATCGCCAAAGAGTTACGATAACGAGAAGTTAGATTTTCAAATGACGTTTTCGTTGCCGTTGCCGTCGTCGTTGCTTGACTTCTCTATTAATCCTTTGCGACCGCAATTAGCAGAATCACGTTAAGCTACGATGATTTGGACTTGATTAGGGCCAGACATCGTTATCGTCGTCGTTGTTGTCGTCAACGTCATTATAATCATTTATTAATTAATTTCTAAGGAAGTAACGAGGTTACTACAAGTTTTCCTTTACTGCAGTATAGTCTTGTTAGCTGTCCATCTGCGGGCAGCGGTTGACCTGTCGAGGAGACAATAGAGAGATTAAGTTCGAGGTTTTTCGGACTTCCCGCAAACCGCGAACGTCTAGAAGTCACGTGACCAGTGCCTTGCTGTCAGGTTTGTGGTTTGAGGTTCACGTTTGTACGGCTAGACCCATCCTCGGAGACCCAGGGGCAGATAGTCGGGACGGGACGAAGATTCGGGACGAACGAAAGTTTACAAGACAGTCGGGAGAGCCCCTGGGAACATTTCTTTATCGGACTCGTTCCAGAAGCTATTGAAATCCAGCTTCGTGATTGGGCGGAAATTTTCTGGCAAGGAATTTTTTTCTGCCCAATCGTCGATCAGCTTATATATCGCACTCCTTTCGTGACTCCTTACACCAACAAGTAAGCGGTCAATCTGCTGTCGACCAATTTTAGTGGTTCCACTTGTCTCGTTCGTTCGACAAATTTATCCTACGAGGAACATTTTGGTGGCAAGGGACCCACAAAGAACAAGCGACAATCACTTGAAAGGAACTAGAAAAATCAAAATGAAGATCGACCGCAGGCATCGTAAACTTCACGCGAAGAACAGCATGTAACTCGGTCTCTTTCTCTGGTTACGATCATTGTTGTTTGGTTTGGGCTTTTTTCTCTGGTTTACGTACGTGGAGTGGGCCGCTCCTGAAACTCTTCGGGGCGATGAAATTTCTGTTGCACGGGCCGGACAAGTTTGCCGATCAGGCGAGAAGCACACAGCTCGGCGTTTTAAGTTATCGAACCTTGCAATCGACCGTCTCAGCTCAATTTCGAGAGAGACCACAAAAAGGCCTTAGAGAAAGTGTACAGTTACACTGTGATACATTGCAATGTTTTGGTTTTCATATATTTGACTGGTATCTGTTGACCAATATGCTTTTCTTCCCAAGGTGTGCATAAAAATATTGCAGATTGCCTTGCAGTTGTGATAATTGCTAATTGTGCTAACTGCTAATTGTGTGCACATGTAAGATGCATGGTTATTTGCACAAGCTTTCCATGAACTCTTTTACCACAGTGGTGCTGAGCTCAGTTAAAAATTTAGTTTTTAAAAGTTTTAAAAACATGATTTAGAGTGGGCCTTGCTGGAAACATTTACATTATGTTGACTGTGCTGCAACTTTTAGGTAGCAAAGTTTCAGATAAAGTTGTTTACAAGTTGATGCAGGATGTTTAGTGTCTTGTATGCACTCTTGTTTTTATAAACGCTCAAGTGTATCCATAATATAACAATTATTAAATTCCATTTTTGCATGATACAGGTGTAGTTGCTGTGATTGCTAAGCCAGTGGTACACCAGGAAAAGATGATTTCTCCTGTGAGACCACACCAATTTTGGAATGGGTTCTTCCTATCACCGCCCTCTTCCTTGACAATTTTTAAAACATGAGAGAGTGCTTCCAGTTAATTAAGGAACCATGTTTTCAGTTCCTCACATAGTGTAAATGTGTCTTGTGCCGAAAGACCCTTGACAACCACCTACTGACAAATCAATCTCAACTATGCAGTTCACTGAGTCAAACAGGCTGATACAATGGTATGGCTAAGTATAGTTAAATTATTTTCAGGTAAGTTTCAAACTAAAGAACACTACACACAAACCATACCCATAACCTCAATACAGTTACAAAATATGTTAACATGGTCACTCAGTAAGATATCCCCTTTAGATAAAGTGGAAACAAAAAAACTAAAACAAAATAAGAAAATAAAACTAGAAGGGATTGTTATTTCATTTAGTTTTTGTTTAGAAGTTTTCTTGATAGTGAGATGTAACTTTAAATTCAAGTTTTCAATGCAATCTGTTGGATATTGTAGTGATTATTTGACACAAACCTTATGGCCTCAGAGTTTTTATTAGGTTTTAGAGTAGCTGACTGGAATCTAACAGAAGGTGGCTTGTTGATGAGAATTTAAACAGCCTTCAAAAAATGTTGGAAACTATTCATTGAAAAGCAGGTGGCTCAAAATTTAAAGAAACCACTTTTTAGCCAGCTGCCAGCACTTCAGGAGAAGTCTACCTTGTACTAAATGAAATTTTCAATGAGTATACCCAAGATGAAATTACACCCTCAGTTTCAGAGGGGGGTACAAAAAATTTAAAATTGTTCTTAAAATTTAATTGTCCCTCTGTTATCTGTTGGTCTTTCACTTTGCTTTTCTACAGCGGCCCAAAACTCAAAACACAAACAATTTCCTGAAACACAAGTCAGTTTACCATCATCATTCACTGAAACACCTGTAATAGGCTAATCACAGCAAGTGCACTGCACAAGATGTTCAGCAATACCATATCACACTGCCTAATTCTTAGGAGCAATGAAAGCCCTGTAATGCTACAAAAGGTATCAGGTCAATACCGTACCCAATTACCATGCAAAACATCTGCCACAAATCTGCTAAGGTCTCAAAAAATTATGCTAACTCTACCAATAGTAAGGAAAACATTAAGTGTCTATATGCTCATGAGAGTGATGATGTTTGTAAAAATCTGTTTTCATCTTAACATATAAATACATGTCATTTTCCATTCCTTTCCCCCAAAACACTGGAGTAGTTTCTATTCGAGTCTTACTCTATAACCAAGGTAATCACCTATTTCAAAAGCATAATCTGAACTCACATCAACGTCAAAACGGCATCTGTATGCAAGAGAATGTCAGAGTATTGGGAAACTGATTTTGATTTGATAAATTGGTTTGTGATTTCGGCCTCCGTACTTTTCCACACAAAAGCAGCCTTCAAGCCCAATGACCTTAACCACTTAACCTGGTCTTTCATGATTGCTATAATATAAGCGGATGGAGAGACAACCACGACTACAGGTAAATTATTTTAAACTGGATTTTCTCAGGCCATATTTCAAGGTCTCTCGAAACTGAGCTGAGCTCATCTGAGACGCGACTTCGAGTAGATTGTAAGCAGTGGAAGGTTCGATTTCGTGAGCAAAACAAAATTCAACGGCAGCGTTTCACTCGCGCGATCGGTAAACTTGCCTGGCCTGTGCAACAGAAATTCCATCGCCCCGAAAAGTTTCAGGAGCGGCCCACTGCCTGTGAGTACACCAGAGAAAAACAAAAGCTCATACCAAACAACAACAATTGTGGCCGAGTTGTCAACAATCTGCAACAACTCTTCGCGTGAAGTTTACGATACCTGCGATCGGTCTTCATCTTGATTTTTCTAGTTCCTTACAAGTCATTTTTGCTTGAGTAGAAGTTGAATTTGTCGATATCTGGATTTTGTGGGCCCCTTTCCATCGTAACTTTTCTCGAAGTGTCGATACAACGATCGAAACTATGGCTGACAGCAGATTGGACGTTTGACCCTCGGTATAAGAAGTCACGAAAGGAGTGCGATATATAAGCTGATCGCAGATTGGGCAGAAAAAAATTCCTTGCCAGAAAATTTCCGCCCAATCAGGAAAACTGGATTTCAATAGCTTCTGGAACTAGTCCGATAAAGAAATGTTCCCAGGGGCTCTCCCGACTGTCTTGTAAACTTTCGCTCGTCCTGAATCTTCGTCCCGTCCCGACTATCTGCCCCTGGGTCTCCGAGGATGGGCTAGACCACGCTCCAGAGGTAAGTGATTTACCACAAGGTTTTTTGCACCCTAAAACATCACAATCCCACGTTTGAGAGGAAATGCTACCTTTTAGAACTCTTTCGCTTATTGATTATCGAATTCTTTTTCATAGAAACGTAATTTTGAAGACGATTTCTCAGCTCAGATAGAAGTGTACGAATAAATGAACACAAACATGGCGGCCGGCTATTGTTGTTAGAACCAACCACGAATCTTAAGCTCCGAATATGGGCAGACGGTTAACGTAAAACCGCTAACCGCAAACCGCGGTTTGCCGTTTGCGGTAAGATGGCCAAACCTGTATCTTAATCTCTCTAATGCTAGAGGTCATAGCTTGAACATGAGATATCCAATATCGTGCGTATCACCAAGAGGAGAGATTTTGAGACATGAAGTAATTATCAATATCAGGATATTTCCGTGAAAAGCTGCGCTGAGGTTTTCAAGTTCCTGTTTCGTCTTTAAAAAATCATTTCTTGATTTCATCTCACTTGTGATCACGAAACACGCATCCTCGAGTAAATACAAATTTTGGCCATGAAGTGGGCTAATCCCATTACACTACATGTCAATACTAATCATCTTCGCAGTCAGAATCGTCACTGCTTGTGCCGCACTTCTTTTCTTCCTTGGCTGATCCGCTGCATCCACTTTTGCTAGAGTCGATACAGACGCGCTTTCGCCTTTTCACTCCCTGCCCACATGTTGTCGAGCACGCACTCCACGGTTGCCATAGTGACCAGTAGCTTGGTGGTATATCTGTTCCAAAATAACATTCACAAGATGTTATCAGAAGGAAGTTTACAAATCAGTATGCTATTTCGAAATGTTTTAACATTTTCCTAACATGCAACGCTCCCACTCAAGTATGAAAACGTTAATCGTGGTTACGGTTACAATGCACCATTTTTTTAAACTCCACTTTAAGAATGCAATTCTGGAAAATGTGCCTTTAAATTTTGTTTTTATTTGGCGACATCACTCTTCCGCAAGAAAAGGATTTAAAATGCAGGTACACTCGTTGAACAAGATTGTAGAGGTGTTTAATAACTTATTCTTCAAAGGTGAAAATCTGAGTTCAAGAAAGCAAGATTGAAATTTGCCGAAAATGATGAATAGCTACATAATATTTGTTAATTTTAGTCTTGGGATTGTACAACTAAATACAAAATTATTATATCAAGCGAGAAGAGTTGCCTCTTAACTGGCCTTGTCAGAAGAGCGAAAGACGGAGGGAGACTCTTCAGAAGTCGTGTATTTTCTCATGTGAGCATGCGCAACGGTTGCTAAGAGACCGCCTCGTTCCCAAATTTATTGCGCAACGTTGGCTCAATTTTGTTCATCAAATGCATCCTTTAGTACAGACTCACGCATCATAACCGGTTTAGACCTGGACCAAACCGGAAATTAAGCATCTAATTATCCAAAATCGTGGATGACGGCAAAGAAAATACACGACTTCTGCAGAGTCTCCCTCCCTCTTTCTCTATTCGGACAAGGCAAACGGGACTCAACCAGTCTTAATACTCATGTCTTCATTTTACAAACAGTATCGAACGTTTCATGCTCGAAATTTTCGGTACTTCTTCATTCATATTCTTCAAATATCATTTCCTTCGTATTGTAGTCATTGTGGCATGTATAAGATTAAAATAAACAATTACCAAAATTTTAATAACCCTGAGAAAACGACAACGAACCTAAGATACACGTATCCTCTAATTTTTCTGGATAATTAACTTGCATTTTATACTGGAGACGAAACGTGTATGCAGGTGATGCGCTGTTTTGTTATCAGCTTGTTTTTTTGTTTATTCAGTCAAGAAACCTTGCTTTCTCGTGCACCCTTAAAAAAGAGTTAAACGAGTAAAAGAAAAATAAAGTAGAATTGTGATCCGGTAATGGATTTTCCGTACAAAGAAAAGCAAAACCTTACTGCGGTAAATAACGACGTTCCGAGCTGGTGTCATCGCGACGAGCTTTCTCAGGATATTACTGTAAAATTAAATGAAAGAAATTCTGCACTTGCCATAGCGCTATGCAAATTTGGTGAACTC
Source organism: Pachyseris speciosa (assembly GCA_016490735.1). NCBI lineage: Eukaryota > Metazoa > Cnidaria > Anthozoa > Scleractinia > Pachyseridae > Pachyseris > Pachyseris speciosa. The sequence continues at coordinate 452,490 of JAEMWC010000318.1, forward strand.
TTCTAAAAGACTCGTATAATTTCTTAAAATTTCTAGTTACCTTGATGATCTAATGCCGACACGATCACCCCGAATCGAAAACGTCGGTTTTCATCCTTAATAGTCTGTTTTCGGTCAGAGTTTAAAGGCACTGGGGTGCAGATTTTCGCCTAAGAAGATTTTACATTTACAACCATTGCGAAAAAAATTCATATCACCAAATATCCGGGACGCCTTTCTTTGAAGTAACAATTCTCCGACTTAACAAAGATCAACATTGACCTCGTTTTCTGAAAGGAAAGTTGACTTATTTGCTTAGATAGAAGCTGACAAGCTTGAAATAGCGTAGTGGGTATTTCATTAGCCTCTCCTGTTCGGGTTTCTACATTTTTATTAGTTATTTATTTTTTGAAACTGCCAAAAAATCTACCAAACACGTATACCTCCCAGTTCCAAGGGCGTAAGCAATGAATTATTACAACAAGTTTTTATCACGTCAACCAGTTGCAGTTTTTTGATGGTTTGCCGTACAGGGTATCATGATTGCAACTGCTCTTCAAACATTTCTTTCTTTTCATTTTCTTTTTCTTTTTTACTTACCTCTTATCTGATGAAAAACGAAAACCTTGGCGGAAACGAAGCGACTTTTTCGCACCCTGGCATTCTTGCCCCAGTTTAGTTAGCCCTTCACTGTTGACCTCACAGGTTCCCAGTCTTGGGTCAAAATTGTAGGAGATGCAATCTTGCGTGCTTGCACAAGCAGACAGACATTGCAACCAGTCATCTAGGCGAAGGCTTTGTATAACGTATCCCGGTAGATACATGTTTCGATATGTGAAGAGAAAAGGAATAGGACTGGATAGCGACTCTTGACCGAAACCTGGCTTGCACCACTGAATATTCACAAAGAAAAGGAAGCGTAGAATTTTCCACTGAAATGTAGATGCCCCTGAATCCCAAGTAACGGTTGTGCTTTAGTAATCATCACTGTTTTGCTTTTGCCACCGATGCGAAGACGATTCCAGGTAACTATTCAGTTGAAGCGAGCCGAGAATTCTTTGACAGCTGAGTCAAAATGATCGAATTCTGCACTGTTCAAGGAAAAAATATTTTCGTGTGCATGAGACAACAAAAGGTTTATTAACTGGCTTTTGTTATGCTTATTACATATAATAACTCTGTCGGCTGGTTTCGGTCTTGAATATATATTTATGTGACGTTTAATAATTCAAACAAGGGAGCATTGTTTAAATCAGTATAAGAACATTTATTCTCTGCAAGAAAAATTCCGATTTAAATCCTCAGCTGAACGAGATAGCCATGCATGATTATTTATGCAGTCTGTAGTAGATATTTTTTTCTGTCCTTGCAGAAATGATGAAATATAGGTGGTTTGCACGTTACGTCATCGCCGCCATGCTGGTGGACGTAATGCATCTCTCATTAGCTCCTTTTGTTCGTCCTCCAGCATTTGTTCGTTTCACCATTGTTATCTGTGTCTCTAGAGATTGGCTGCAAATATTATGTTCTTATTATTTTTTTTAATTTTACGAATATCATGAATTATATATAAATCGTTGAAAAAGATCCAAATGTTGTGCAGGTGTACAGTTTTAATCAGTCTAATCAGGCAGGGTTTGTGAAAGGCTCATTGTAAAAGCGGTACCCTAAAGACTTCGTCCCTCGTGTTTCCCTTCTCTCGATTAGCAGTTATGGTGCATGAATTCATAAGACCACTGATTAATAAACAATGCATCGCGCACTGACCTACAAGTAGGGAGGTGGTTTTAATAATCATAAACAAAAAAATAATAATAAAATAAAATAACGACTGATCGCATGTTGAATGAACACCTGCCTGAGTTTCAGATAAATGACCCTGAAAAGATGATGCTCAGATCTAGAGTAAACTATTAAACAAAACCTTTGAATAGTCCAGTTTCGCGTTCGCCATGACCGCTGGATAAAAGCACTGAGAACGCATATTTACGCCGTCAGCCTCGACCCAAAGTAAAATATTCACAAATATCGGCGTGAAGATGCAACATATTTGAAAATTAAACAATAGACAGAGCTGTAAACAGGTCATCTTCCTGCTGGAATTTGTAAATTTTCTACTTTAGTTCGAGGCTAACGGTGAGCAAATGCGTTCTCAGTACTTATATTCAGCGGTCATGGCGAACTCGAAACTGGACTTCTTTTAAATTGAACGTCGTTTCACCTTCGGGTCATAATATGTAACAACCTTATGAAGGAAGGCTGTGCCTCCCGAAATACTGGTTTATATATATATATATATATATATATATATATATATATATATATATATGCGGGGGGACTGGAGCGAGGAGAAAAAGCGGAAGAGACTGGCGGCCCTGCTAGCCCTCTTTGCGATAAACCTTTGCCCCTTCTCAGGAACATAGGCCCTCCTGAGAGATTTTTCCATGACCAGAGGTTCTGGATACAGGAGGTGGTCAGGCCATTGCGCAGCCTCTACATAACTTACCCTAAGATCGTAATAGACCCTTTAATTTCATAATGGCGCCCGACAAATTATTCTTTTATTCTTATGATAATAAGCCCTACTAGCCTCGTCAGCATGTGCAAAATTCAATAGAATTTTTTCATTAAAGTGAGGTTAGTAGGGCTAATTAACACATATACAAAAGAATAATTAAAATCGTCCGCCATTATGAAAAAGGTCTATAAGACGAACCATCAACGCCTGGTTTGCTCTGTTGTTAAGGGCACCTGCCTACTGAGCGGAAGTTCGTGAGTTCAAATCTCAGACCCTTCAACAAACCAAGGTCTTTCAATAATTCGTAAGTTCATACTGGCTGCGAGCTCAACATTCGTCTCAATTTAGATGATCTCTCCTTTACTCAGATTTTTTTATAGTCACCTTATTATAATATTGTAATTTGATAGAGTTGTATTGTATTGTATTGTATTGTATCGTGTCCTTGGGCGGTGAGATAAAGAAGTTGGCCTTTTCTCTTTCACCCCACCGATGTAAAACTTGAGGGAACGTAAGAAAACCCAGTCACTCATCTCTGTCTTCAGAGCCAAATGTATCTGACGTCTTTACCTTACATTTATCATTTGAAGGCGGAGATTAATCTACATCTACATCTGGGTAAAAATAAACCATTTTAACGAAATCTGCACACTATTCGTTGTAAAATTGGAGCTAAGTGACTGCGAATAAGTTCGTATCTAAAGTAAAGTGAAACTGTGAAACCAACTTTTCGGTAAAACGTTTGAGTGTGGAAAGTAATTTGCGTTTTGCTTCATTGTGCTCTGTGATTGGCTGGCAAAACTTGCGCCACTTTTTGAACCAATGTGAATAAAAACCCAAACCAATGCTGTCCACACGCACGCATTTTCTCCCGTTTAGTGCCTGTTACGTGTATTTGCTTCCAATTCTCTTCCGTTTGTCCTGCCGTCGTTGCGTCTGCTTTGATTGGCCACACCAACAGTTCAGATTGGGGTTTTATGACACTCAATTTGAAACCACACCAAACACGTAGACGCCGCCACGACGACGACGACAACGACGACTACTACTACTACTACTACTACTACTACTACTACTACTACTACTACTACTACTACTACTACTACTACTACTACTACTACTACTACTACTACTACTATTACTACTACTACTACTACTACTACTACTACTACTACTACTACTACTACTACCACTACTACTACTACTACTACTACTACTACTACTACTACTACTACTACTACTAATAATAATAATAATAATAATAGAGCGGTTTTCAGTTGAGTGTCTCAACCAATGAGAAGCAAAACCAAAACCAATTGCAACTTGTACGCGCGCCTTTTACATATTCAGTGAGGCTTGTTCCCAAAGGATATGGATGGCCTCCTTAATTGATCTTTAATTGATAGTTAGTGGAAGCCGAGTCAAGAATCTTAAAACAATCCTCCGAGGAGAGATAGGACTAGTTTTCGGAACGCATAAGGTGAGAGTGTTTGTCTGTAGATCTGAGGACAGATGCTCACGAATTCTTGGTTTTCACATGACGTCATAAAAAACTAAAATTCAAAATTAAACGGATTTTTGTATTTTTAGCTTCATCACGTAAAAGAAATTTTAGAAATGTATCTGCTTGCATGTTTTCAGCTCGGTAGCGTGCTTTGTTTTGAAAATAGAGCAGTTTCAATTTTAGGTTTTTCCACAGTGCGTGACATAAACATGTCTGCTCACAGGCATGTCGCGTACACGAAAACGTCGATTCAGCTTGTGTTTTTTAGGTTTGAAAAGCCAACATGACAGGAGAAGCGTCTTTGCGAATGTTTGCAAGCTCAAAAGAGAGAAGAATACCTTTGAGATAGTCAAAGTAAATTCCAGATGTTTTAACACGTTTCCGGCCGCCATATTTGTGCCCCTCAGATGGACACTAACATGGAATGTCCATACTAGACTCTATAATTCTGATTGGTACATTTTGCCTAATAACTCGAGTAGGGAATATCGCACAGCCCCAAGACTTTGGTATGTTGTTTATTTATTACTCTTCTACCCATCTCAATTTCTTGAATTTATCTATCGAATGGTAGATGATTTTATTTTTTTACTTGCGTGACTGAAAACCAAGAATACGTGTGGTAAAGTGTCTGTTGGTTTCATGCCACGTAACAGGTGTTACAGCCTGCGCAAGATAACCTACAGACCACTCTAGTCGTGATCATAAACCTGTAGGAATAGGATCCTTTACCCCAAACAAACTTGTTATTTTAAACAGAGTGAACAAGTGCTAACTTAGTGTCTTAGTCGATGCAAAAAAAAAAATCTTCTCTCTTGATCTTACGCTGCGTCATCACTGACTAGATAAGGGTCCGATATACGGTAATTTGAAATATTATTTCATATTTTAAATTACCATATATCGGCCCAACATACCCGTGTCAATCAGCTTAACAGTCCCAGTCTTTAAAGCCATCACCATGACTGTAAAAACATGCACTTAACTCGAAAGCTACTTGGATGACCAACATCGGTTCATTGCAAATCGGAGACATGTATGCGCAGTTGTCGAGATCATGAGTTAACGACACAAAAACACACTCAACGCTAATTTATTTAAAAATAGGACAATTGGGTAAACCCCCGATACGAGGGGTGTGACGATGACGTTAATTGTCTGAAGGAGTCACGTTTCATTTTCTCGCATTGTTGCAGTTTTGGTGATGTAAATCATGAGACTTTGCAAGACGCTCCGTTTTGTTCAATTGATCTGTTGCTATCGTGTCCACTGGTCGTCTCTATATCTCTGAAGACTTGCCTATCTTGAGGAACTTGATACAGGTACTGTACTATTCTTTCTATGCCTTATAAAAGTGTTTCTATGCTATGTATGTAAAAAATCTTGAGAAATTCCGGCGAAGTACTCGACCTACCATGACTTAGTTTGATCTCCGAATTGTGAAGGTCGCTCTCCGTGAAATTCTTGGCGTTAAGGCTAGATGTAGCCCTGCATAGGATGCGAAGTTACAATTCAATTCCTTTAAAGAAATGTGTGACTCGTGGAAGGGGATGCCTTTCGCGGCCACAGCACAGCTGTCCTGGCCATCACAAAACTTTCGCTCGAACTTGCAAAGATAGACATCCTTTGATCCATGCGATCAGTAGTGATATTCGAGAACAGGGTTAGTTTGTGAAAAGGAACTTGAAACGTAACTAAAAACAACAATCATTTATCGATTATTTTGCTTAAAATCAATTGAAAGCTGCTTGAGTTTTCTTTAACCACTTTATCGTAGAACACAGTATCTCTCGCACACATTTCGGATAAACAGTTTAATAATCGCTCAGCCGCAACTGTGCTAACATTGCGCGTTTCGAAACGCGTGAAAGTGAAGTCTCAGAGCTTCATCAACGCTGACGAAATAGGTAGAGTTTAGCTTACCTCAGATGCTCCCTATCGTATGGCTTAGTTGGCTTAAGTATTTGTCTTCGCTTCCTCCTTCCTCAAAGGGGAGGTGGAGTAACGCTGCGTAACCCCATTGTATAAATGACGTTGATTATCGCGGTCCCGTAGGGGTTCACTTTGCAATCATTTTTCTCTGAAGTCGTTTATGGATTGTAATAGAGTATTCGATGCAGCTTGCATGTTTAGTTGTTGTCTACAATCTTGTTTATTTCCTGGTATGACATTGCCATGTAGACTTCTGGGGAAGACTTTCCGAAATCTTACTTTCACAGAGATTCTGAAAAGTAAGTCTGCAATGTCATGAAGATGATGACGTAATAAAATGTTGGAAAAGGAATTCCTTGTATAGAGGGATGACATTGGACATTGCACTTATAAGGATGGCTTGACCATGTAAATTGTGTGTTGATGACACTGAACTACATCTGCGGCAGTGCAAATTTTAAGAAAACGCTTTGTTACATTTCTCAGCTTAAGGATTGTATCGCGTCGTTTCAGAGTTCGTCGGTGTTTTGTGCCGAATCTCATCCGAACTGAAACAGTCAACATTCTGGGATAACTGAGTTTTCTATTGAAGGCATTGAGTCTGCTAAGTTCGAAGTTCAAGCGCCCAATTAATGCTGTGGATGGTTATGCTTGACCTCCAAACAACAGAATCAACAACTCTCCGAAATTTGCTTCCCGTTTATCATTAGTTTTACGTCCTTTAACCGGATTGTCTTAGTTCATTGTTTAATTTGAAAAGACGAAACCAAGGTTTTTACGATCCATATCACAACGTCCTGCTTATACAGAGTCAAGTCAGTCTTTCTGACAACGTTCGGTTATCAAGTCAATGTAAATCTAGTTTTAAAAACTGTCAGAAATAAGCAAATGATTTAACGGTAATAGTTGCAGAAACAGGATATATATCGTTTATCTTAAATTTTCTAAAGAATACGAACGGAGCCAATTCTAGATAATTATTTTTATTACTTTTTATATTTTATTTCTTTAGACAATTCTCAAGAAGCCCTATGTAATTCGTCCTATATCTTCCACAAGTATACTTATCTTTTGCGTGGTCTGTGCAATTTTTGCTTCGTTCTGTTCGCATACATTCAAAGTTCTGGCGCCATTTAAGTGCGGATTGGACTCTCACTATGTACGGACACTAAATTGAGCTCCTCAAGCTTCCAGAAATAACTGAGTTGACTAAAATTATGCTAGTAGAAGTATTAACAAAAGTCTATTTTTTTATACATTTACTTCATTAGCCATATTTCACGTTCATATTATAATTCAAATTACAGACTCTCTCCGTTGCAAATTATAAGAAGTCGTTTTCTCATTGAGTGACTGAGCCTATGGAGCCTTCTCAGACTAAAATTACAAATTAAAAGAGGGAAATCAGCAAGAAAAACACACCAGCTACAAGTCAAATTCCGCAACAAACCGTTGATCAATAATATGGTATTAATTTATTGTTCAGGTGATGCAAAACCTTCTGGCTGTGCCTCATTTTGCAAGATGGCCTTGAGGCCCTACCGTGACGAGGAGTTAAATTACTTCAAGTTTTCGTCCATCGTTTTAAATGAATTTCCCAAAGCCTTACGTCAAACTTTCAAACCCATGTGGGACAACACCTTTGGACACCGGCCCGGTTTCCAGCTCTGGGATGACTCCACTGCTGTGAGAAATTTATTTGCTTCTGCGGAGGGTGGTAAAACCAGAGTCCCCACACACCAGTCTTACAATGAATGGGATTGTACCGCCTTGTTCCAGGCCACTATCTTTGCGCGGGCCTTTGCGAAACACCACCGGACACTTAGCGATTTGTACGTGAAGCCCCGTGGCGTACCCCATGGAAGTTTTCATGCATCTGTGGTAAGCCCAGGTGGAAACAACGCTGAAACCTTTGCCCTTGCAGTTGATCAACTTCGACTTCTTAGAAATTCAGTTTGCCATTCGTTAAACTCAGAGATGGACAAAATAACATTTGATCAACGTGTGCAACACGCTAAAGATGCGTTCAATGCTCTTGGAGTCCCAACAGCTTCAATCGATGCCATTGGAAGTTTGACCGAGTCGGACTTTCCAACAAATGAAGTTCGTAAATTGGAGCAAAGTATCAGAAAAGAGACTCGGGCATACATCACGTTTCTGGAGAATATGAAGTCAGATGTTGACGAGTTAAAAGCCCTTTCAACTGGCATCAAGCGAAAACTGGAAAGTGATTGCGCTGACAAAGATGACATCGCTGTGTTGGAGCATAAACTCGAAGAGACGAAAAAAGCGCGCTTTGAACGTAACGAGAGGGAGACTCGTGAGTACACAGAGATACTTCAAATCGTGAAGTCAGAAATGAGCGAGTTGAGATCGAGCTCAGCTGCCATAAAACAGAAAGTAGAAAGTAGAACTGCGATGCTGGAACAAAAGCTCGACGAGTGGAAAACAGCGCAGGGCGAACAAAACGCAGAGGAGATTCAGGCGCACACCAGGACTCTCCAAGATGTGAGTTCAGGTGTGGACGAGGTAAAGCAGAAATTGCTGGGAGAGACAGCTAGCAAAACAGATGTGGCTATGTTGAAGCGAAAGATGGACGAGCTGAAAGAAGCTCACGATGCCGATCGATTGGCAAAAAGTTCAGGTACTAAGCTTACATAAACTTAAAAGCAAAGAAATGTTTTGTGGAACAATGGCGAAATATAACTGGGACAAGAAAGAGTGCTCGTATTTAAGAATTGTCTTACCTAATCTTAAGCAAAATTGTGTCTCTTGAGAGATATTCTAGTACAAAGTCAATCATTCTTGCAGAAAGGGGTTTTCGGTTTTTTATTTTCTTGGTACGAAATATCCGCGAAAGACAAACAACATATTTTTAAGCTTATATATTGAGACACATTTTGCGCATTTACTAAAAACTGCACAAACAAATACCCATTTTTTTAATTAACTCCTTCATTCGTTTTCGTGGTATTCTTGGTTTTCACGTGACGTCTAAAAAACTAAAATTCAAAAGTAAACAGACTTTTGCCTTTTTTTTTCTTCATCAGGTAAAAGACATTTTAGAAATGTGTCTGCCTGCATGGTTTCAGCTCGGTAGCCTTGTTTTCAATATAGAGCAGTTTGAATTTTAGATTTTTTCACTGTGCGCCGTGACATAAAGATGGCTGCTCTTTGAAAAAGCATACTATGTCCATGAAAACATCGATTCATCGTGTGTCTTGGAGGTCTGAAAAGCCAACAAGGTAAGAGAAGCATCTGTGTTAATGTTTGCAAGCTCAGCAGAGAGAAGAAAACCTTTAAGATAGCCAAAGTGAATTCCAGATGTTTTTACTCGTTTCCGGCCTACATATTTGTGTCTGTCAGAGGGACACCAATATTGCGTTTCCATAGTAAACTTTATAATTTTGAGGGGTACATTTTGCCGAATAACTCGAGTAAGGAATACCGCACAGCCCTGAGACTTTGGCAGGTTGTTTATTTATTACTCTTCTACAACATCTCAATTTCTTGACCTTATTTATTGAATGGTTCATGATTTTATTTTTTATTTTTGTGACGTGCACGTGGCTGAAAACCAAGAATAAGGTGAGATGGGTTAGGTTGAGTCTGTTGTAATTCAGGAGTAGATAACCCACTTTCCCTGAATTCTTTCTAAAAGGTTTGAGAAACAAAGTACTACAGACTAACCTCGTTTCTTTTTCTCTTTTAAAAGGTACGAAATCATTTCTACCAAAATCTTGTCTTCCTCCAATGGTTCCCAACTTCACCGGCCGCCAGAATGAATGTGAGGAGGTTATCGCACATGTGATTTCCGAATCCACTCGAATGGTGTCGATCTGGGGTTCTCCGGGATTCGGAAAAACGTCGGTTGCAATCGCAGTAGGCCATGATCTCCAATCCCGCGGATTGCCGGTCTATTTCCTCTCATTGCGAGGACTTCAGACAAAAGCAGATCTGACATCAAAGCTACTAAGCCACGTTAGATATACCTTTGAAACAAATCAACCACCTGTTCAGCTGTTATCCCTTGATGATGACCTTTGTCAATTATTCACCAATATTTCAGATGACTGTGTGTTTGTTCTTGACAATGCCGATGACTTATTACAAAGTGGTTTGCCAAATGTGAAGGACGAAGTCGTGCAACTTCTTGAAGACATTTTTAGTCGAAATGAAAAGGTGAAAATCATTGTAACCACGAGGGAATCGACCGAGTTTATGAATTTGCATTTCCAAGGTCACCAAGCTGTAAGAATAAGACAACTGGATAAAGCCTCTTCTCGAAGTCTTGTTCAGACATTGGTTCCAAGTGCAAGTGTCTCTGAATGCAATAAAATAACGCAAATCTGTGGACATGTACCTCTGGCCATTAAGTTATTGTGCTCAATGATTTCTGAAGATGGTTCCCAACCCAGCAAGTTTTTAGCTGAACTCATGGAGTCTTCTGCAGAAAGTATTGTCGAGATGTTGGACAATCCAGACTATCCAACGAGTCATCGATTGCAGTTCCTTTTTGACTCCTCTTTCCAGAGACTTTCTCTGCAAGAAAGAGGAGCAGTTGTGTCCTTGTGTATTCTTCCTGAGAGTTTCAATAACGAAGTCGCCGCGGCTGTTCTGGGTGTAACAAAAGCCATTCATGCCAAAAGACTATTGGGAAGTCTTCGAAGAAAATCCCTCCTCGATTCAAGCTCACAACCCGGATCATTCTCAATGCACAAGCTCCTTCAATCATTTTCCAGAAAGAAGGGGGAAAATCAAATGAAAGAAACGGTTTTGAATTCAAAATGCCGTCTCAACCGTTTTTACGTTGCCCATTTCAAGAATCTAAATGAGAGGTTTCTTTCTGGTCACTCAATGCCTTCATTTATTGCATTTTATGAAGATAAGCAAAGTATTGTTCAAAGCTTGATAGAGGGCTGTACAGATTCCAAATTAGCTAACAGTGTTTTCGATGTGTTAGTTAACTCAGAACTTTTTCTTGTTACCCTTTTTGACTCAGAAGGAGCCGAGTTTGACAACATTTACGATGCGTCCATTGAGGCAGCAAAAAGGCTTGGAGCAACTGACTTTGAGCGTCGATTGCTTGTTTCTAAGGCGTTTGGTGAAGTAACTTGGGGCGCAACAGGTAACACCGTGCATCTGCTCTCTAAGGCAAAGGAAATCCAAGGTTCGACACTACCGTCTTCTTCTTGGACGTCAGAAGTAGAAAAAGGAAAGATCATGTGCTATTCTGGCATCTGTGAGCTTGTGGATGCAAAAATCGAGAGTGGTGTTCAGTGCTTACAACAGGCCCTTTCGTTTTTAAACGACAGCTTAGAACATAACATTCTTAAGATTGTTACTCTGCAAATCCTTGTGGCTTATTATAAGTTTCAAAATGACTCATCAAGATCAACATTTTTCTACAACAAGATACAAGATGAATGCAAAGAAGCTAAAGACCAGCAGTTACTTATTATTGCACCTCTAGAAAACAAGGGAAAGAAAATTAACAATGAGTACAAGCTTGGAGAAACCAGTAGCATGCTTAATCAGCCACTGAAAGTAGAAGTGATTTTTCTTGTTACGGAAGCCGCAAAGAATTTCTTTGACACTGCTACGGAGCAATACATAATCAACGTTACACTTCAGATGCTGAAACAATTCGAGGCAAATGTTCCAGTTTCTCCTGGTTTATTCAAGCTTTATCGTAATGCTTCTTATTTACAAACAACGTTCAGTCACATTGAGGACGCAATAAAACTTTATCAAAGAAGAATCAGTTACCATCAAACAGCACTTTCACAATGTCGACAAAAATCCCCAGATCACCAAGAAAACTCATCGGGATTTGGTCAAGTACACGAAAATGCTCTTGCAAGGTGTTACACTGACCTTGCTGGTGTGTATGCTACTAAAGGGAGGCATCGTGAAGCATTAGAGACAGAAAGACGTGCACTTGACATGAGGCTAGAGGTATTTGGAGAAGAACACTCAAGTACAGCGGACAGTTACAGTAATCTCGGGGACGCACTATACCAGTTAGGCGACTACACTTCTGCTCTCCACTCGGCAAAACGTGCGTTAGAAATTCGAAAGAAACTATTTGGAGAAGAACATGCACGTACAGCGGACAGTTACCATGAACTCGGTTCCACACAAATCATGGTAGGTGACCACACCGCCGCTTTCCAATCATACCAGCGTGCCTTAGAAATTCGAAGGAAACTGTTTGGAGAAGAACACGCAAGTACAGCGGACAGTTACTTTTTACTCGGGTTCACACAAAGCAAGTTAAGTGACCACACCTCTGCTCTCCACTCACACCAGCGTGCGCTACACGTTCGAAAGAAACTGCTTGGAGAAGACCACGAAACTACAGCGGTCAGTTACCTTTCACTGGGGATCATACAAGACAACCTTGGTGACTACAACTCTGCCCTCCACTCACATCAACGTGCGTTAGAAGTCCAAAGGAAACTGTTTGGAGAAGAACACAAAAGCACAGCAATCAGTTATTTTTCACTGGGGATCACACAAAGCAAGTTAAGTGACTACACTTCTGCTCTCCACTCACATCAACGTGCGTTAGAAGTGCGAAGGAAGCTGTTTGGAGAACTTTTGGGGAGCAGGGTTGGCGTAGTGGTGAGAGCGCTCGCCTTTCACCAATGTGTCCCCGGTTCGATTCCCGGACTCGGTGTCATAAGTGGGCTGAGTTTGTTGGTTCTCTACTCTGCTCCGAGAGGTTTTTCTCCGGGTACTCCGGTTTTCCCCTCTCCCCAAAAACCAACATTTGATTTGATTTCCTTTGATTTGAGTTGAGTTGATTTAATTTGACTTTATTTGTTTCTGTATTTGCTCGGCCCCACTAGCCTTTGTGCTATAAATACTACCGAGGGTAAATAAAGGTTATTATTATTATTATTATTATTATTATTATAGAAGAAGAAGCAAGTACAGCGGACAGTTACCGTGCACTGGGGATGACACAACACCAGTTAGGTGACTACACCTCTGCTCTCCACTCGCACCAACGTGCTTTAGAAGTTCGAAGGAAACTGCTTGGCGAAGAACACGCAAGTACAGGGGACAGCTACCGTGAACTGGGGGTCACACAACACCAGTTAGGTGACTACACCTCTGCTCTCCACTCACACCAACGTGCGTTAGAAGTGCGAAGGAAACTGTTTGGAGAAGAACACGCAAGTACAGCGGACAGTTACCGTGATCTCGCGGTCACACAATACAACCTAGGTGACTACATCTCTGCCCTCCACTCACACCAGCGTGCATTAGAAGTTCGAAGGAAACTGCTTGGCGAAGAACACGCAAATACAGGGGACAGTTACCGTGAACTGGGGGTCACACAACACCAGTTAGGTGACTACACCTCTGCTCTCCATTCACACCAGCGTGCGTTAGACGTGCGAAGGAAACTATTTGGAGAAGAACACGCAAGTACAGCGGACAGTTACCGTGAACTCGGGATCATACAACACCTTTTAGATGACAACACCTCTGCTGTCCACTCACACCAACGTGCGTTAGAAGTGCGAAGGAAACTGTTTGGAGAAGAACACGTACATACAGCGGACAGCTACCGTGAACTCGGGGTCATACAACACTTTTTAGATGACTACACCTCTGCTCTTCACTCACACCAACGTGTGTTAGAAATTAGAAAGAAACTGTTTGGAGAAGAACACGCAAGTACAGCAGACAGTTACCGATATATCGGGATCACACAACACCAGTTAAGTGACTACACCTCTGCTCTTCATTCACACCAGCGTGCGTTAGAAGTTCGAAGGAAACTGTTTGGAGAAAAACACCCAAGTATAGCGGAGAGTTACCGTGATATCGGGGTCACACAACACCAATTAGGTGACTACACCTCTGCTCTTCACTCACACCGACGTGCGTTAGAAGTTCGAAGGAAACTGTTTGGAGAGGAACACCCAAGTAAAGAGGATAGTTACCGTAATCTCGGGATCAAACAACACCAGTTAGGTGACTACACCTCTGCTCTTCACTCACACCGACGTGCGTTAGAAGTTCGAAGGAAACTGTTTGGAGAAGACAACCCAAGTACAGCGGACAGCTACCGTGATCTCGGGGTCACACTACAACACTTCGGTGACTACACCTCTGTTGTTCACTCGCACCAGCGTGCGTTAGAAGTTCGAAACTGCTTGGCAAAGAACACGCAAGTACGGAGGACAGGAAACTGTCCAAAGAAACTGCAAGGAAACTGTTTGGAGAAGTACACGCAAGTACAACGGGCAGCTACCCGCGTGAACTCGGCGTCACCCAACACCAGTTAGGTGACTACAGCTGTGCTCTCCACTCTCACCGGCGTACTTTAGAAGTCCGAAAGAAAAGGTTTGGAGAAGAACACGCAAATGCAGCGGATAGCTCCCGTGAACTCGGAATCACACAACACCAGTTAGGTGTCTACCCCACTACCTCCCACTCACTTTAGCGTACGTTAGAAATTTTAATGAAGCTGGTTGGAGACGAACAGTTTCCATGTAATTTTTAACGCTTGCTCGTGTGAGTAGAGAGTACAGGTGTTGCCACCTCTACTAGCTTAGTGTGAATCCCAGTGAAAGTTAACTGTCTGCTATGTCTTCGTGTTCTCTTCCAAAATGTTTCCTTAGAATTTCTAAATACCGCACGCTAAAGTTAGTCAATAGAGTGAGTGGTGTAGCTGCTTAGCTTGTACTCTGTCATCCCAAGATTGACATTAACTGTCCGCTCTCCTTTGTGTTCTTCTCTAAACACGATGAGTTGCCCTCAATTTTCTGACGTGAGATCCTGTGAACGGAAAGCAGAGGTGTAGTCCTAGAGGTTGTGTTCTGCAAACCCCAAAAGGGGTAACTGTCCGCTGAACTTGTATTGCATGTTCTTTTCCCACAGTTTTCTTTTGCCTTCTAATGCACGTTGGTGTCAGTGAAAAGCAGAGGTGTATGATTCCTAGATTCCTAGGCGAAGAGTGAATCATTTCTGTCGCAATTCCCTGCTAAAACTGCTGCTAGAGTTTAGCTCGTAGCCTTTAATTTTCTATTGTTTATTTTTACCTTGATCAGCACATTAGGTTTTATTTCCTCTTTCTTGTCAAACAAAATCGAGCATAAAAGCGCTGTGAGGAAAAAACTCTCTGTCATTTCCCGCACTGAATCTCCTTTTCAATTAAAGCCCGCGGGTCGGTTCCTGACCCTAGCGCGGTTTCCTTCTCGAGCCGCTTCGTGCGCTGAATTTTAATGAGAAGAAAGAGTACTAAACCAGTTAGAAGCTGGGTACATATTTACTAGAGCAGGTTTCGGTTGAGTGTTGAAAGTAATATAATTAAGCGTTTTCTTTGATGTCGGTTCAGTTTGCAATACTTCGTATTGGTATTTAATCCAACGGGAGAAACAATACTTTGCGAATAGAATGTGAGAGTGAGAATAATCATTGTTTTTTACCACCGCGGGATCAAATGAAGCTCACGTGTTCAAGCCGCTTTGCACTTTGAGAATTTGTCCGGCTGTGCAGTCTATGTATATATGGATTAATTCGACCAACCGTGAGGTCAAGATAGCGGGATATTGGCCAAGTTCTTTTTTTGTGTGTTTATGAACCGAGACGAAGTCGAGGTCCATAAACACGCAAAAAAGAAGGAGGCCAATATCCCGCCATCTTGACTGAACAAGCTTGGAAAATAAAGGATTTATTATATGACTCAAAGGACCCTATTAAAGTGAACCTCCACTCTTACAAAAAAATTCACTCTTAATTGTTGGAAATGATTACTAGTTTCCAAATTTTGTTTTGAAGCGTGGATATAACATTTAAGTGTACAAACAAAATCGATATAATTATCGCCTATTATGGCTTTCAAATTTCCCGGAGGCGGCCATTTTGGATTTGATGACGTGTAATGGTTGCAGCTATTGTCAGGAAGCAAATGAAGCAGAAAATCTTTTGTGTTAAACAATAGGGAAACCATTACACGTCATCAAATCCAAAATGGCCGCGCCTGGGAAATTTAAAAGCGAAAATAGGTGATGATGATATCGATTTTTTTGTACACTTAAATGTTATATCCACGTTTTTAAACAAAATTTGAAATCTAGTAATTACTTCCTACAATTTAGCGTCAAGTTGTTGTAAGAGTGGAGGTTCCCTTTAAAAGACAGTAAAACGCGGGACGAACGGGCTAACCCGAGTGGTCAAGATGGCTCCATCTTGACCTCGCGGGTAGCCAATCACAGCAGGAGAAATGATTCATCTTGACCGCTGAAAGAGCCAGTCATATAATAAAGTAACATATAACTTAATATTGGCGCGAGGAGTCCGGGTTTCGGCCCCTAGGACGAAAATAAACCTAGCCTGCGTGGCAGGCGCTAGAGGGGTAAGTGGGCGCCCGCGCGAGGCGAGTGTAGGAGCGCGGGAAAGGAAAAGGACGCGCCTACAGCAAAGCCATAGTTGGTTTGTTTTGTATTTTACGTACCGTTTTGAGACTTAAAAATCACTATTGGTCAGAATTAATTAAATGTCGATCACGGATTTAACCTGGTGTTCTGATTGGTCAACACTAATACCACAACATCAATAAAATGACCAGCTCTAAGTTCGCTTGTTAGCCCAGTTGGTAAAGCACTTGGCCGCGAGGAGAGTGGGGTGGAGGGCAACCATCCCACTCTCCCGCTCCCCACCAAAACCTCCAGCTATGCTGGCTAGGCTGCACTGGTATCGCAGAGGACATTTACTCCCGTTCAAACCTGTTTTGTTTTTGTTTTTTTTTTTTTTTCACATCTTCATTTTCACTGCAATCTGTTTGCACGGTGCTTTTCTCTGTTGTTTGTCGTGCATTCTTATTGCAACTTCAGCAACCTTGAGTTAGTGCTTGTTCGAGGAATGGTAGGGGAAGCACAACAGATTCCTTCTCCCTCCCCTCCCTAACCTGCGATCGGGCTAGGTCAGGTTCTGCTGCATTTTACAGCGGTGATTATATCGGCGTGAACACCTAAAATATGTCTGGAATGTTGTGCTGTAACCAATCACAGGCGAGATCTTCAAACCACAGAAACCACAGGCAACGAACGGTCACGGAACAAATTATTTTCGTTTTATTTAACATGTTTAAGGATACAAGCTGTCTTATTAGGAATTTAAAACACCACTGCTCCCCAAGATCAGTGCTGAGGACCGCATTCAGCACATCGTTCGATTTTAGAAAGAAAAATTTAGAAGCCAACGCGACGCGACGACGACCGGCTTTCCATGTAACGACATAATGAACAATCGTGTATTCTTAGAAAAATAAATTTTCAGATATGCATTCAACAATATAAAGCCGTTGGGTTGTAACATGCGAATTTACGGACATTTACGGAGATCCTTTTGGTAAGAAGAACTGCGATCGGAGATAATCATGTTTTTTTTCTTTTGCACGCAAAATGTGCTAATAATCGCATCCAAAGGGGACTTAAAATCTTCTTGGCTAAATCCCCTCATAACTAGTTTCCTACAGCATGTAATCCCCCTGATATCAAATGCATAAATGCCTTCAGAGAAAAAGCAAAATTATATTTTGGAAGGAATACCGAAAATTGGGCTGTTTACTTTGCGCGATGTGTCAATCATTCTCCATAGATGTTGAATTTGGTCAGTGGTTTTCCAGTTTGCGATCTTGCGATCAAGGAGCTTCTGCCGGCACAGTAGTTCGAAGGTTTAATCGTTAGCGCACGTAAATCCAATCCCCTTGTTCTACAAAAAAATATTAGCGAGGATTATGTTATCAGAAACGAAAACATCGGCAAGAACAACTCTCGAATTTCAACTTTATTATTAGCTACCAAAAAAAAAGAATACCGGTAATAAATTACCAATTTAGTAAATCTCCCTGACCTAACAAAAAAGTGTTAACGCTTGCTGCAATAGCCGCGAAGCGATGGGAATCAGAAAATTCTAGCGGCTTACCTTGCAACATTGTAACTTGCGATCAGGCGTAACTACCGATTTCGATCGTTACAAAAAGTTTGAAAATTCCCACGCCAAACCGTCGCGTGCGTCGGCCCGGCACTGCGGCTTTGTAATTCATTTCAAAATCGTTCAAACCTGTATTCTTCGCTATCATAGCACACACTGTAAACAAATAGGAAGGAAAAGCGATTGTTTACTTGTAAAGAGACTGAATGTTAAAACAAAACGAAAATAATTTGTTCCGTGACAGATAGGAAACCGTTCGTTGCCTGTGGTTTCTGTGGTTTAAAGATCTCGCCTGTGATTGGTTAGAACACAATTAACATTCCAGACATATTTTAGGTGTTCACGGCAATACAATCACCGCTGTAATCCATGCCGAGCAGTCGGACGGCCACTGGTTGTTGTTGATATCAGTTTCAGAGGAGGGAATAAGAATTTCTCTTTTCTGAATGCTTAAGCCACGAGCTTGGAAGCCTAAAAGGTGACTTAAGTAATTATCCTCTCTCCTTTTTAAAGTCCCCGCAAATAGAGGGTTTTCGTGTGACATCATAAAAAAAGCTAAATTCAAAACTAAACAGACTTTTGCATTTTTATCTTCATCGCGTGAAAGACATTTTAGAAATGTATCTGCTTGCATGTTTTCAGCTCGGTAGTTTGCTTTGTTTTGAAAATAGAGCAGTTTGACTGTTTGAATTTTAGAGTTTTTCACAGTGCGCGAAAACATCGATTCAATGTGTGTTTTTGAGGTTTGAAAAGCCAACATGGTAAGATGGTAAGAGAAGTGTCTATGTGAATGTTTGAAATCTCAACAGAGAGAACAAAACTTTTTAGATAGCTAAAGTAAGAAACATATTTCTTAACTCGTTTCCGGCCGCCATCTTGGTGTCCCTCAAAGGGACGCCAAAAAGCGTTCCCTTACAAACACTATAGATTATCCCCCTGCCGTGACTCAGACAAACATTGCAGTTCGCTAAAGGAAAATGTATGCGCGCGAGTGACAATTTTCGAACAAAATCACGAAAGAATCGGTAAAATCGTGGTATTTGCTTTCCAGAAGGACGATAAATGGTTAGCACCAAACACTGCTGTTGGGGTGAGTGCAAGGTGGACTAGAGGTATCCAAAAAAAATGTCAAAATCCCTCAGCTTGACAAGAATCTTATTCCATTTCCAAAAGCTTGGCAACGCGTTGCGAAGTGCAAACCTTGGCTAGTAACTTGTTCACGGGAGTCCTTTACAGAGAGAAACATCTACAGAAATACATACATATGTGCCAGAAGCATAAGCTTCTGTTTGTTGCCTTCACTGGCCCAGATTAAAGGGTCCCACTAGTGAATTTTCCGATCCACTGAGCAAATCTCACACAAGCACAAACAATGCGCGTGTCTTCCCCCCAACTGAGCAAGGCCCCAAAAATCAATACCGGAGCCATTGGCAAAGATAGAAAACCTAATCGACAAGAATTTTGCCGAATCTCTACCAACTGACGTGTGAGTAAAATCTGTAACGGCCGACAGTGGAGGTATCCTGCGAGCAAGCTCTCTCGGGGCTTGTTCGCAGGCTACAGCGACACTTTCGAGGGGAGTGGTGGAGTGATGTAACGCTCGCGCTACAGAATGACGCGTCAGGAAAGATGGTTTTAGATCAATAAAGGCACCCAGACTATATTTTCGAACTACATGTTGTCAAAGAAGGTCGAGACCATGATTTTGAAGATTGAAGATGGAAGTTTTCATGACGAAACTTAATGCTCCCAGAATCCTGAGCAGTCGGTGCTACGATAATATCGGGCACGGATTCCAGCTCTTATGAAACACTTCGTTGCATGATCACACAAAAAGGTTCTGCTTAATTTTCTCGACCACGTTTGCCCTTTGCATAGCATCAACTATTAGACTCGGTAGGGATTCTTCTGCAACGAAATATACAAAAACTGGTCGAAAGAGAGAGACTATTTATCTGTCTCCAGAAAGGAACATCGCACAATCCCATGTGCGCAAACTATTTTCACTGCGTTCATTCAGCTGATTTATGTAAGCTCAACATGCAGAGACATGCAAAATGCCATTCTTCCGCAGTTAGCCCAACACAGGAGGTTCCTTCATTATTCGGATCAAGAGTGCGGTGATGACCACTCTTTATGCAGTCAGTCACAAGTTTCACAAGTTCATCGCGTTTTCCACTCAATCACCGTTTTAACTGCCCCACAGTGTTGTCTTCTGGTTCTCTTCCAAATCTGGAGAAGGGAACGTCGTCATCTTCGGTTAAAACGGTTAAAGAGTAAAGAAAACTGCTCGCGAACGACATAATTTCAACTCACGCTCTTACAGAAAAGCGATTTGTTTGTCTGAGTCAGCCGGGGGGGCTCCAATTTTGTGACGTCATTTGTGCGCTTCGCTATATTGAGTGGTACATTTTGCCGAATAACTCGAGTAGGGGATATCGCACGGCACTGAGACTTTGGCATCATGTTGTTTATTTATTATTCTTCTATGATATCACAATTTCTTGACTTTATCTATTGAATGGTTGATGATTTTATTATTTTTTTCTTGCGTGACTGAAAACGCTCTGTACCAGCGTCAAACCAGCATTGAGCCAACAGAAGCAACCGGAAGTAAGGAGCATGTCAGCGGATTTCCATAGAAGCGCCTGGGTTATTTTCGTTCGCAATAAGAAAGCACTCGTTCTCCGCAAAAAGCGACCTGAAAGGAAGACAGATAACTGCAGATTGCTCAAAAATCTGTTTTCCGTTTGCGATATGTCGTAATGGTGGCAAATGAAAGTTGCATGCTACGCGGGAAGCGATAATTCTGCAGTCACTTGCATACGTGCTTGCTTTATTTTCAAGATGGAGGCAAAACATCATCTTTCGCACGTCCTGGCAGACCAAGTTACAAATAGCTTATTTTTCGCTGCGAACTAACAATGGCAAGCGGATTTCGAGACGAAGAAGTTTCTTACCGGCTTCGACAGCTGTGGGGTTCATTCATGAGTTGCGCTTCACTTGATAATCCACAGGTAGGGCTCCGTATAATTTGACGATTTCTGGGCTCCATTCTTGTGGTATTTCTTGTGTTTTTCGCAGTTGATTTGACGCGTTTATAGTTGCTGTCCAGAGCTTAGCCAATATCTACTGAGAGGTTTTGGGGGACACTTTTTAGGTCCTTTTATGGCAGCATTTTTTCCTGTCATTGCAATTAATTTTATTTCTTGAAAATCATGTGACAAAAATATGTACACCGTTTTCGTAGCTATTTTCAGTTTTTTGGTGGCCACTTGCTAGATTTTTTTTCTTTCACAATAAGAGATCTGACTTGTGCCAAGTTATTAGACGGGGGAGGGCGTACTCCCAGAAAATTTGGTTGGGGTGTGTGGCCCGCTTCCTGAAACCCTTACCCTAATTCAGACCAAAATATGCGACTTTCCCTACCCTATTCCAGACCTGACTAAAAATTAGATACCCCATTTCCGACCCATTTCACATACACAGTTGTCGTAAACATAATTAAATGACAAAAAAGAAGGGCTTTTGTGGATGGTGTTATTGTCTAATGATCAAGAAGTAGCTTCTTCTAAAAAACACTCAATTCAAGACTAGAGTACACAAACCATACCCTATTTCAGACCAAAATGGTCAAAATTGTACCCTATTTCAGACCAAAACGGAAAAAAAAAACCATACCCTTAGGGGCCGCACATACATATGTAGCCCAAATAAGGGATATAAGGGAAATAATAAGGGAAATAAGCTCTTGTCTGAGGGATAGAGACAGAGACACTGTAAACAAGGCGCTGATAGGCTACTCAAACTGTGATGGTTTTTTTTCCCTCCAAGCATTATCCTTAATCTGACACCCTAGTTTTGTTTGTTTGTTTATAAGTAACATTATTGTCTTACTGACGCCGCCTATGTCTATGTGCCAGTGAATTACAATTGGTTCAATTTTTATTTCCTTTTGTTGTTGTGTATGGTAATGCTTGATAATGAGTATAAAACAAAGGAAAATTAAAATTTATCCAAGGGTAAAATTGATCAACAATATATTTACCTCACTGCTTCACGGCAGAGTAAATATCTACTGATATCCACCTCTGTTACAGTGAATAATATTAATTCACTCCAGAATGCATAAGTTGGTGTCATAAGAAAGTGGCTTATGGGCATATAGTCCACATGAACTTGATCTAACATGAGAGTAATTGATTTTAGATGAACTGGCAAACCAAAACAACATCAAAGGGTTGTGTGCCTGATTTACACAAAAGATTCTCGTTGTTATTAATTTTGTAAAAGTGCAATGCACTACTTACATGAATAGGCTTTTTTCTGAACTCTCATACAGTTAACAACCACCTCAACCACTACCATGTGTGATCTTTTTCCTGGTAATTGCTATGTAAAAGATTTTCAAGCTTAGCATGATTAAATGGGTGGAGTGTTATTCTATTGTACAGATGTTGTTTGGTTTGCCTAATGGCTTGTACCCCATTTTTACAAGTGGATCTTAAGTGGGCTGGAAGTCCCAAAGAGGAAGACAGACAGACAGACAGACAGACATGTTTTTATTTGGAGTCTTATACAATATATAGTACATCGACTACGAATTCCAAATAACTAAAAGTTACAAACAACAAAAATTGTTACTTAGGGGAATGATGGAAGTGGAGTGGGGGTGGGGGGGGGGGGGGGGGGTGGAGGGGGAGGGTGGAAGTGGAAGGGGAGGAGGTTAGAAGTGGAAGGGAAGGGCGGGGAGGGGGGGGGGGAATCCTAAGAGCAGAATCCATTAGGTAAAGTATGAAGTTACAGGACATTGTAAACTGAAATTAATTTTTTGACCCATGGATGCAAGAAGTGATGAAGCAGCAGTATGTAGATTGGAGATATTAATTAAGAAAGCAACAGTCATGTAATGCAGTCCAGGGACCTCATCAACCTCTAACTGGATGATCCAATCTTCCAATCAATGATTCACTTGAAAATGCTATGTGTTAGCCACTGCTAACACACCTTTACCTCCACAATTACTTCAACTGATGTTTTAATTTTAATTTGTAGGAGAGGAGCAAACACTTAGATTGTTTTATGGTTGAGTTCTTGGATGCTTATCTCACTGTTAAAGGAGAACTGAAGAAAATTTCTGGCTTTGGGTAAATTCTACATTAAAAGTGTATTCTTAGCACTACCGTAACTTACAGTAATTTTAGATTTTAGATAATAGGCACACCTGGCTGTAAGCAGTCTTGGGAAAATATTAAACTGTTCATGAGATCCAAACTTTAAGTAATGAGTTGTTATTGAAGTTAGCACCATTATCTGAGATTCTTCCATACTACCCTGAAATATTAGTGATAATTATTGTCAATTCTCCTTAAAGCAAATAGAATGCGCTGCGCTTGTTAACATCAGACACCTGGTCTAGACATACAGTAATTGTGACAGTACCTTTATGGTGTTACATGTATCTCTTGTGGCCAATGCTATTTTGTTTGTAATTCACCTCAGTCTGTAAAATCACTTAGATGGAATCAAAATAATGTTAAAATGCATCTTCAACAAATGTTCTTTTTCCCCATTGTCTTCAGTGACATTCACAGTGTTAGCAATGTGTTGACAAGTGAGTTCCAAGCAGCAATTCTTCTAAGATGTCAAGATGAAACTGAAGAGTCATTGGTTGACTATCTTTGTCATGGGCAGGGTTTGCTTCTTTCACAGATGCTTTGTATTCTTGCAAGCAAGGTATGTCTCAACATGAAGAAGCATGTAAATAATGTGAGACCTTTGAGAAAAAGATAGAGAAGTCTTTGAGGTAAAGCAGGTGGTGAAGGTGAGTGGGTGACAATTTGGAGCAACTTTATTTGAGCAATACTTTGTGTAAATAAGTCCTAAAGGAAATTTGGTATGCATTTTTTTTTCTGGTTGAATTTCCTTTCTCTTCCAAAACTGGCCTTTTTAGAGTCATCATCTCGATAAGTAAAGTATGGCTTAATAAGTAATCACCAGTCTTGCATGTGAAAAAATCAGCTCATTCAATTAACTGCCCTCAGAGATTTTCCTTTTCACCCTAGCTCATTACAAACTGTTACTTGTAATGTCTTTCTCTACAATATCACAACTTGGTTGTTTTGCTTTTGATGTTATTGATCTTATTCCACTCATGATTTTACATGGAGCAGAGACATCAAATTTTAATTAACTTACAGGCATGTCTGAATGTGATGTATTGTTGGTATGTATTGTCACACTATGTGTGAGCTGATATTCAGCAGTGATCATCGACATGTTTGGCAGAATAGAAACCCATCATGCAACATCATGTTGCTGATCTTACATGCAATGTCAAAAGTAAACTGACCTCAATGCCAGCACTGTTTATTTAGTCTACCAGTAGTATTGATGTTAACATGCCTGACCTGTGTACAGAAGGCCATATAGTAGGTTCAGAGCTTGGCATAATTATACTGATTATATTTAAACTTAATTTTTGTCCTTTTTACTCAGATTGCTGGATGCAGCTTGGGGTTGGCTGATCTTCTTGTCTCTTTACTGCCAGTTGTTCTGAGGGTGCCTTTGCAAGACTATGATGCTGTTTATGGTGCGATTAAATGGTTTATTTAGTTACTTGTTATCTGATATAAACTGACTTTAAAATGATGATGTAAATTTTGTTAGTAACAGCTTGGTGAGGGGGGGGGGGGGGGGGGGAGGTGTCACGAAATATAGAAAAGAAGGACTGACAAATGAAGGGTGTATTAAATTGCAAGAGATCTCTGAAATTAGAGTTACCTTGTTGCTGCCAGTTCTAACGGGGCAAAATGCAATCCTTTGTAGACATTTAGTGGCACACATAGACCATTTTCATAGTGGTACCCAACAAATTATTCTTTTATTTCTATGATAATTAGCCTTACACTAGCCTCATTAGCATGTGGCAAATTCAATAGAATTTTTGCATTAAAGTGAGGTTAGTAAAACTAATTAACATACATACAATAGAATAATCAAAATCTTCCGCCATTATGAAAGAAACTGTCTGGTGCCACGTGATTGTATTTACAGTGTAGTAATACGTAATTATTTAGTAATACTTCAATTTTTGTATTTATTTGAGAAAAAGATATAGCAATGCACCTTTACTATAGGTGATCAACAGGATCTGTGGCATGTGACAAATTGTGGTCCTGTCTCAATTTCCCAAGCCTAGTGATGTTGAATGGAGAACTTTTAGGCAGAGTTTGTAACATTCAATGTTTCACACTCCTACATGTAAGCTTGAGAACAGGATACCTTGCAAAGCATCAGACCCTTTTAATGCAACCCCGAATACAAAACTGTCTGTTCTCAACTATCTGTTATCCAAGATAATAATAGATTGGTGGAAGTCTCACTTTAATTAAGCCAATTTGCTATTGATAATCAACAAATTAACATGTTGAAGACAAGTGTATCCCCAAATAACCACTTACTGTAAGAGACATCATTCTAGGAAGTGTTAGCGCTGCTGTTTCTGCCTCATTTGACTGTCTAATGGCATTCATTTGGCATATGATTACAAAAGGTACTTTGACCCATTGGTCAGGATCTGACTGTAACAAACTACCATCTTTCTGTTTTTATGATAAATACTTTTGAGAACGCTCCATTTTCCAGTAACTCTTTACAAATCAAGGCAGTGTCATTGTCACAGTAATACAAAATAAAAAAATTATGGTTTTGCTGTGTGGCACTCAATTTAAATGATGTAGTGATAGTTTTGTTGTTTTTTTTTCAAGTACACGAGAAACTGTATATTCACAGTCAGACGTTTTGGGAATAACCCCTTCATCAGTTAGGCTTGATTTCTGCTGCTCACTCGGGTCCGGGCTTTTGAGCCTGTTCATCAATGTGATGGTTGGTAGCATTGTCACAGTACCCTATGTAAGACTAAAACTCACAATTGCTTCTTGGTTTCTGTTCTGATGTACATGTACATGTAGAAGAGCAATAGAACGTTCTCCTTGTTTGTACGTTTAAATTTTCAGGATTAGAAGTTGTGCTGGCTGACTTTGAAGATTTCTATCATGACTCCAAAGGTACCTCCCGCCATGTGAACCTCACCAAGGACATGATTCTTGATTTGTGTTGTAAGCAACATTACAACCGATTCATTCCCGAAGGTGCTGCAGCTAATGATGGTCACATAAAAACAGCTGATGCGCAGACTGAAAGTGATCATGTTGATCTTCCATTTTTGTCAAAAGGCACAACTGAAAGTTCTAGCACCACAGAGGACAGTGACATGCGTACCAGCCTTACTAGTGTGACAGATATTGACACCACCAGTGCTAATGTCAGTGAATGTTCCGACACTGGCATTGGTAAAAGTGTCGTGACTACCCAAAAGTTCAGACAAGCAATCAGACAACCCATCCCACATAATGTTCCCATTCTAGAGCATACTGTTGATGACAGAGAAGACATTACTGCATTTCCTAGCTTGGCTGTCGAAAAGGGAGGCCAATTTTGCATCAACAACTTTCAACTTTCACTTCTTCTTGTGACAACGCTGGAAAATCTAACTTGTCACAGCAGCTCTAGCCTACATGATCCGGACCTGTTAATGCACACAAGTGGCCAACTCATAGAAATTCTACATATGCTGAGTGGTGCCAAAGAAAGGAGTAAAAACGAAGGGAATACTGAAATACTTTGCAGCTGGGAGCCTGCAGCATCAACTGCAGTCCAGCTTGTGATAATTAGAACTGTCTTTGCAATTCTATACACAACGTGTAGAAATACCAAAGCAGCTAAACAACTTTCAAAGTCATCATACGTGGCAAAACTTGTGGAGGTGATTTCAGAGGGGTGCCTTGACAAGGAGTTTCTTTCGACTCATCAGCATTTTGAGCTCGTCAAACTTGTTGTTAAAGTTAGTGAGCGTGGTAAGATGGTTGAATCAAAGCTGTCCTCCTCTTTTTTGTGGAAAACCTTTCAGCATGAGTTGCTCCTTGGTTGCTCTCTGCAAGGTCTCATGCTTTTTGTGACCGCTTGTCTTCATCACGGCACTGTGATCAATTCCGCCCTATGGGTGTTGTGCCTTGAGATATTTGAGCAGTTTTCTTCCAAAGGAGCATTTGAATCTCTCGCCATATTGCTTCTGAAGCTTGATGAGATTTACCCTCCCGAACTGAGTTCGGAGGACAAAGATGGTGATGTTCAGTGGGAAACGGCATCCCCTGGACGAAGGATTGAACAGTTTCCAAAGAATCTGTCAAAAAGGATTGTAAGAAGTTTTGGAAAGATGATCTCTTTGTTAAAGAAAGGCAAGAGGTGCTGCAAGAGCTCTAGAGAAATCAGTAACAGGAAGAATTCAGTAGTATATCCTTCATGGCCTGGGGTCCAAGAGGATGGTTTTCCACAGAGCTCTGAGGTGGAGGAAAGCTCAGAATCTGCAGCAGACATGGAGTTTGAAAGAGAAAGGCAAGACCAGTTTTCAGGTGTGTAATTTGCCCATTTCAAACACCTTCTCTCTAGCAGGGTTCGTACAGGTCCTAATTTCATTTTGCAGGCCTGGAAAGTCCTGAATCTTAGGTTTGGTTCTTGGAATTTCATGGAAAGTCATGGAAAATCAGCAGGCTTTCTATAAGTGGAAAGCAATGTCGATCCAAAGTTACAAAAGTTACCGACAAGCCCAAATACATATATGATTTACATGTATTTCTGACCAGTAGAAATAAACATAGCGTGTGTTGCAAGATTACGCTTGCGAACATTTTTGTCATTGTTTTGACATTGCTGTCTCAGAACAGTTGCTCAACTTAGGTCATGGAATTTTTCAAAAGTCATGGAAAAAAGTCCTGGAAAGTCATGGAATTTTCACAGCTCAAAAGTGTACGAACCTACGAACCCTGTCTAGGAGATATCCCTAAGGATCTGCTCCTCCTCCCTCTTCCTCTTGTTCCTTCTTAATAATAATAATAATAATAATAATAATAATAATAGTAATAATAATAATAATAATAATAATAATAATCTTTATTAGGGCTCCAAGAAGGCTTTTCAGTCCAAATTCACAAAAATACATTACTTATTATCTTCTTCCCTTCCCCTCTCCTCATCTGTGTCCCTGTGTCAAATCCCATATTCTTCCACCTCGTTCGACCTCCTTTTCGTCTTTTTCTCCCTCTCCTCTCTTTCTTCTCCCCTCCTCTGTGTCTTCCTACATTACCCCTTCCTCTTCTCCTCTTGCTCCTCATCTTTGTCGTTCCCATCCCTCACTCCGCCTTCCTTCTTCTTCCTTTTCTTTTCGTCCACTACAGCCTTCTTCTTTACGTTGTACTTGACCTTTTCTTTGTTCTCCTAGCCTCCCCCGTTCTCCTTCTTCTCTTTCTCGTTTGCCTCTCGCCTTCTCCTTGCATTGCCCTTTCTACTCGGGCTTTTCCTCATCCTTTTCCTCTCTTTGTCTCACAGTTGAATGCTTGTATGCTTAATATTGTCCCTTTCCTAACTACGAAAAGAAATTTAATTGTTTCTTGAATTGAAAAGGTCATGTACATTCTTTTGTGCATTTCCTGACCCACTTTTGCAATTTTACTGTAGATGACGTATGCACAGTGTCCCGTCCCGCCGTAACCTTGCTGACAGTTTTCAAGGAAAGTAAGAATACCGAGTTCAGGATCAGCTTGCTGAGTTGTTTGGAAAAAGTCGGCATTTGCCAGTGTGTCTCACCTGAAATCTTAGTGACATCACTTCTGAGCAGGTACATGTCAGTGTCTGTAACGCGCTTTCCCGATGAACTTGTAAGTTGTTGGATCGTCAAGAGGCGTTACTACCGACTGCGGAAATGCTATAGAAGTCTGCCAGGTTATATGTCACTTTGCGGCACTTCTAGGAAATAAATAGGCCCGCAAAGTATTGAAACGTACTGAGGGCCCGGTTGTTTTAAATGCGACTAACTCTAATCCGGCAAGATCAAAAATTAACCAAGCAGTTTATTTCTCTATCCACAAACGTTGTTCAACGCTCATATTCTGCAAAATTTTAGATTAGCGAATGTTGATCCTGAAAAGCAAAAAGCAGCAAAAGAAACTTTCATCCAAAAGTTAAAAACTGCAATCAAAGTTTACGCTAATCCTGGATCGGCTTTCGAACAACCGGGCCCTAGACTGTAGCTTTTTACAAAGATGTTCTTAGTTGGTATAACTGCATGTTCAGAGGTGTTCCTTGCGCAATGTTCAGGTGGAATTGGTTTCAATTGGTTTGGTTTATTCCGGGACTGTGAAGTATTTTGATATTTTCCACAAATATATCTGACTGGATTCTTGAAAAGGTGCCTGCGCCAAAATAGCTGTTCCTCGTCCATTTTTTGTCGTTCAAAAGCAGCCATTATAAAGACTAAGTGCGACCATTGCTCTTTTTCTTCTCGTCCTTCCCTCCTCCTTGCCCTCTATTTTTCCTTTCCTTTTGCTGCTGTGGTGTGGTGTGGTGTGCTTGTCGGACCCAAAAAGATCTCGCTTTGGCCTCATTCCAGTCAAATTGATGCAATTATCAGTTGGCAGGTTTTCGCATATCCAGTTAGATATACATATACAAATGCGCTTTGCAGAAACGGGAACTACGATTGCGTTTGGGTGCCTGTTTTTCTTTAACTGACTTTAAGTGCCCAAATTCATCAACCAAAGCTTCGTTGGTGTACAATTTGGTTTCCAACCAAATGACTGTATATAGAATAATTATTGTAAATTGTATTCAAACAGCTATAATAAACCTGTCATGCCACCCCGTCTGTTTTCTCCAGATTTGTTGACCAACCCAAAGATGTTCAAGGAATCATTTTAAGAGTCATCAACCATCTCGTGATCACCGAAATTGACCTTGTGGGCGACAGTTTTGATGTGCACTCGTCGCACTCTCCTTATTCTAAAAAGATGCAAAAGTCGCGCTTCAAAACGATCAAACAAAGCCCTGGCAAAAGCGACAGTGGCTTCTCAGCCAGCGATTTCAATGTTGCTTCACTTGGTGCCCAAGAGAGGGATTTGCACAAAGACGGAAAGCCCAGCTGGACGTGCCTGTCACAGTACTGCATGCTGTTGTCTGCGAAAGATACAACTATTGCCGTAGAAGTCACGAAAGCGCTTGAACCTTTGGCTACTGCAGGGTCAAAGTACCTAAAAGAAGAGTTGTTCCGAGTGGTTGTTCTTCCTTGTATCTTGCGTTGTGATGGAGTCTTCACTGAAGATGTTGCTGAGCCACTTCAGAAAATCAGAGCAAGGAGTTGGACTGGATCTTACAGTTCTGATTGGCAGCAACAGAGACGATCGTTCAGGGGAAGGAGTTTGTCATCGTTTAGCAATGGAGATAGCAGTCGTCTCCTGTCCGAAGAGATTCAGACCGATGATGGGATTTGTAAAGAAGTTCTTGAGCTTTGCATCTGCTACCTGATATCACTTCTCAGTAGTCCGACATCGCGGGAACTCTTTCTGAACTGTGGTGGCTTGAGCGAAATACAGTGCTTTCTTGCATTACCACAGCTTCAACAACCAGTTCTCCGTGTCCTAGAGTTTCTTGCCAACATTGAAAATCGGGAGGAGACCAGAAAAGCGCTCCCTGCAGACAAAGGAGACCTGAGTGCTGGGTCACCGGAGACAAGCAGCGAAGAGAAGATAGACAGTAGAGTCTGTTGCCAAAGTTTTCTCTCTTTGCTTCAATACACGACATCCTTTGTCGAGGAAAAGGAGGGTGTGGGTGATAGCACATCGGGAGTGCCTAGCATGGCATCGTGCCATCCTGTGGAATCATCCCTGAGGGTTCACGTTTGGAAGTCCTGCCTTCAGCTGTTGATTTCAAACGAACTGTTTTGTGAACTGTTTTTGGCAGACAATGGCATATCGCATAGTCATGAGTTATTGTGTCACTTGTTTGAATGGTTTCAAGAGCATGATGTATTTGGAAGAGGTGATGGGACACAGAAGGATGACGTGCAGTACGTGAAAGACCTTGTGGGCTTGTTGGAATCTGTTTTACCAATATGCATCAGAATGGCTCACACTGAACAGTGGCAGAGCAAAGAGGTAGGATAATATTATGAAGGACATTGAATCTGTTATCGATTCCTTAAGTCTCTTTAATTACGTTTTATCTGGCAATTAACTTTGGAGCTACCTAACTGCAGTTTTCATAAATTATTTTCATAACCACTGAAATTAAAGGGAAAAGTAAATTAATTTCAGATAGGGAACCTGTTTTATCAGAATATTATTCAATGCCAGTTTGAATGAGACAAGCAAGTTTCTCTGTGGATGAAATTCAAGGTACGGTATGCCGTTAATGGTGGACTCTCTTAATCTGTGAGCTTGAACGAGTTTTGTGTTCATTTCGTTTCGCAGACACTTCCCAGTTTAGAGCAGCTGGTAGAAGAAGCAAAGAAAATATTTTCACAATCTGACACACTGACGAGACTCCTTGGCGGGGGGCTTAGTGATTGTTTTCTTAAGGCGTCGATGTGGCAACTGGATGCAACTTCAGATTTCAGTCAGTTGAACTCTGAAATGAGGCAACAAAGGAACGAGGTCCTGAGGAGAACAAGCAATGGAGACAGTCAGGAGGTTTGCTTTCCTACAGGGCTGTCCTGATTAAGGGCCGGGGCCGGGGGCTGGGGGCGGGGACCGGGAGCCGGGGGCTGGGGGGCTGGGGGGCGGTGGCTGGGGGCTGGGTGGCTGGGGGCGGTGGCCAGGGGCTGGGGGCGGGGGGCGGGGGGCGGGGTCTGGGGGGCGGAGGGCGGGGTCTGGGGGCGGAGGGCGGGGTCTGGGGGGCGGGGGCTTGGGGCTGGGGGCCAGGGACCGTTGATAGAAAAACAACATTTTGACTATACCACAATAACTGTTTCTAACTATTCTTTGAACACCCCCGTCTACTGCAAAAATTCGTGACAGTCCTATTCCACTGTTTTCCAATAAGCTAACAGATAACTAGCAAAAACAGGTTTTTGTCTGTTGTTGTTGTTGTTGGTTTTGAGAGGAAATACTTAACCGAATCGTTTTTATAGTTCTGTTGAAGAGGACTAAGATGAGCGTGTAGCAGTGGAATTTACTGGTTATCCTGCCTACGTTGTAATCTTCCGCTATTTAGAGAGTTACTTTTACAGATCTCTTAGGGCCTCCCCGTTGTTTTCTCTGTTGCTTGTGTTAACCATTTATGGCAATAATTGTGCTCCCGAACTGCTCGCATGGTGAAAAACCTTTGTTGAGCGGGACAGTAACAGAATGAGAGAATCAAAAAGGAAAAAGGCCATTTTCTTCGTCTGTAACTGAGACACAAAAGCATCTGCCGTATTTCATTCTTTGATTGTTATTTGTCACAGGAGTGGTCACATCCTTTGGAAGACGATGATGATGACGACGAAACAGATGGTACCCAAAAGGGGGACACTTCCATGTTAGAAGAAGGGTATGATGCGGATCAAGAAGGTGACTCAGACAGAAGCGATGAAACAGAACAAAGAACGGCTAAAAACAGGAAGCAGCCTAGAGAGAGACGGCGGAATGAAGGGTCAAAGAATCGGCCGATCACTAAGGGACTGGTCATTTACCCACAGATTTGCAATATCCTATTGCAGTTGCTGAACGTATGCTACGGTCGCAGACTCCATGCCGCAGATGGGTATGTATGTAGTTGCATTTTGCTTGGATATCTCACAGAAAGACCTTTCCAAGCAAAGTGCACATGTCGGTCCAGCAAGTTTAATGACCAGCTACCTAAGAAATTAAATTTCTCCCTTTTCCCAGTTTTCAGAGCTGCATAACATTGATCACAACTCGTAAATGGCAAACATTTCAAAGAAAGGTTTTGATATGCTGTGTCTCCGTCTCTTCTTATTTTTATCAGTTTGCCTATTGTCCATCGTGCTGTTGAAAGCCTCCTCCTTTTGCTGAAAGATAGTGAAGAGAATTGCCACAGGCTCTGTCAACAGGTACGCAGCACATCATAAGTATTTGTTTGAGAATCGTGTGAAGTTTATTTTTTAGGCAGTTGAAATCACACTGGTCATCCATGTACATTCAGTATGTTAATCATATAGACATCTTCAAACCACTTTTCAATTAAGATTGATTTATCATAGAATTTTGGTTGGAAAATCAACTATTTTCACCCTTTGATAAAATTGCGACATGGAGAGGTTCTTTTTTCGTCCAGCTTCGCCATCTTGTTCGATTTCTGCCGTCGTTGCCATGCATCATTCTCCTTTAGTGCAGGTGACTGAAAGCCTACATTCTTGCCTATTGTCCACAAGGTGAGCCTATTGGCATCCCCAGACTGGCGTACAAAAGAGGTATTGGACTGAAGTCAAGCTAAACGAACTAAAAGAGTACTAATTGTGCCTCAGATGCTTTCAATCTGCATTGGGTGAATAACTACAAATCGAGCCTTGCTATGGTGGTTTTGGTTTGCATAATATATAATTTTATGTACTGCTCTGATTTTCATTTCGATCCTAATATCTGTCTATGTTCAACAGGGACTTGTCTCCACTCTGCTGGAGTGCTTTCGCGGTGTAATGGCAACTGACGATCAGCTTTTGAAAGGTAAGTACATTTGTGGCTGTGAACTCAGTGATCACATTTTGATGCTTTTGTGTGTAGCCTCAACATAATATCCGCACGTGTAATTTTTGTCGAGCGAACCAAACCCGAGTGGAACGAGCCAAACAGAACTCGAAGGAAATATGTGTGTGGTTTCTCACTTGGTTTCTTACTTTGGTAACTGAAAACCGCTCTAAGCAACGTCCTGGTTTTTCACAGCTTTAGCACACAAGCCAGGTCAAACTGCTGGACTTATGGGCTGGAAGGATAAAACGTATGGTGGACGTAATTGAAGGGCTGAGGGCATAAACTGCCTATGTGTAGTTTTAGGTGTTTTTTTTGCATACGTTATTTCTCGAAAACGAAAACGAAATCGGTGAAAAAAAATACGGGACAATGTTTTTGAATCAAAATGCAGTTCACATGCAAAAATTTGGACAAATCCAAGCGAACTAAAAAAACGGCCGAAAATTACACATAGGCAGTTTATGCCCTCAGCCCCTCATATGTCTGCCTTATTAACATGCATGAAGCAATGCCCAAGGGTATTCTTTATTTCTTTATTTGAAAACTTAGCGTCAAATGCTCGTAACTGAAGGGTAAAACTGAAACTGGACATGAAATGATTGATAGGTAGAAAGGATTGTTCCATAGTGTGACGTAGACTAAAAGTTTTGGCGGTTAAAACATTGGTACTTACGCAACGTGTCTGCCGAATCCGCGCTAGCTTGTTTGGTTTAATCGAATTATGTCAATTTGCCTGTTCGCTCGGTGATCGAAGGACATCATGAAGTCTTAAGATCCATAAGTCTAACACGGCTGAAAGAAGCCAGTCGTGTTTTCTCTGCTTGCCAAACCATGAAGAGAGAGATTAATTTGACTCTCCGGTTTGGGAGTAGAGATTAAGAGCCGGGCAGAAAAAAAAAACTCTGAAAACATCTCTCGTCTCAAAAGCGGGTCGGTTTTGCTAGTCTTGGTCCATTTCTGAAAGGTTGCCGTGCTAGAATTTGCGAAAAGGAGAGGTGTTTTTGGAGTTACGGGCAAAAAAACTGGGCGATGTTTGCAGAGTGTCTTTCGCTCGCGGAGGGCATAACACTCCCACAATTCATTGCGGCCGAAGTGGGCGCTGTCTCGCGGGCCATCGAAGCCGTGAAACAGTTCGTCAAAATTCGGAAACATTACGGAGAATTCATCCGAGAGAGGGAAGTCAGCATGACGACAAGTCCGTCCGTTTTCGATGACTATCTTGAAAACAATCCGGGGAAAAGTTGCATGGGCGCGCGTGGAAAATATTACTCGTGGTCGGTCGTCGAGTTGTTATGTAAACACAGGGAGACATGCTGCCGAATTTCAACATATAAATCAGTTTTGCGTCGATCAACTCGGTTATTTTGATTTTATGGAGGCTTGTAAACATCAGCAAAACGTATTTTCAAGCGAGATAAACACCAGCAAAAACGTATTTGCACGCGAGACATTTTCACAAGTCGTTGTGTTACGCATCAGACGATACGGATTAAATTTCACATCTTATGCAAATATTTACGTCTTGAAGCCAACAAAACTAGTTAAGTATTTTGTTCCAGTTTTTTCACTGTCGTCATTTACGTTGATTTGTGATACGAATTTCATTCCACTGGTTCCATTTGACGACGAAAATGAACCCTTCAAAATCGTTTCAATAATGACCAAAGCACGCGGAGCGCCAGTAAAATCTCTGTTTCGAAGCGGAAACCGACGGGAAACAGCTTAATTTTGCCCTTGAACATCGTTAACTCAAATTTTAGGTGTTGCTCACGAACAGAAGTTGTTGGTAGTAGCCAAAAGCTATCTTCAAATAAAAACAACCTTCTTTAATATTTTAGTCTATTTCTCAGCCGACAGCAAGCTTTATAAGCACTGAGTTAGAATCAAATCCGATCCTGCTTTATGCCGTTCTCAACCAAAACACCCTCTTCAACACTTTACTTACATCGGCCAAAGCCTTCCCGAAAGAATTAAGAATCAACCAAGAAACCTGTGCGCTCTCTTCATTTCGGAGGAACCAAGAAACCAAGAAACCTGTGCGAGACTCAAAATACGCCGCTTACTTTAACGTTAACGTTTGCAATGCCCTAGGCCGAACCCTATCCCTAGCTCTAACCCTAACCCTAGCTCTAACCCTAACCCTAGCTCTAACCCTAACCCTAACTGTAACCCTAGCCCTAATTTTAACCCTAACTCTAAACTTAACAATAACCCTAAATCTTTTGAGTGCTGTTTTCAAGTCGGACAAAATCTACGCGCGCTGGCTTAAGGTTAACCAAGGTTGCTGTGTGCTGTTTTTAAGTCAACCCAGAATGTTGCGCACTGTTTTCCAGCTAAGGAAGCTTCTTGAGCACTATCAGTAAGCAAAACACTGGTAATAAGTGCTGCATTTAAAAAAGTCGACCATTTCCAAGTCGGATGGGCATCTTGTGGGCTGTTTATGAGTTAAAAAGGCACATCGCGCATAAAGAATACCCTTGGGCATTACTTCATGCATGTTAATAAGGCAGACATAATTGAAGGGCTGAGGGCATAAACTGCCTATGTGTAGTTTTAGGTGTTTTTTTTGCATACGTTATTTCTCGAAAACGAAAACGAAATCGGTGAAAAAAAATACGGGACAATGTTTTTGAATCAAAATGCAGTTCACATGCAAAAATTTGGACAAATCCAAGCGAACTAAAAAAACGGCCGAAAATTACACATAGGCAGTTTATGCCCTAAGCCCTTCAATTATTGCTTGAAGTTCAACCCAGGCACATGTTACTGATTTGACAATCTCGTACCCAGAGTCCTCGGGCTGTTTGGTCAGCGGGTGGACGCCCGGAGAGACTCTGGGATAATGGACCGCCATTTTCCCAGAAAATCTGGGGTAAAACAATGGAAGCCGTTACTGGCCAGCCAATCAAAAAAATTGATTTTTTTTCCATTATCCCAGAGTCTCTCCTGGTGATTAACCGCTGGCGAAAGAGCCTGAGGACTCTGGTTACGAGATTGCTGATTTGACCTCTAGCATTAAGTGTGATGTAATTGATCGCTGGATTTGGAGTTAAACACGCTATGCTACCGCTTAATTTGTTGTCTTCCTTTCTTCCGTCGGCTAGTTGAGTCATTGCTTTGAGGAAGCCAGTGTTGTTGGTTAGGGTGGGTCATTTTCTTATGGTAGTGCGCCGCACGTGTAATAAATGTCCCTTCTTTGATTCAGGTCTCCAGTGTCTTGTCGCGGATGTGTTCGTATGTCTTGCAAGTTACAGCATCACAGCCAATGAACTGTGGGATTTTCTTACATTGTTTAATTTAAACACACCTCCTGTGGTAAGCTGATGTCATTGCGACTATTTTAACACCGCATTTCCCATAAACTGCAAATGTAGGCAAATTTAACATCTGCTTCCTCTTTTCTGTCTCTTCAGCAATTGTTGTCTGCAGCTTTGTCGGAAGTTGCCGCCAAAGCCAGGGTTCATTCTGGACCAGTTTACGTGATGTCATTTCCTTGTTATGCAAAAGGCGTTGAGAGGAGAACTACAGCTGTAACAAGTGGCAAAGGGGCCAATGGTGGAAAATGGAAACAAAACAAAGGCAAAAGAACTCTTAAAATGTATGTTTGCTTCGTCTTGCTGCGTGGTCACGAAACAGTGTTACACATTTAATGAAGTAATAAACTGTTCTTTGACAACTGTGATGATCTTTCATCTTCAATTCGGGAAAACTTGACAGTCTGTCATTGAAATTGTTCCGTGAAACGCTTCAAACAAAAGCTGTTGTCAGAGTATTTTTGGGCCTTTATTCTGCTGACTCTTGAAATGATAGCTTTTGAGTAAAACTTTTCTGTGGTGGTACAAATGATTTTTTGCTAATGTTGGTTCCACCTTGAAATCTATGTAGCTCTGCTGTGCTATTGTATTGCGAGTTTGTTTTACAATATTTTTCAGGTCAAATTAAACTGAACCTTTTTAGTCAAATATTTTACTCATATTTTCTTAATTCAGGAAGTCTCCATCGGCGCAACAAAGCAACAGTGGCACGTCGAACGAAGAGGAAACCCTGCTAAGTGGAAGCTCCCCAAGTAGGCTGACGCTTTCCGAGAGCTTCGATAAAAGTCCAAAGAGAGTCCAAAGGAGATCAAGATCGTCCATTGAAGGAGGAAAACGCCGTGGCAGTACCAGACGTGGCACACGCAAATCAACTGGAAGTCCCTCCATCACGGGCAATTCTGGGGACTACGAACTGACCGAGGTGGTACAGTATGAAGGCTTGTTTCAGTTGCCTTCACCTTTTCTGCTGTGGGCGGTGCAGTTACCGTTTCATGGTAGTCTTCCTCGTTCTAAGAGAGGCTTCAGCTTGGCCATGTGGCTGTGTTTGACCTCTCCCGGTTTTGGAAGTGAGTTTGATGGTGAAGCGGCGCATGCAAGTTGCGAATTCTCCGGAAGGTTTATCAGTGCATTTGACAGAATGAATTTGTCCAGACAGGAAAAAAATGTTCACTTGTGTTCTATTGGTTCCGGTAAAAGCCTGTTTGAAGTCTGGGTCACACCCCCTGATGGATCACTTGTTGTGAGGTATATACGAATTCTGTGTGTGCTTTTTTATCT
Source organism: Pachyseris speciosa (assembly GCA_016490735.1). Classification (NCBI taxonomy): domain Eukaryota; kingdom Metazoa; phylum Cnidaria; class Anthozoa; order Scleractinia; family Pachyseridae; genus Pachyseris; species Pachyseris speciosa. The sequence goes on from JAEMWC010000318.1 coordinate 490,554, forward strand.
CTCATAAAACACTTTCATGGTACATGTTTTCGTTAATCGTGGTGTTCAGTGGTCCATACAGCATCCCTATCTACGTTTCCCTGTTAATGAACATGTTTGTGTTTTGTATAGATGGACCAAGAATCACAAAGGCAGCAGCAACCCCTTACTGGTCTTGAAAGAACGAATCATAAGATTACCAGCCTTTACCAGAGGTCCTTGGCACCACCTCGTTATATCCTATATTCAACCCAAACTGTCGGGGGAGGAGCAGAAGGACTTGGAAGGAGATGGTGTGCCTTCATCGAAGGTTTGTCGATGACGATGACCTTGATGGTCTTGGTGTTGATGATGATGACGACGAACAACGATGACGAAAATGATGATAATGATGTTTGTGATTAGTGATCGTGATAGCGGTAGTTGTGGTGGTCGTGGTAGTAATGGTGGGTGTGTTGACGACGACGATGACGACGACGACGACGACGACGACGACGTTAGTATTTCGATGGTATTTCGGCGGGAATTTTCATAAGTGTCCAAAGAGTGCTAAGGATGGCTATAGTCAATTTAGTGGCCGAGAAAACTGTTCGTTATTGTAGTTCACATTCTCTCATTTTTGTTGTAGCTCCTGGTTGTGATAGATGGCACTGAGGCAACAGTTCATGATTTTGGCCCTCCCCTTCCATGGCACGAGGAAGCTAAATTTACACTATCAACACTGCTTCTTGGTCATGTGATTGGTAGTGTTGACAACAAATGTTCCAACCTGAGGACATCGTTCCATGGTGGATACGAGATAGGAAATGTTTTTGTTTTTACAGGTAAGATCCAAACTATCAGGAAAATTAAAAGACATGTTGACGCATACCGGTGCATGTTGGTCAGAAGGAATTTAACTCGACTCTAAAATGTAATGTACCTGTTTCATTTGACTCGCATTTGTGTGGTTGCTTCCCACGTCAAAAGTCACATCATACTATTCCCTCTTTCTGCATTCCCAGCCGGAGTAGTTCCATGAACGATCAAAAGAATCTAGTTTTTTTGTACACTTTCTGGTATTATCTTCAAGGGACAAAAGTAAATATTTTGCGCGTAAAACCGTTGAAATCGTTATCTAAAAAGGGGTTATCCCTGAGTCTGCCAAAACTCAAATCAGCTCCCAATTTTAAAATAACTGCAAGGCGATGGTTTTCGCTGGTCTTCGAACGTTAGACTTTGTAACGAGGATTTTGACAATAATGAAGCTATGTTTGCAATTCGTTGGTCAACGCAGAAAAATCAGCCAAAACGTCAAAGAATTCCAAGACTGCACCAGTGGTTCCAACTGACTGGTTGGTGGACAAGGAAGAAGCATTTTACTTGTACTCGCTTGGTCCCAATAGTACAAGCCTGGGACAGCTCAGTAAAGACTTCAAGTTGGTAACACAGAGCTCAGATGAGTAAGTAAAATAATCTTGATTATGTCAATCTGTGGACGCTGTTTACGGTTAACGCCTGCGTCGCAAGTGGAGGTTGGGTGCGCAGGGACCTGGGGCCTGGTACCGCCGACCCACCATCCAGGTCGGTTAAACACCCCATAAGTTTTAACCCATAAGCCTGCCGTACCCGCAACCCAGCCACGAGCCCCGCCCGCCACACCAAGCCCCAGAGCATGCACCCGTCACACTGAACCAGGAGTTCAGTGGAAGAAAAAATAAACAATAATAATAATAATAATAATAATAATAATAATAATAATAATAATAATAATGATAATGATACTGATAATGATAATGATAATGATAATGATAATGATAATAAAATGAAAGGGAGGGGAGGGAGAGCAAATACTCGAAAACAGAGGAGCTGCAACGCCCCGTACGTAGAGCAAAGTAAAACTACAGGCACATGCAAAACAGTCTACGCATAAAATACCACGGAACCACCGCTGACCAATAGACTGCATGAAAACATCAGACATAAGCCAGAAGGCTATATGCTGTCGGCAACTCACAATATACTAGCAAACGCTAACGCCATGCCATGCCACGCCATGCCATGCCAATAACTGAGCAAACTTGCTCCTAGTCGTTAACTAGGTTAAATTGCATTTTAACCCGTTAATTCATTTTTTAACAATATTTATTCAATAACAGGCAGCATCAACGTTATGCTCAACATATGCAAACGGGAAACGTCTGTTTTACGCATTAGTGGGGCCCTTTACATCGTGTTTACACCATATACTTACTTGTTTACGTTGATTGTTTTTAATTTCGATCAGAGGATTTGAGGATTGATAGCCGTCTAACGGAGGTCTATACATTGCGATATTTTATTCTTGGACGAGAAAATAATACATTTAGTCGCCAATCGACAAAATGCTATAAATCGCTTGCTTCTCAGTATCAATGTGGGCGATGGATGAACACAATCATGCTGTTTTGCATGCAACAGACAACGCTTTTAAAATCACTTCGTTAGGTCAGAGTAAAATGGGTTTCGTCCGCGGTTCTGTAACGTCTTGTCTGACCTTCCGTTACACAACTAGCTCTGCATCTTTCTCACTTTATGTATCTTTTAGCTCCCCTCAGCCATTCCTAGAAGCCGTGAGTCTGTGGTCGCGTCTTGCCATCACTGAACAAGCTGTTGCTGCAAACCTTCCTCCTGGCTTCCTTACCAGTCCTCATGTGATTATTCCTGATCTCGAATTTTCTCTCAAGGTCAGTAGAGAGTCTGTTTTATGCTATTATAAACTGGATTTAGTTAACATTAGCATTAACTTTTCTTTATAGCAAGCCCATGGATGAAGTGGACAATACATTGTCCACAATGAAAATGTGAATGATCATCGCAGTTATGAACACTACTTAAGCAGTAGTGAAAATTAACTACTGTAAAGTTTCTATTTATTGCTGATGTCAACTGGCTGCCTGGCTCCGCTAGCCCTTATGGTTCTTCCAGGCAGCCAGTACTCTAAACTTTTACCTTTAATTTTTCATTGTCAAATTATTTTTTAGCAAGAGTGAGTACAAATAAAGATTGTTGTTGTTGTTGTTGTTGTAAAATAAAGCCTGAAAAAATCTGGGCTTGTACAGGATTCGAACCCATGGACTCTGAGATACCACTGCAGCGCTCTACCAACTGAGCTAACAAGCCAACTGGGAGCTGGTCATGTTGTTGCTTCGTAATATACCCGTGAGTGATGTGTCCTGGGTTCGACTCCCGTACGAGCTTGAATTTTTCTTCCTGACCTTATTTTCACTACTGCTTAAGTGGTGTTCATAACTGCGATGATCACTCACATATTCATTCTTTAATCCGCAGTTCAAATATATTATTTTCATATATTCATTCTCATTTATTCATCACTCACGGGTTTACTGCGAATACCTTGCGAACGTTGCCGATCAATTCCTGAAGTTTGCAGGATGAGGAACCCAAAGTATGTGGTTTGACACCAACAAAATTCAAGGGCAAAATTGTAGGCAAAGTATAGGACATCGTAATGTGACATTCTCAGTAACAGAGACTTTCTTCATAACATAGCAATTGTTTACAATCCTTTCTACAGAAAAGGCTAGCTGCTGTATACTCTCCAGCATTCCCACTAATGTTCCATCAATACGCTGAACTGCTGACCAGTGAAGACAGACAAGAAAGGGGAGTCGCAGGAACTGAACAGAGACTGAAACAAAGAGAGCACGAACCCGTGGAGGCTACCTCTAAACTCGCCTCTAAGGTCCGACCTCAGAGGCGGCAAACTCTGCTGGAATCAGCTCATGATGTGGGAGGAATCAGTGTATTTATCTATCTTTTCGCCAAGGTGAGTGCTTGTGGTTTGTGAGGTGCAGCGCATCTGATAGGGTGTAAGTTGTATAGGGGAGGGGGGGGGGGAGGGGGGAGGGGGAGGAAGCCATTAGGGATGTCACTCACAACACAATGCCTTATCAACCAGGCAGAAAATCGCAACCTTTTTATAAATGACAACAGTTTCACCTCACCGGATTGACACCGAACAGTTATTATTTTTTATGTATATTATAATCTAAATTAATTAAGTCATTTCACAACTTTACTTTTTAGTGTAAATTATCTTTTCCGTTACATTCTTCACTTGATAATGGTGCCGGGATGACACCGAAACGTAGTTCCGTTTTTTCACAATTTTTTGTAGTGAACATACATGCATATACTTTATTTACCCAGGGATTTTAGAGTGGCTTGTACAGCTAATATCACTGAGCATTTACCAACCCAAACATCAGTCGAGATGAGAGACAGACCACCACATTGGGAACTGCGTCCCCTACTCTTTTCGAACAGTGTGTGGGTTCTTTAACGTCCCACAGAATCAATTATGAATTAGGAATTAGGAATTATCAATTATCAATTATCAATTATCAATTATCAATCTAATAATATTAAATTTAATCTTATTACAAAGCTTTTATAGGTGAAAACAGAATGGCTTCAGCCTAGGTTTAAAGTGCCTCCAGCCCCCTCACAAGATCGCATAAGGTCGCATTATGTAATAAATTAGTCTACGATTAGTCCCTTATTTTTCTTAGGGGAAGCAAAGACAGCGAAACACTAATTCTTCCCGCGCGTGGCGTCCCCTCGCGGATAACAATTTTCACGCTCGCGCGCGTTTTTCGCTCACTTTACTAACTCCTAAGAAAAATTCAGGGACTACCCGAAGACTACTAGTGAATGAGTTTGCAAATTAATTTTGAATTAGTCACACTTTTGCTCTTAGTGCTGTAATGAATTGTATTCCAATTTTGTGCGTTATTTTTTTACTTTGACATTGTGCTCTTAAGAATCATCACTTGCGTTGAGCAATCATCTCTTAATTGTTCTTGGATACAGGTGGTTGAACTGACAAAAGACGAAAAAACCCAAGCAGACGCTTTGTCAGTTGTGTTGTCGCTTCAGTACTCCTCTACCTTTCATGCCCGAGCCATGGCTGAGGAGTCTGGGTTTGCTCTGCTCAAGAGAATTCTTCTGTCACCTGAATGCAAAATTGGCTACCACACACTCAAGGTATAATATCATCATCATCATCATCATCATCATCATCGTGACCATCATCATCATCATCATCATCATCATCATCACCTCGCACCACTTTCTCACACGATTAGTATCAAAGCCAGCCAATCGTGACTTGACTTGCCCGGCTGCCTCTTTTACCCCTGCCTGGCATATTGGTATTCATTGTTATGTCATTTTTGTTAAAGACTCAAACCACTTTGAAATCTTGTGATTTCTAGTTAATCTCCATCTTAACAGAGCCTTGTTACTTGCAGGTGCTGATGGAAGCAGCGTGTGATGGCGACGTTTTCAAACCCACAAATCTCGCCGACGATCCCATTATGCTCAACATTGACTCCACAGCAGTCGTGCGGAACGTGGCCATTTTTCAGCATTTCCTGTTAAACTGGAAAATCTGGGAGAAGGCAAAACAGGGTGTACTGGAAATGCTTCTTGCCACCATAGACATTCTGGTCCATGGCAGCCACAGCTATTACAAGTTCAACATCATTCAGTTTCAGAAGGCTCAGCTTGTGCAGCAGATTCTTATTGGCTGTCAGGTGAGGTCAACAGTTTCTCTTTACCAAAACCCAACGTTAACGAGAAAGTGAAACTCAACAACAGCTTTATTTCTCATAAATTGCACAGAAAAGTTTGGGTGGCCCGCAGATAGCTAGGGCTAATCTAGGCGGGCCAGACATACAATTAATTAAAGGATAAAATTAATTACCAGTACAATTGGAAAGAAATTCAAAAACAACAAGGATGGAACTAATAAGAATTTAAAGAAATAATCATGAGAAAAATGATAATAGTACAAGTTTGAGGAAAGGAAGAATGAAGTACAGAGATTTTTGGCTATTTAAAAAGTCTTACTTTTTGCACTGTTATAGACATTTCAATGTAATCATTTCCATTTTCCGAAATGTCAAAGAGGAGTTGATTAATTTTTCTTTTGAATACATCCTTAGGTGGGTCTCTTACGCAGCCACGCAGCGTGGTATATCATTCCAAAGTGTTACGCCAAAACGAGAAAAAGAACGTTTTTGTATTTCGAATCTAGTGCTTTGGACTCAGAATTTGCTGGAGGTGGATGATCGCGTGTTGTATGAATGGACACTGGAAGTTTTACGAAATAGTTTCAGGATGTTTGAGGGAACAGTAGAGTGTGTAAATGAGATTCAAACGAAATTTGGTTTTGTCAGTTACTGTTGCCAAAGGAAATGGTACACTACAAAAGATTTTACTAACAAATGATTTTAATGTATGAATAATGAAGAAGCGTTCTCAAGTCGAATTACTCAGAAAAAGAATTTTCTGAGAATTTTTTCTGAGTAATTCGACTAGGCTCAGAAAATTGTTTTTCTGAGTAATTCGACTTGAGAACGCTTCTTCATTATTCACACTTTATCCAAGTCTCCATTCCATTTATCATATATGTTCACATTTATCATGGCGACATATTGAGCCTTGCAGATATGGCAGGACATGTGTCACACAAAAGAACCTAGTGTATGACCTCGCTCACCACGAGTCTCCCATACCTCAGTGGTTAGAGCGTCCAACCGGTAATCTGGAAGGTCATGGGTTCGACTCCCGTTGGGGGCTCAGAAAATTCTTTTTCTGAGTAATTCGACTTGAGAACGCTTCTTCATTATTCACACTTTATCCAAGTCTCCATTCCATTTATCATATATATTCACATTTATCATGGCGACATATTGAGCCTTGCAGATGGCAGGGCATGTGTCACACATAAGAACCTAGTTGACGACCTCGCTCACCACGAGTCTCCCATACCTCAGTGGTTAGAGCGTCCAACCGGTAATCTGGAAGGTCGTGGGTTCGACTCCCGTTGGGGGCTCAGAAAATTCTTTTTCTGAGTAATTCGACTTGAGAACGCTTCTTCATTATTCACACTTTATCCAAATCTCCATTCCATTTATCAGATTTTAATGTAACTGGTCAACGGCGCAGGGCACAAGGGCATCAGTAATAGCGTACATGTTAAGTTGATTCGCTCGGTGATGGGATCCAGGACCATGGTCTATTGATAGCTCTCTTTGATAAAGACCGGAATCGAGAACACCGCCCAAGGGATTGTGGAATTGTTTGGGAGGAGAAACAATCCCAAAATCACTTGCATTGCACACTTTTCCAAAGTGGACTATTTATTTTGAAGAAACTTACTCTCGAAATTTTCCTCCAGGAACGCCAAAGCGAAGGATGTAAGGAGATTCCCCGTGTGATCAGTTCTCTCTATGTAAACATCATTCAAAACATCATGGGGAACCCCCCGGATCTGACCGTTCTCAAAGCTGTGTGTGAGTTCCTTATCGCTGTTCACCCCACTGATGACATCAGCCGTCTGCACGCGCCGAGCAGATGCTATCTGAGGGAGCACTCTCTGGACCTTGGTATGTTAAACAGTAGTTACATCTACATCTACGTCTTATTTAGTCGGTAAAATCGAAATATCACACCAACTGTTAAAAAAATTAAATTAAAAAGTCATACAATAATATAAAAACCTATAAAATATTAAAAACTAGCAACTAATTTAGATTTTAACATGTCAATTTCTCCTGGGAGGGAGTTCCATTCAGTAATCGTACGAGGAAAGTAGGAAAACTCAAAGACATTTTTCTTTGCCTAGCGGACTATAAATTTAAAAAGGTGGTTCCCACGGGTTTATCTTTCGCTGTTTGTTTTAAGATGGTCTTCTAATGAAAAATCTGTCATAATATGGGAGAGTTTGTACATAAAAGATAACCTGGCGAATTTCCCTCTAGTGGCTAGAATTTCCCAGTTTAGTTCCTTTAGCGTTTATGTCACACTTGCATGCGGGTCGTAGTTTCCCGCGCAAAATCGAGCTGCTTTTCTCTGGACTCTATCTAGTTTCTGTATATTCTTCTCGTAGTAGGGTACTTAGCATAGTATCCGTTTAGCGCAAGTAATAGAACTTAAACAGGTACTTGTACGTCGTTTTCGGTCAATATGTGCTCGGATCACTAGTCAGTACGTCCGCTCGTACATATAGAATTCTTCAAATCATGGTTTTAGAACTTGAAAAAGTGGACGTTTTTTTTCATTTTTTCAAACGATTTTCATCCATGAAATCCGTAGCAACGGACGACGTCACTAAATAGTTTCAGAGCAGTAACATGTTTCAAGTAATAAATGAACAGGAGTGTTTCATCAAGTTTAAAACACGAGGCGCAGCCGAGTGTTTTAGGACTTGATAAAACACGAATTGCGAATTTATTGAACGGCTTAAAAAGCTTTACTGTACATCTATCCATTCTTACACCAAAATTTAGATTTTGGGTTATTTTGGCCAAGAAAATCGGATGTAAAATGTAGCCGTGTCTTTATCAGATATAAAGACACTCATTAAAAATTAATTTCTTTTGTACTTCCTTCATGAATTGTTAATGAGTTGTTTTTAAGTTGAGAAGAAGAATCTTGTTATAGTAACATGCATTAGCAGTAACACTCTTTCCTAAGATAACTGAACCGTTATGGTTGAGTTTCCCTTCATACCAAATAAGACTAACTCGGCTCTTTGGTTCTGATTAATACTAAAATAATGTGATACCGCTCTTTAGCTTGTGCTGTGTAAGGTGAAATAACCATTTCACTACACAACGGGTTAAAATGTATTAGCTGCAATACATGTTATCCCCTGGATAAATTTAATATCCTTTCTTTGTACGCCTGGGCCCAGGACTGCAAACCCGTCTACCATCGACTGAAACCTCCGTAGCTCCTTGTTACTTAAGAGTTGTAGCCAGAAAAAAAAAAAAAAAAGAGTTTTGCGATGCATTTGTTTGTATTGCAAAACTTCTAATTTACTGTAATTTGGACAAATTCTTGTACTTGGTTACATGGTAGTGCGAAGAAGTGATAAGTACGCCTTAATTTCCCTCCTGACGGAACGTTTTCGCTAATTGCCAAGATTGTGTACGACAACGACGACCACTTATTATGTTTATTAATTTTGTTTTCTCTTTTCACAGTTCAGTTTTCAAACCACTCATCGCCCGTGAAGATCTGCCCTATTTCGTCCCCTCGAACGACACCTGTTCGGTCAATACACTCCCCGAATCCATTCCAGTTCTCTTGTCCAGTAAAAGGTCATTCAAGAGTTTCTCTGAGCCGCTCGCTCAGTTATGAGTCCCTGAGAAAACAAGACCATGGAAACAAAGTCAGTGACGTAGCGAATGTTCTGAAGCACGAGCGCTTATCAAAGCTGTCTCACGTGTCCTCCGGGAGTGTTGGCGGCCTTAGCAGATCCCTGTCAGCTGGGTCAGATGCGGGTTCTAGTGCAGTTTTCCACCCACATGCGGCATGTTCGGGAAAAGCATCAAGCGCTGCTGAAGAAAACAGTATGCTTCAGTTCTGCGGTTCTGTTGAGGACGGAAATAACATCATTGATTCCTTCACCAAGGAGGACCGTGCTGTAACAAGTAAAGGAGATAGAAAGCTAACTGTTACCATCCCAAACCGGAGGCGAAGCGAAGGGCTAAGCAGCAGTGAACTTGTTCTTCATGAAAGCCACTTCTGGGAGCCTGACCCGAGAGGAACTTCCTCTCCCATCTTGAGCCCTGTTACGACCCTGGGGATGTCTTATCCGGGCATGCGCAGTATACCAGGAAGTAAACCAATGGTGATAAGAAAATCCGGCTCCACTCCCAGTCGAGATGAGCAATCTAGTGTCGACCTTATGGAGTATGATTTGATAAACGAATCAGATTTCAGTTCCCTGCGCAGCAGCGTGGCTCACCCCAGTTCCAACGATGACTACGTGGTGGTTGAAGGATTTCCAGGGATACAGTCCAGCACAGTGTAAGTGTCGTGATGTTATCCAGAGCTTATAAAGGTCGCTCCGTTTTTAAAAGTACACCAATGGTATTGTCACTTGTTGATTCTTACTCAATAAATGTCGAATCTACCGGATCTACGTGAACGAGCGGGCACAAGACGTGAAATCCGAAGGTCACAGGGCTCACAATTCCTCTTCTAAGTTAGTGAAAAGCAGCCAACCGGTTTCCTCACTTTCCTCTCACTAGTTTGGAGTTTTGACTTGCTTTATTACTTGTGTGGAGTGCCTGTCAAGTGGCGTTAAAGAAGCTGAGTTAGCCTGTCAACAGGATCCTTTAAGGCTGGTTTTCACTAGAGTCGGAGTCGTAAGAGCGCTCATGACCCAGTGAAAATAAAAAATCGGAGTCGAAAGCGGAGTCATAAGCTCGAAGGAATCGGAGTCGGAAGAATTAGAACGTTTCCATTTTCTTCCGATTCCGCTTATGACTCAGCTTATGATTATTATGAGTCGCTTATGATCCAGTGAAAGCTAGATTGTCGGAGTCGGAAGCAGAAGCGGAAGAACCAACCAGTCACAATGCTCGTACTTACGCTCTCAGATTACAGTTTGATACCAAAAATAGTGCTTCTGACTCCGACAATCCAGTTTTCACTAGATCATAAGCGACGGACTCATAACGGAAGCAGTATTTTGCTTCCGACCCTGTCGCTTTGATTCTCACTAGATCATAACGCTCCACGCTTCTGATTACGACTCCGACTCCGACTCCGTCGCTAGTGAAAACCAGCCTTTAGTGGAGCCTTGGGTGCAACGAGAACGAAGAAAGAAGATCTATTATGATCACTTTTTGCAATCATTGTGCGTGGCATTACTAAGCGTTTCAGCAGAGTGTTTTCACATGACGTCACGGCGGCCATGTTGGTGTCCCAAACTAAACCTCTGGGAATTGAACTCTATTTTTATGCAAACACTTACTTTCGTTTCATAAACCAATATGGCCGGTAGTCATGTGAATGAAAACGCTCTGTACATCCACGTCTCATCGCTCCCTGCGTTCGCGAACACCCCTACACAAACGCCCCTAAGGGTGTTTACGAACGCTCCTAGCAGTTTCAAACGATCAGACGCAGTTGTATTCGCAAGCTATAAGCTCTTCTGATGAACAATTATCCCATCCACAGGACCTATTGCCCAACTCGTTCAGACAGTTACGCGCAGGGCGCCGATGCGATGATTAAACTGAGGCTTGGACTCATGAAGCTTCTGGAGAAGAAGCTGTTTAATCTTCCATCAGAGCACGTGCCAGCAGTGATAGGGGAAGTGCTGAAGGCAGAGTACGTGCTTGTGTGGGCCTACCACGATTCTGATGACGTCAGAGAATTTGCTATCAGGGTAAGCATTTCATGAGTAACAGATCACTGCTCATAAGCTTCCTTTTGAATGGATACACTTTTAGGTACTTGACATCCTGACTCGAATGCCAGAGCCTTTCTTTTAAAGCATAAGAAGAAGCACCGTAGAAAAGTTCTCCTCAGTAGCTGTGTCCAGCCTCAGAAATTTCTTACACTGGTCAAAACGTTACAACTACCTTGATGATCGTTTTTCTTGTGATGGTGTCAGATTTGTTCACGTGTTTAGTGATAATTTTATTCCCGATTCTTCCAGATTCTGTTCCAGTATTTACAGAAAGCTGAGCCAAAACGGCGTGAACAGTTCTTGCGAATCCACGGCTTTCATCTTCTAGCTAACCAGGTATTATATTTCTTAGTTTACCACCCTTACCTAGCTAGATGTACTTTTTCAAGGGATTAGCGTGAGACACAATGAATACCAGCAGAAAATTCTCGAATCGTGCCTACTCTAATGACTAAACAACGTTAGCTGTTTCAGTGCCAAGAAATGTCGTGTCTTAAGGTCGATGTCGTCGAATTGCGAACCATTGTATTATTTTGTGGTTGTAATTATTGTTGTCTAAGAGCAGGAGGTGGAGCGGGTGGGACACTCGCTCGTGTAATCGATGTCGATATGCACCACCTCAAGTGACATGGTTTTTAGTCATTTTGGTTTGAGAACAGCTGCATGCAAATTTTATCTTTTTTTGGTCTGGAAGTGTCAAAACAGATGTGGATTTAAGAGACGAGTAGCATCAGCTTCTCCTTTAAAAGCTTAGGTTTGATAACATATTTTGAAAATTAAATATTTAGTTCAGTGACACAGGGTGAGTATTTGTAGAACAGAGTGGCACTTTGCCAGCAATTCTGACAAGTCTCCCCCCCCCCCGCCCCTATGCCACTTTTATTTGTGTCTTGGTTAGTGCAGGGTTAGAGAGGTCCGCCTTACTGACGTTGCTGATCTTGCTTTTGTGTTTCGTAGCTTTATGATCATGCTGTGACGAAACTGTTAATAGAGGGCTGTTTGTCGTTACTTGTGGATCGGCCTGTCGATTTGAAGAAAGACTAGTAAGTTTTCTGCGTAGTTAACCGCTTGGCTGGTTCACTCGCATTTGCCTTCTAAGGGAGGTTCAAAAAAAATATGCAAAAATATGGATTGATATATAAGTCCGATTTAATTTCTTTTCAGCTATTTTTTTAAAGTTGTATCTTATTCAATGATGTATTTTCGAATTTGCTTTCTACAAATGTCCTGACGATTTTCTCACCTTTCTCGCTTCTGCAAAGTCCGGGTAATATCATCTCCACTCTACACCCAGCAGATCCCACTTCATTTCTCGATTGTCTTGTTCCGTGTCAGTTAGGGTCATTTTACCGCCACGTGTAGTTATGTCCTTAATTAATTTCCTTCATTATCGTTATTATTCACCCATAGTGACTATTCCTGTGCAGACGACATGGATCTTGCCTCTTCTGTCCGACCCATGGGTGTGGTGCCTTTGCTGGCGCTGTTAGAGAACAGCCTGCTTAAGCCAACACTGTTCCATCTGTTGATCCAGCATCTTTGTCAGCTGTTCATTAAAGTGGATGACCTGTGCCTACAAGCTTTTGATCATGGACTGTTGGAAACCCTGTGCAATATGATATATGGACTTTGCACCTTACAAGACCAAGAAAGGTACTCTGCACAGTAGACTTGACTCTTTTAGTTGATTGCAGGTGCTTATGCACAGATAATGTTTGCGTCCCAGTGTTGTCTGGGAATGAAGAAGATACGCGCTTTATTGGCGGTTTCGTCCCGCGATTACAGGACGAAATTCACTTTGGCAGGGCGAGATGGAAGTCATACCGGAAAGAAGGATGATATGTAAATTGTCCTTAGTTTGTATTGTCGCGCAAAAAAATTTGCAGTGGCGGTAACGCTCTTGTATCGCAGAGGTGAGTCCTGCTTCGTTGTTGTTTAACGTGCTGGAGGGGAATGTGGGATTGAGAGGGCCCTTATGATGTTTTTAACGGGTCAAGAAATTCTCCCTTGTGGGTTGAAGCCTTTAACACTAAGTTCTTTCATTCCCTCCAAAGAAGTCTCGATAACGTTTTTCAGCTTCCTTCTCCTGGCATCCTATTTTAGGGACAAGAAGGGTTCATCAAGCACTGCCAGTTTTGATACCATAATGGAAGATGTACAGCAGTTTGTGGTTTGCATCGTCAGGAAAGCCTGCAGGTAACACAGTCTTCCGAAGCTGCTTTGGTTTTACTTAAGACAGTGAAGAGAGTTTAAGACTTTGACTTGCTCGGCCAACGTTGTGCGAACGTTGCCGGGGTTGGTCCTTCGTAGTCTGAAGACTTGAAGTTCGAGCTGGAGAGTTTTATCGTGGTTTGTCTGTGCAAGAAGAGAACCCGCAGCGTTAAGCCGTTTGGACTTCATTCTCGTCTGGTTGTAGTAGTAGTAGTTGTTGTTGTTGGTTTGTCGTTCAGAGGCTATTACTGGATTTGCAAGAATGATTCGTTCATTGTTTTAATACTTTTTTTTTTTCGTTTTTGCAGTACAAATGGCAATCTGTACTTCCAAATGTTTGAAGACCTGTTAATTGCTTTGGAACATTTAGAAGAACAGGATCACAAGAGAAGAGGTAAACTGTGCTTTGTGCTTTGCAACTAAGGCCCGGTTCATACGTCGCATTTCTGCCGTGTCGAATTCAATTCAATTAAGTGCTGCAGAAATGCGACTGTTGATTCATACATCGCACTTGTGGTGCTTCTTTTGTCTCGAGAAAATGCAACAAAAGTTTACCGAGCCTGCATACCTAAGGCCCAATATGTAAAGCTATGTTTTAGATTCAACACGGCAGAAATTCGACGTTTGCATCGGTGCCGCATTTCTTTCTTTTTTTTTATATATATATATAATTTTTTTTATAAATATTTCTGCCGGATAATGCGACAAGACCAGCCGAACGTGCGGCAGAAATTCGGCAGCTGATTCAGACGTCGAATTTCTGTCGAATTTAATTAGTTTAATTGAATTCGACATGGCAGAAATGCGACGTATGAACCGGCCTAAGAGCAATAGATCTTCTTGTAATTGTCGAAAACCTAATTTAGTTGATAAATTCGACCAATGATGACAAAACGTAAATAACTCGGTAAACCAATCAGAACTCGAAGTCAAACTGTGGAGCCATTGCCAACCTCGTGTTAATGTGATACCGCTTTCCAATCCGGGTGAAAGGTTTTGCAGCCTGTGCCAAGCGTTGATCACTTCATCATAATCTTCATCGTCGTCATCATGTTATCGTCTTCGTCTTCGTCTTCGTCTTCGTCTTCGTCTTCGTCTTCGTCCTCGTCTTCGTCTTCGTCTTCGTCTCCGTCATCGTCATCATTAGACTCTTTGGTGTAGCACGCTAAATTACTGACGAAAATCCACTGTTTCTAGTCTATACCGTTATGCGAATAAAATCCACGAAGGAAACTAGGAAGTATGTAATATCTTAAAGCCGCACCTCTTAAGGAAACTACTATCAAATTGTTTACTATAGTTCTGCCGATAACACTTTTTGCAACTAACTCTTCGTCGTTTTTCGCCACAGATCACGACAATTCCACAGCATATTGTTCTCGATATTTTCGTTTTTTCGCTATTCAAGTTGCGCTGCATTTCTTTCAAGAAGTCAGTAAAGGGGAGGTAGTTATTGGCAAAAAGACAAAAGCATCTGGATTGAGGTAGGAACAATTTAGCCTGTTCCAGGGTCTCAGATATTTGCGCTCGCCTCAGATATTTGCGCTCGCCTCTAATATCTGAGAGCCTGTAATAGGCTAAGGAAATTACGTGTAGTTAGCTGCTTTGTGATTTCAATAGCATAGTTCGCAAGATTTAAAGTAACGAACATTATAATACAGGTGTATACAGTAGATTATTTGGTCGGGGAGTATTTTATTTTTCATTTAAGTTGATACGTTATGAAAATTTGCCTCAAAAACAGACAAGAAGATTACAAAGGAACAAGAACTTCTTGCATAGCATCAAGTACAAAATCGCTTACTCAACGCTTACCAAGGCAATAATTTTCCGCTTTTAACCTCAAATGTTTGATGATAACTGAGCCAGTTCTTTTTAATACCGGAACGTCTTATTCAAAAACTGATCTTTGCTTCAGATTACCTTTTCGTGGTCCAGACAGTACTGCCGACCCAATCCCTTCATTCACACCCGTCTCATCCTGGGTCACCCTTGACCGAGAACAGTTCAAGACGTGCTTGGACCCTAGCCAGCTAAAGAAGTCACCCACAAGTGCCAACTCTAATGAGCAGACACGTCGTTTCCAGATCACGTGTCAGCTAGCTGTGAGCTCTGTTGTTTACTGCAAGAAGTTCTTTCTTCCGGATAATTTTGTGGCTTTTCACTCTTCTTCGACCAGTATAGCAGTCCATAATGCACTGCGCCCTGGCATGGTGCGAGTGACCAATGCGGCTGTCGAGAAGGAGTTTGCGCAGTTTGTCTTCAGTTTGTTGTTGGAAATCCTAGACGCCTGCCTAGTGAGTATTGCATAATTCGAGTGCTTTTCATAGGTCTTCTTGTTTCAACTCGTTGTGGTACATAAGTTAGTCGCTATCAAACGTAGCCGAACCGACTATATATTGGTTACTCGTTTTCTTTGCTGCAGGATGGGAGAAAGCGAGAAATTTACAAGCTATTTATCGTATCAAAGGATTCATTAAAAGCTCAGGTAATGTACTGTAACAGTCGCTTTCTTCTTAAGGAGCGCTGTTTTTTCTTGAACGGGCTTGGTTCGCGCGATCATGGAAGGAGACGTGGAATTGCAGAAAATATGTGACATAACTGGTTTAGCAACAGAAAATTTGTGACGCACAAAATCTCTCTAAGGAAACATACCTGCTCGTGAGAGAGAATTCGAAATTTGAATGGCTTTACGGGAGTGGTAATTTGAAATAATTTTAGACAAAGTTCCAACACGTTTTGTGTGTCAAAATCATCTCCATTTTCGTCTGAAAATTAAGCATTAGCCCTCGCTTTTATAGAGTTACATTGGTCAGTTTGCAAAGGAGGTTAAATGTTTAAATAGACATGGCAACATCTCGAAAGATTTTGACAAAATTCGATGTCATTTGTTTAGATTGGCAAGCTGTTGGTGTTCCTATTGAACCCAAATAATGACCTTGACCTGTCCTGTTTCGCGTTGCACTTGGTGCATCATCCACGCGGCAAGAAGATTCTTGAATCTGTGCTGACCACCAGTGGGGGACCCAAGGTAAAAGCAGTTCAGTAAAATCACGAAGGACGTTATCGTCTTTTTATTTCTAGTGGTTTTGTGTTCAATTAAGTGAGCTTGGGAAGTCACCTAGAGGCTCTTGTACATAAAGACCCTCAAAAAAGAGGATGGTGTGTCTTCAGTTCCCTACAAAAGTGAATGTTGGTTCATATATTTGAATTGGGGGGAGCAGAGATGGCGCATTGTTGAGAGCACTAGCCTCCCACCAATGTGGCCCGGGTTCGATTCCCGGACTCGACGTCATATGTGGGTTGAGTTTGTTGTTGGTTCTCTTCTCTGCTCCGAGAGGTTTTTCTTCGGGTTCTCCGGTTTTCCCCTCTCCACAAAAACCAACATTTCCAAATTCCAATTTCATCTGCTTGTAAAGCGCATTTGATCATATACACGTGGAAAATGCGCTATATAATTTCTAAATTATTATTATATTATAATTGCAATCTGGAAACATCTTGACGTTTTGATAGATAAACGACAAATTTCTGGGGCTCTTAAAGTAATCAAGAGACTATTCATTTTCACCATTCACTAAGGCGACATTTCCTCTGCTATGATAAGAGGTGATAGTCAGTAGCGCTTGCAGGAACCAATCAGAGCGCGGGATTTCCCATATCCATGCGAATCTTCACTATAAGTAATAAATGACAATGTTTTGTGCATGCTTTTCTCAGCTTCGTGAGCGAGTGGCAGTGTACTTGTTGACGATTCTTGCACATCCGGGACTCAATCAGGAACAGAGGAAGACTGGGGAGATGTTTAAGACGATTATGACGTCTTTGAATATACAGTCGATGCGTTGGAACGTCGGTGACTACAAAGAGGTGAGAGTCTGGGAACGAAATCTTAAGGTGTGACCACTCAAACCACTCATTTGGCGCATGCTCTTTGTTAGACTGTATGAGGTGCTCTTCAATCACGTTCGATCCTAAAAAGGTGATCTGAAGTGAAAGCTTTTAGTGCGATACTTTCCGTTAGTGCGTGTTTTATGCTTTAGAATATGTTTATCATAACTTTAACCCCTAAAATGTGACCATGCAAATGAATATGATGCTTGTCGTTTTATTATTACTTATTTAAAACCGATTTTGCGGCTTTAGAATGTTCATCTGAGATTATTTAACAATTGGTTCATGCGTTAGCATGCGTTCGTCGAGATATGAGGCACGCGCGAAATTTAGCAAAGAAGATACGTAAGAGCTTTTTGAGTGCTCTCCAAACTTCCCAAATGCTTCATTTCTCGATGAACGTACAGCTGACGCATGGACCAATTGTTTTATTAATAACATTTTCAACGCGGTAGTTTAACGCGGGCGTCATCAGCGTGCACTATGGGAATATGAAGCACGCTCACGCAGTTGAATTTGCTTACACGAATTAACTAGCTATGTTATAATTTTGGTTGGATTTCAGATGCAGCTATGGGACTCAGCCGACAATGCCAGTATGATGCAGTGGCAGAAACAGAGAGCAGATTCTTTCTTAAGGTATCGACTCTTTGTAACGACTCAATTTTCCATCAGGCTGATAATTACAACCACGGAGAACTGGGCTACAATATTGCTTTTAGGTAGTGTTTCGATGGACACTCAATCTGAGGAAACAACTGCCTCTACCTATTGTCCCCTCCCCCCCCCCCTCTCTCTCTCTGAAACACTTGCTCTGTGTGCGCCACATGTTTACACCCCCTCCCCCTCCCCCTCCCCCCTGTTTTTGCTCGTTTTAGATTGGAGAAAAGAACAGAAGAGCTGAGTGAAGCTATCTCGACTGTAGCTAAAGACGTAACAAGAGTCGTGGTGGAAATACAGGACACTAAGCGCCAGGCCCTGCTCAAGCACACCAGGGATGCACTGTCTGCCGAGGTGCAAATTCGTAAGAAGTGGCGCCAGCTTATTGAAAGGCTCATTCACGAAAGGTATAGTAGATCATTTTATGACCTTGGATGTCATTTTTTATTTTGCTACTTGGGCAAACAAGGTATTTGTAAAGAAGAAGAAGGGAAAATCGCAAACTTTTTCAACTGCATTCAAAAGATTTCCTTTTTTCTGAAATTCAAACTTGTTCTTTCGCGCGACATGCCTCTTCTGAAGAGATCATTTGTGTCCGCTGTATAGTGAAGCG
The DNA here is from genome assembly GCA_016490735.1 of Pachyseris speciosa. Lineage (NCBI taxonomy): Eukaryota > Metazoa > Cnidaria > Anthozoa > Scleractinia > Pachyseridae > Pachyseris > Pachyseris speciosa. The sequence goes on from JAEMWC010000318.1 coordinate 509,171, forward strand.
TCCGAGCGAAAACAGCAGCAAATCCCAGACAGTTAGTGGCAGTACCCAGTGACAATACCTACTTACTCGTTTACTCTGTTCCTTAGGTCTGTCTGGTACGATGCCGAGCATTTCCCGTCTTCTTGGAGACTGGACCCTACTGAGGGCCCGGACCGCGTGAGGTGCCGTCTTCAGCGTTATCATCTGGACGTGGATGGAAAATATCTCATGGAGGAATACCGCGGAAGAAGTGAGTAAACTATTCTGTATTATCCAACTCTGTCAGTTATTGCACAGAAAACGCACGAGACGAGTACAAATATTGCGCGATATTGTACATTTGGATATCTGCGTGTAGTATCACGGAGTATTTTTACTCGTTGCTCAACTCATGAAAATACTCCACGATACTACACGCCAAAACATCTCATAAGATATATGTATTAGTATAATTCTGCTAGCGTTCTATCACGAATGCCGTTTTCTTATTGGCTATGCTACTCGCTATCTATTCTGTTGTACATAGTAAGCAGCGGTCGTCAACAAAATGGCGGCTGCTTCTTCGCGTTTTCGAAGTGTCTGCGAGGAGGATTTGGATAATTTACTCATTTAGTTTTGCACAACTAGAAGATTTATACTAAAACAATTAGATTATTCGCCTTCGATTTCTATGCGCGATAGCTGATTCAGGCTGCACCCTCATCAGCTATCTCGCGGTAGAAATCTAGAGCTCATGATCTTAAATACAGGGTGTAAGAAATTACATTGTTTGTTTGGAAATGTCTTACTCGTGCATCTTCCATATCATGCAGAACAGTTTCAATTGTTTTGCTACTAACTGAAATCACTGGCAGCCTAAGCTCCCGGTACGAAAAGGGGAGGGCTAATTCAAGCCGGAATGTAGCCTTTGAGTTAAGCGGTATTGGGTCACAGACATCCGTTGAGAATTGTCGTGGATTTCGAACGTCCAATGGAGTTTCAATAATATGAATAAAAGTAAACCACCTTTGGTCTATTTTTGTGTGGTGTGGGTTATCTCGCTGCTTTGGGTTTCCTCTCAAAACACCGTGACTCCCTTTCATAAGACGTATTCAAGCTTAACTCTTTCTTATAGGGATATAACATAAAGAGAAAGACAACGTTACCCAATTTTCAATGTCATGTCATGTGCCGATGCGAGGCACACGGAGTGGTCTTTGCCCGCATCGTAACCTTTCTACGTGTTCCTTAGTGTGTTATGACCTCAGTGCGTTGCCAAACGAGGCAAATTAATGTCGGCTTTGTAGCGCCGTCGTCAAATTGCTTTGCAAGTTGCACGAAGCACGTCACCCGCTGCAATTAAGGTATCGCAATTCTGTGAAAAGTAGAAGACGAGTTTACTTTTTCTGCAATTCTCGACAAAGTATTACTAGTTGTGATGTAGAATAGTTGCTTTGTGTAACGGCAACTTTACCGTTGTCTTTTATGAATACATTTGATTCACGTGATGATACTTTTCTTTTATTTAGAGTCCAGCGGGGGAAGCACGCCGTTATCATACCTGTTTGAAGACACCACGACCTCATACAAGAAAAACGTTTACTACATCTTCGACACTCCTGACACCATTCGGTGCGTGTAGTCTGCATTGCGGCTCAAATGTTTATGTCCTAATTGCACTAAAAACTACACGTCGGCAACTACAAAGAAAACAAAACTAATTACTTTTTTCCCGGTGTTGAAAAACGGGCATCATCACAGAAAGCTAATAATTTAAGTGATCACTCGTTGAAATGTCATCACTTACTCACAAGGGATAAATACCGCATGCCTCAAAGAAACATTGTAGGGAGGTTCTGCTTAATGGTTTTTTGGCTTTCATATGATGGGCCACTTTTCAGACTTTTATCTACTAACAAAAAAGGCAGAAGCATGGTAAAAAGCACCGTGGGGATGTACTAATCAGTAGCTTTCATTTGAAAGATCATACTTTGGGAGTTCAATTTTTCAATCAATCAATCAATCAATCAGTAGGTCAGTCAGTCAATCAAGCAATCGATCGACCAATGAATCAGTCAATCAATTCTTCGTTTGTTCGTTTATACTTATTCATTTATTAAGCTTTGTTTGTTATTTTTATATTTGAGTTTTGTTATGAAGTGTTTACTGTTTTTCATCGCCAGATTTCTGCATCGCTGTAAGAACATTACACTGGACACCAAAATCGAAGGAGTGCTGCTTATTGGTGAGTACAACAGAGATGCGTAATCTTCAATATTTCTGCTTGTTGTATTAACATACATAACTTTATGCGATTTTTGTTCAGGCGAAAGTCACATGTATTTTGTTGGCGAGGAGGCTATAGCAGACACAGACATCACACAGGTGAAGAAATTCTGAAATGATATAGTTATGAAACAATTTGGGATTGACATCGACATTACGAAAGGACGAGTCAGGTTGCATGAATTAACTCCGATCATTTTGTTTTCTATTTTGTTCATAGATTTTACTTGGTAACAAAGATGCTGTTTCCATTTCCTGGTCGTACGAAGAGATTGAAGAGATTCGAACCAGAAGATACTGCCTCCAGGTAAAATTTAACCTTTTTTATTGACTCCCCCTGAGCCACAACTGAAGCCAAAATGATCATAAACAGCCTCAAAACGAAGTAAACCAATCAAAACCGGAAGCTAAGACGCTTTTTAGCGGCTTTTGATTGGTTAAAAAGAGGATTTCATTTGCACCAGTCGGCAAGGGCTAAAAACAGATGTTTGCTTTCGTTTTCTGATGCAGGTTGAAAAAGTAGGTTGAAGCAGGTTGAAGCAGGTTGAAAATGAGCAATCAGAAGGCTGATGTTTTCTTTGGCCTATGAATGGAATCTAGCATGGCCTTCGTCTCTTTAAACAAAGTTCCATCTATTAAAGTATTCAACGTGATTTCCAATGCGGTTTGATTTATTGAAAAACATCAGACATAAATAAACACTGTCTCTATGTTTTGTTCTTGAGCATAGTTTCTCTTTAAATGGCCCACTTTTCCCCTGGGCCTTGCTTTGCACACACCAAATGTTTTAAAAGTATGTAATGTTTAATAAATTCGCAATTCGATAAAACACGAGGCGCAGCCGATTGTTTTAGGACTTGATGAAACACGAATTGCGAATTTATTGAACTTCTTAAAAAATCTATCCATTCTTACACTAGAATTTAGATTTTGGGTTATTTTGGCCTAGAAAATCGGATGTAAAATTAAGCCGTGTCTTAATCAGATAAAACACACTCATTAAAAATTAATTTCTTTTGTATTTCCTTCATGAATTATTAATGAGATTTTTAAAGGAAGATTCAAAATAGAACCTGGTCATAGTTGTCCCAATATTATCGAACCTACTATTTTGACCTATCTTTCTTGCAATTTCTTCAGCGTATTTGCACATTCTTTCGTTATTATTATTATCTTTCGTTTGTTAATTAGGACAACGGCTTGGAGATTTTCTTTACAACTGGACGAACCTATCTGTTGGCCTTCGACACTAAACAGGTAATTAAAGTTTCTGTAACGGCCAGTACTTCATGAAATTCTTTGAGAGCCTCCAACAAGTTTCAATCAGAAAGTAAATACCGCGAAAGAGAGCTTCACTCGCAGGCGAATTTGCTCTCAGAAGATACTTAAAACCTAAAGTGAATTTCTCATCAATAATACAGCAGAGGAGGCGTGCGATGTCCAAGTTACTGCGGTTGAGGGAGTGGGTGAGGGTTTTTGTTTGCTTTTTGTTTTCTCGGTTTCCTTTGTTATCGTAAAATTCAACCAATCACAATGGAAGCCTGATATAGAAAAAAGCGTTGTAATGTCCTCGTTATAATTAACAATTATTCACCGAAGTGGAGGTGAATAGTACTTTGCATAATCACCTCCGAGTTACCCAATCAGAGCGCGCGAAAAGCACTATTCACTTGTGTGGTATATACTAACGAACGATATTCATTGCAACTGACGTCACCTTTGTGCACTATTATGACATTTGAATTGTCTTGATTGAACCAAAGAATACATAAAAGTATGCCATGACTTTGGTAAGCTGTAAATATGGGCTTTTGTTCAAGTCAGCCACACAAAGGTACTTTACACTTTCAAACGAGAAATGAGCAATGTTTGTTAATTTTTAGGACCGTGAAATCGTACTGGAGCAGTTTAAACAGAGAAATCTTGCATGTTATGAAGCACCTCAATATGAGCACCTCGCGGCCTTGACAAAAAGGTACGTCGACTATTACAACACCGACTTCAGTGTTGCCATGAACAGGGAAAAATTAGGGAAAAGCAGATTTTTTTCACAGTCAGGGAACAGTCTGGGAATGGTGTGTAGGGGCTACGCAGCCAGTCTCTAGAGATTCGAATGACAATGGGTTGGCGGCCATGTTGGTGGACAATAACAAAAGAAGCTAACGAGAAATCTTTTGTTCACGGTACACCAACATGGCGGTGATGACCTAACGTGCATACGCCCTATAAAGTCAGGGAAATTCTAAATTCTACCTGAAAGTCATTGAAAAGTCAGGGAATTTTACCTTTGGCTAGCCAGTTAGGTTTGGGAAGGTTAATCGTTAAGGTAACGTCGTTTCAAAACATTCCTGCAAAGGAATTTATATCATCTGTGGATTCATTGCTGGCTTCATTGTCCAAGGTTTTGTCTTGGATGATCAGTGAAAATTGGTTTGTGGTCAGTGAAATGTCGGGAAATGTTGAGGAATTTTTCTATCACAATGAGGGGCAATCCCGGACTTCAGTAATGTTATTTCACAAAATTCCTGCAAGGGAATAGGCCACTGATTTCCGAATTACCTTTGGCCCCTTTTTCAAAGCGAGTCCTGGTGCTCATCTTTTCATATGAAAATTAGTTTCCAGTCACACGCAAATTTAACTCATTTTCGTATGAATGGTTGAGCACCTGGCCTCGCTTTGAAAAAGAGGCCCAAATTAATTCGGAAAAGGCCTCTTCATTGCGGTGAAAATTCAGGGAATTTTCACTATCCCTGTGAGTGACAACCCTGGACTTAGTACCATGATTGAGAGTAAAACACTGAATTATAGAGCTTGCGTCTCAGAAACTTGGTTTAGCTAACGATATCGTTAATAAAATCTGCTTTCATTGTATTCGGGCTTTTGGATCTGTACGTTGCTTTACGTTTTGAAATGATATTTCATATCATAGTTATAAATTTATCTAAAAATTGTTAAAGTGTATATGACACGAAATTTTTTATTTCATTTTCTGGTAGTTCGACATGTATAAATAACGGTTTGAGCGTTAAAAATCGGCGAAAAAAAAGTTAAATGCCTCTTTTTCGATAAAAATTCGCGCTATTTTTGCCAAAAAATTTGTCACAGCAGCGCGCGGCAAAAACCTCTGTCACGTGACCTTTGTGACGTCAAGTTTGCAAGATTCTCAACATTCTTCTCCACTTTCCATAGGATCATACGAATTACTTGTATCTGTATCGCTAGACATTTTAATGCGTTCAAAGTCTCCAAACACTGCTAAGCAAGCCAAGTAATTCACATGTGTCTTTGCTAACAGCTGAGTATCGTGCAAACAACGTGACGTCACTTAGTGGAAAAGTCGTTCCCAGTTCCCGACAAAATTTTAAGCTAAAATTTGCCTGTTTTGGAGCCTAAAAATCGCCGAAAAATTTTTTTTAGACATTTCTAAATCATGAATCCTTTCTTTATGCATATAAACGAAAGAAAAAAAGCCAATAAAAAATTTCGTGTCATATACACTTTAAGTGGCCTGGAACCCGTTTCTCGAAGCTCCCGCTAACTACCGGGCCCATTAAGGTGTTTGTTTTTCATTCCAGATGGGAGTTTCAAAAGTTTTGAAAATTATGCAATAAAGTTATCAGCTAAAGAAACAAAATGGACTTCATTAGAGGTCAGAACACACCCTACTTTTCTTGAGATTTTGATTTCAAAATATGGTTTCGAGCCCGTAAAGTTACCTGGACTTTCGAGAAACAGGCCCCTGATAATAGCAAAATCTTCAGATTTCCCTCCAAACTCTGTTGTCAACGTCACAACAAACTTCAACTCCAACTCCATTGTTGGGTTGCCCAGCTCTAAGGGTAAAAGCTTTATTGTTTACTCCCTAGCAGATAGAAAATACGTTTTTCTATAGGCTCGTTCAAAGTAAATCAAATACCAGCATGCAGTTTGACTGTCTCGTCATTTTAGGTGGCGTTTGGGCCAAATGACCAACTTTCAGTACCTCACGGAGCTAAACAAGATGGCGGGCCGTTCATTTAATGACCTCATGCAGTATCCCGTCTTCCCTTTCGTGCTTGCCGACTTTGCTCACGAGGTGTTGGATCTCAATGACTTCTATAGCTTCCGGTACCGTTAATTTTCTTGATTTTGTTTCGTTGTGGTTTCGCAGTGCATGTCTCTGACGTTTCATGAGGCACGCAGGATGGTATTAAGGGAGGGAGCGGGGAGGAAGGGACTGAATAATGGAGGGAGTTTGCATTGGATTGGTGAATAAGTGGTTGGTTGGGTGGGTATATAGGTAGTCACTAGGAACATTGTCACTTCCCCCTGGCGAGGATGCTACCCCAACTATCACCTTCAGCTACTAAGTTACCGCGCCATATGCAAATAGTTGGCAAACAGAAATAAAAACCGGTATTTGAAAGACGACACCAAGATTGGGACACGCGAGATTAGATGTCACCATGAGAATAGTCTTTGCAACAACCCACCCCCCCCCCCCCAAACCCCCCTCCAACAACACCATCACCACACAAACACGTTTACTATGTGAAATAGGTATTTCAACGAAAACAACTCATAGCTGCTTTCCTTCCAAGAAATCAAAAACAAAAAAATGGAGTAACGTTTTGGCCTTTGGCCCAAATATATTTCGTTCGTAAGCGTTCCTTTATACAAAAATCTTCTCTTTGTCAGAGTGACGAAGTAATTATATAGATCTCCAACTTCTAAAGCAAGAAACCCCTTTATTCACCCACAATTCTCTTTCCAGTGACCTTTCTCGTCCCATTGCTGTCCAAAATCAGTCAAAGGAACGCAAATACAGAGAGAAATTCAAGGTGAGTGAATGGAATATTTATGAAAACAGAAATATCAGGTGAGGTAGTAGAAGGAAAAAAAAAAGTGATGTTTTATCAGTTTTAGATTTATTTTTGTTGTATCTCTTCTTGTTCCTTTTTCCAGTGACAATACTGAATATGCGATAAAAAGATGGTATTATTCTCGAGCACTTGTATAGTACGTACTCGCAAATTAGTTATATTTATTTGTGTAGAGTGCTACCGTTGAGTATAGAGGTTATCGATGTACATTAAGATACTGATATTGAGTGTCTGTTTTTTTAAGTGGCTGCAAGAAGAGTACGAGCGACTACCTGAAGAGGATCCCATGTCCGCTCCATATCACTATGGATGTCATTATTCCAACAGTGGAACTGTGCTTCACTTCCTGGTGCGGCTTCCACCATTTACCAAGATGTTTCTGCAGTATCAAGGTAAGTTCCGTGTTGTTTTCGCTTTGTATATTCCGGGTGGTTTCTTATCAGTTATGGAGTAAAGTCGCAGTAACTGTGTGATTTGAACTTTTCACCTTCAACAGATCGCAGTTTTGATATTCCAGATCGTACATTTCACTCCATGGAAACAACATGGCGGCTTTCTTCGTTCGAATCTGCTACTGACGTCAAGGAACTCATCCCGGAGTTTTTCTTTCTCCCAGAATTCCTAGAAAACACCGAAGGTACTTTTAGAAATTTAGTAAAGAAAAGTAGTGAGTGGGGGCCGAGTGGCTACCAGAGCGCGTGTCATGGGTCCGTCATTTAACGGCAATTCACATTAGCCTACGAACTTTGGCGGACTTTGGGGAGCAGGATTGCCGTAGTGGTTAGGCCACTCGTCTATCCAATGTGGCCCGCGTTCGATTCCTGGACTCGGCGTCATACGTAGGTTGAGTTTATTGTTGGTTCCCTACTCTGCTCCGAGGTACTCCGGTCTTCGTGGGTACTCCGGTCTTCCCCTCTCCTCAAAAATCAACATTTCCAAATTCAATTCGATCCGGATGCAGGACGTCCCTGAAAACCACTTCGGCGAGTGGAGCTTCCTAGGCAAATATCGTAATTAATAACTTTTTCCTTGTGGCTACAACTCACATTTCACGATGCATTAAAAACTCAAATATCTTTTCACGGTGACGTGAAGTGAAGTGATGTGACGTGATATGACGTGATGTGATCGCCAACATTAGCTCACATTTATCCCGCTAATGACGTATTTTCACTCCGAGAAAGGTCGTTTCACCCTTTGTAGCAATAAAAAAATATAGTTCGAACTTGTGTTGCCACGCAGTGCTTCTCCAAACAAGTGCGCTTAGGTAATACTAGTAGTACGGTAGCTTGGCTAACCAGATGGACGTGTTTCAAATGATACTTGAGCAGAATACAAGCTCGCTTCGCAAAGGAAAAGTCCTTTGCGGACTGAAAAGCTATCTTCGCCGACCCCTCCCCCTTATTAATTTATTATCCAATTCCCGTTCTGTCCGAATTGAGTGTCAGACATGTTTCAATGTCTTTACAGGATTTGACTTTGGCGTGCGTCAGAATGGCAATCGTGTAATGGATGTAGAGGTACCCCAGTGGGCCAAAGGCAGTACCAGGCTCTTCATGTTGATACACAGACAGGTAAAACCTATTTGTGGCCATTCTTTGCTTTGGTGTCAAATAATTTAAGTAGGTTTCTCATTCTAAATTCACTCTTCGATCGTTCTCTGTTATATGGTTCGTTTCATTGCTAGCATTGCATGTTTGTGTTGTTTCATTGTTATTTTGTTGTTCGGAGTAAAGTGAGATGGTGAAACAAACGGAAGATGCATTAATTTTTTCTGTTTTATCACACGCGTACTCGGAAAAACGAATCCGAGATCTTCCAACAGGAATCGAAGTTATGAGACCTTCTGATTACTAGTTCGGATGCTTCCTTTGTTGTTTGTTTGTTTTTTCGCTTTTTGTTAAGTTGGAGTTTCTTCACCATTTTCTCAGCGCATAGGCCAAGTCGGAAGCACACTTTTCGTGATCTTGTTGCTGACGCGTTGGACTTTAGAAATAACAGCCTACGAGCAGTGCCTTTTTCACCGCTCAATTCGTCGATCGTCAGGCTGAGACAAAACCAGCGCGAGAAAAAATGGCGCGCCGCGGATATCTGGACGCCAGGGCGAGCGGCGAAAGAAGGACTGCTAATAGTCTACGAATAGTCTTCTTGTTTGGCTGTCATGGTGTTATCTCCTTAAACAAGAACATTTTTATCCGGTTTGTTTGTGTCTACCAGGATACCCTCTGTAGCGTCTTATCCAGGGGTGGTCGGAGAAGAAATATTCCCAGTAGCTTCATGTTTATCAACATGCGGATTCTCCTTACTTGTGTTTAAATATATTTCGTCATATTTGCTGGGAAAACTTGTTTAATCGTCAACATAATTTAGATTTGGCATGCGTTTCCTTTACAATGTTGGTCATTGCTGGGCTCAAGGGTAGAGACTGACCCGAAGACTCATTCAATCAGTTGCATTGGACATGTATTATAACTGTACCTTCCACTTACACTTCAAACAAAATAAGGTTGTCATTTAAGTGGTCCTATTAACCAAACTTTCATGTTTTTCTTACTTCGCAAAGGCCTTCAAGGTGGCGTCTCATCACCTTTTATTTTATTTTTTCAGGCCCTTGAATCGGATTATGTCTCACAGCATCTGAACCAGTGGATTGATCTCGTGTTTGGCTACAAACAAACGGGACGCGAGGCTATCGACGCCATTAACGTATATCACCCCGCGGTGAGTTAATTTTTGAGGTTTGAACCGGACTAGACTCGCTTTAGCGACACTTTTAGAATTCAGGCCAAACATCTCATAAGTACTTCAATTAGAGTCGCTTCGTTTAGAGTTAACTTTTAATTCGCCCGTATAAATATCACCAGAAGCTTCACTTTTTCAGACTTACTACGGCGTCGATGTAAATGCCATCACAGACCATGTCCGTCAGAAGGCGCTAAAGACCATGATAGAGACGTACGGTCAGACTCCACAGCAGCTCTTCAACTACCCCCACAGTCCCCGACCACAGCGAAAACAGCAGACCTTACCTCCCAGCGAAATGGGGTCTATGACAGCTCTGAACACACTCAAGTTCATGGACACTGACCCGGCATACAGCGCGCTCTTCAGTAGCCGCATGAGTACTTCACCTTCACTGTCCTCAGACACTGGGACTATTTTAAGCAGCAACGCTGGCTCTCTTACAGGTACGCTATGATGCTCACACCAAACGAACCCAAATCGTCTCCCCTCCATCCGCTTCCGCTCGTCCCGATTTCGCCCGTGTTGTCTTCGTCCCGTCCCGAAGTTTGCCCCTGCGTCTCTGCAGGCGAGTTTTGCGTTGTCTCTGTGTATGCTAAGGACCGAAGCTGAGCATGGCATAAAAGGCTGTTGGCTAACACTTACTACCATAACGTTTATGTAGAAACTTAAGGTAAAAAGCTACAATCAGGCGTCTTCAAATTTTTTTTCCTATCTTTCTGAAAGCAATAAAGGCATGAATATTCCACTCTTGCCCTTGGGTGGTTGGAAAGAACATCTCACAAGAACAAGAGGCAACGGGAATGTGTCTGGCACCATTGTGTAATGTCAAATGGCTGTCGGTTAGGTTGAGTGTATCCTGTTAATTTGTAGTGAGATCACTGGTATCCTACATCGTATCTTGGCTTGTGCATTCAGTCGGCTGGTGCATGGTTCTAGCCTTATTTCAACCGCTTGTCTTTTGTTGATTCTTCGACATCTCGTCCAAATGGCAGTAGTTACACCAAAGCCAGCTTCATAATACACAATCTTAGAAAAGTGCAAGCCGAGTAAGGAGGACGTTTGCAACTCGAGTGCGACCTAACGCCACGACACGCCTTTTAATTGAATATTGTATTCTTATAAGAAATTTCCATGTAACGAAACTAATGATATTCACAAATGCCATGATCGTTTCTTCATTCCAGAGATTACCTCACCCATAAGCACTGTGGAAGGCCTTAAATGGGGTCAGTACGTGGGCTCCCCTGCTCAAGGGGCCCCAGCTGTGGGATTCACTCAGACCCTCAACACGTCTGTACAGTCTCTCATCTGCTTAAACAACGACAATGTATTTGCCCTCAGCCACAACTCTACTCTTCTAACCGTGCACCAAGAAAGACCTGGGGAGAGCGAGGAACGGTTATTGTGGTCAGCGGCGTTGAGCTGGGGTTACATGGATGGGTGTATACGAGTGTGTACCTCACCTGAGAGCGCACCCGTCTGTCTCATGGAACACCACACGCCGGACAAGGTGAGATACGTTTTGAGGAGTGCGCTGTGTGTCAGGCCCTTAACGCCCTCGTACGTTTTTCTCTAAAATGTTTGAAACGGTGGCGAACACGGAGAGGGTAAGAATTTTCAAACCACTTGGTATCTGTTTAACGTTTTGGCGGATGTATTCATGGCCTGATTTCATACCGTGAGGGACTAGGTACGAGTCTTTAAATTATGGGATTAGCAACTATTGATCCACATAGTCAGAAAGAGCATATCGAGATTCACAAAATCCCCAAGTTTGGTGTTAATCGGGCTAGTTTTGACTGAGATATAGGCACTTAAAAACGTAAAAAATATACAAAGAAATGTATGGAAAACCGGACAAATCCAGACATTTGTCCGGATTTGTCCGGCTTTCCATACATTTCTTTGTAAATTTTTTACGTTTTTAAATGCCTGTATCTCAGTCAAAACTAGCCAGGTTAACACCAAACTTGGGGATTTTGTGAATCTCGATATGCTCTTTCTGACTATGTGGATCAATAGTTGCTAATCCCATAATTTACAGACTTGTACCTAGTCCCTCACGGTATGAAATCAGGTAATGGTGTTCCTCAGAAACGTTGATGACATTTTGGATTCTTTTAATGAAAATGATAGGCAAAACGTTAAACGCTTTAGATATGATTTCAAGTGACAACAATACGCTGGAGAGGCTGCGATAGAGCACGTTTCTTTCATTTCAACTGATCACAAGCGTAAAATTTTCCTTTAGCCACATCCTGAAATTGGTGAGCTGCCATTCATTATTTCTAAAAAGTTAAGTTTTTTGCGGGTGCTTTTTTTCTTCCAAACAGTGCACGAATTATCCCGCATGATTCAATTACCGTATATTTTGTTATTTAATGTCTCAATAACTCGGCTGCTGCGACCCTGTAGATCACGTGCTGTGCTGTGACTGATGGCTGTAAGACGCTATTTATTGGTACATCAACCGGAACATTATCGGTGCTGCCCGTCAAGTACAATCCAACAACGGTGAGTATTACAACGGCTTAAAGTTCCGGACATCGAATCCCGTTTAGCTTACTTTTGGTGCTTTCCTGCCGATCTGTCTTTCTTTTCTTCTTTTTAATTGCCTGTTTTTGTCTTTCCTTGCGGTGAGAGGCGGGGCGGGGTACGAGGTGGATTCCACCTCCTGGAGAAAGAAATTGTTCTTAATAACATCACCTGATAAGGGTCGATTTGTCTCTGATACACCATAAAGTCTACGTCTACGTTTTTAATAATAATAATAATAATAATAATAATAATAATAATAATAATAATAATAACAATTTACATTTGTATAGCGCAGACATCTATATGAATATATTCATTTGCGCTTCACAATATTGTTAAAGTAAAATTTTGTCAAAAGTAACTAAAAACATAAACTATTAAAAACTACAAACGTATTGCCACTCAAATCTGATAATGGATAATGCACAGCCCCCTCAACTTCCATGCTCATTGCATATATTCATTTGTTTTCTAGGAATCCGGCATAGAAGTGCTGGGTTCAAGAGTTCGTCTCCACGGACACAAGGATTCCATTACTTGTATTGAACTGTGCAAAGCCTTCAGTATTGTAGTCAGCGGTAGCTGTGACAACACAGCCATCATATGGGACTTGAACAGGTGGGGCCATAAAACAAATATATACAGGTTTACTAATAGACCTTTTTAGCTTGTAGATTTTGTTTTCCCATTGTAGACTACGTGATGTTACCCTAGAGAACTGTTTCTTTGGAATTTTGCCTTATTCACATGCATATGTAAGCATAATTTATGAAAAGACAAAAGGCAAATCCCCTTGGGAAGATCACATAGTCTACATTGGGAAAACAAAATCTACAAGCTAAAAAAGTCTATTGCTTCTTGCTGCAGGTGTAACCCCCTGTTGCAAAACTATCCATTTCAAGCAACACCAGAATTTATACTCTTTGTAAGAGTTAGTGCTC